>QNTS01000551.1:603943-622630 GCA_003317085.1 Hucho hucho | reverse complement strand
TACTGGCACTAAGACAGATCTGCTATCTACTGTCCAGATGGAAGTAGGTCAGAGCTATCTGTCTCTCTCTCTCCCACCCAAGGAGACACACACAGACACATGCACACACGCACACACAAACACACACTTTCCCGAGGTCGTAGTAGCAGGAGTGAGTGGGAGATGTTTAGCAGAGAGATGATGAGATGCCGTTGACATGGAAACCACATGAATTTACAGTGTGGCAATGTGGTAAAATCACCTTGGTGACGGGAACATACAGATCCTTCACCATACATCTAGTGTCAACTGCCATTTCCATGACAACATACTAATACCGAAGCTGTCATTTAAGAATCAAATGGCTATGTGCTAAAGATCAAATACATGGAGCAGCTAATAATGGGACACCGGACTGGAGGAGGGGAGTACACCGGACTCATTCCGCTCCAGTCATTACCACGAGCCCGTTCTCCCCAATTAAGGTGCCACCAACCTCCTGTGATAGATACTCAAAATAGGGCTCATAGACACATTGCTCACCTTTCTTGCGAACTACCTCCTCAGACTCAGGTTTGCGTGTGACAGAGACCACCTTCATCAGCAGACTGTTGCCCCCCTGTCTAATCAGAGACACCACCTGCTTATGGCCCACCTTCACCACGTTCACCCCGTGCACCTGGAAGACACAAACCCACACGCACACGCACACACGGCACATACAAGGCACAAACACACACGGCTGGAGGTCAGACAAAGAGCTGAGAGGCAGTGGGGGTAGTCCATGGGGTTGGAGAGGAGACGGGATATGGTTACCTCTATGAGGAAGTCTCCTGTCCTAAGCCCTGCCCTCCAGGCCACTCCCTCCACGTCGACAGACTCCAGGTACTGGAGGGCAGGGAACGCTGGTGTTGGGGTGAACTCCTCAATGGGTGTCTCAGCTGGGAACACATAGAGAGGATGACTTGATTTCAATACAGAAATGGACAGATGTTTCAATACAAGAAACACACATATTAATCTCTAAATATTCCACAAGGTATACTCACTGAATCATGAGAGATACACTACATATGGACACCTGCTCGTCAAACATCTCATTGCAAAATCATGGGCATTAATATGGAGTTGGTCCCCCCTTTGCTGCTATAACAGCCTCATCTCTTCTGGGAAGGCTTTCCACTTTATATTGTAACATTGCTGCAGGGACTTGCTTCCATTCAGTCACAAGAGCATTAGTGAGGTCGGGCACTGATTTTGGATGATTAGGCCTGGCTCACAGTCGGCGTTCCAATTAATCCCAAAGGTGTTCGATGGGGTTGAGGTCAGGGCTCTGTGCAGGACAGTCAAGTTCTTCCACACCGATCTCAACCAACCATTTCTGTACGGACCTCGCTTGGTGCACAGGGGCATTGTCATGCTGAAACAGGAAAGGGCCTTCCCCAAACTGTTCCAACAAAGTTGGAAGTACAGAATCGTCTAGAATGTCATTGTATGGCGTCGCGTTAAGATCTCCCTTCCCTGGAACTAAGGGGCCTAGCCCGAACCATGAAGAACAGCCCCAGACCATTATTCCTTCTCCACCAAACTGTACAGTTGGCACTATGCATTGGGGCAGGTAGCGTTCTCCTGTCATCTGCCAAACCCAGATTCATACATCGGACTTCCATATGGGGAAGCATGATTCATCACTCCCGAGAACGAGTTTCCACTGCTCCAGAGTCCAATGGTGGCGAGCTTTACACCACTCTAGCCGGTTCTTGGTATTGTGCATAGTGATCTTAGGCTTGTGTGCGGCTGCTCGTCCATGGAAATCCAACGAACAGTTCTTGTTCTGACGTTGCTTCCAGAGGCAGTTTGGAACTCGGTAGTGAGTGTTGCAACCGAGGACAGACAATTTTTACACGCTTCTGCGATCCCATTCTGTGAGCTTGTGTGGTCTACCACTTTGCGGCTGAGCCATGGTTGCTCCTAGACATTTCCTCTTCACAATAACAGCATGTACAGTTGACCAGGGCAGCTCTAGCAGGGCAGAATTTTTACGAACTGACTTGTTGGAAAAGTGGCATCCTATGACGGTACCACGTTGAAAGTCACTGAGCTCTTCAGTAAGGTCATTCTACTGCCAATGTTTATCTATGGAGATTGCTCGATTTTATACACCTGTCAGCAACGGGTGTTGCTGAAATAGCCAAATCCAGTAATTTGAAGGGGTGTCCACATAGTTTGTATATATAGTGTACATTCTGTATTAAGAAAAACCCACACACATCTGCCATCTGAGTTGCACACAGAGTTGGATACAAACAGCAGCCTGGAAGTGAATGTGTGTGTGTTTATAATAGAGTGAGGTGAGATGGACTCTACAGTGAGTTCTATAGTGTATTAGTAACAGTGAGAGGTGAGGTGGTGAGACAGGGAGAGACCCTTTCACTCAAATATATTTTTTATCCACTCTCACACTGAAAATCAGATTACACACACACAAAAACACACACACAAAAACACACACACACACACACACACACACACACACACACACACACACACACACACACACACACACACACACACACACACACACACACACACACACACTCACATACAAATGCACATAAGACAGACACACACACACAGACACAAACAGTTTTTTTCAAAGAAACGCATGCAAGACTCGTTAGCTGAGTGTGCCTCTGCCTGAGGATAGTCTACTGTGCACTTCACACCCTCCATTTAATCCTGGACTGAGTCCAGTTTTACCACTTACACAGGAGAGCTCCCAGAGGTAACTGCAGTATGTGTGTGTGTCTGTGTGTGTGAGACTTGACCCCACTAGGAAAGGTAATCCATTCAGTTTGATCTGAGGCACTTGGGAACATGGAGGAAGAGGGAGAAGAAGAGGAGTGGACGAGAGAGAGGGATACATGCAGAGGGGGGGAAGTTGAGTAATAGAAATTGGAAAAGGAGGAGATAAAGAGTAGGCAAATTGAAATATTGCTAAGGAGGATGTAGGGAGGAACTAGGGAGGGAGAGACAGATGGACAGAGAACATATCCTGGCTCTACATGTCAACTGTTCGTTGATCAGGAGGAAATATATATTCTATTTTTTGCTATTTTGTGATTGATTACTGCGTTATTGGGTTTAGAGCATGCAAGACAGGTATTTCACTCTGCTTGTGCACATGACAGCTTGAAATGGGGGGGACTTCATCTATAAAGTACTTCTAAACGGTAAATCAGATATGTATGAAAATACCCCCCCAAAAAAGATGACATTGTGTACTGTCACCTCGTATGAAACATTTTATCTAAAATCCCAAATGCTGGAATATATAGCCAAATGTAACAGTTTAGCATCACTGTCCAAATGCATACGTAGAGGAGGAAATGTCTGCTCGAGATGGAGGAGCAGAAAACACACTCAGACTTCCGGCAAGGTGCCCACAAGGGGTTGCTATAGTAACCAGCATGGGGAGCTGGCACGTGCAGTAGTGCGAAGTGTGTGTGTGTGCAGGTAAAGTAGTAGCTGATAATGACTAATAGTAAATCTGAGAGAGGAATAAAGAAGAGGGAGGGGAGGAGGTAAAAAGAGAATTAGAGACAGAAAAAAGTGGAATAGAACAAACAGTGAAGGAGTCAATGAATGAGAAAAAATACAGGAGGAAAAAGAAAGATGAAGAGAATTGAGAGAAAGATACTCATTTCTGTCTCCCTGAACACCATGTGTGAGGAACAGATGGGGTAGTCAACTGACAGCTCATCCTAGGATTACACCACCACAGGGGCTAGACACACATACACACACGCACACACACGCACACGCGCACACACGCAGAGAGAGAGAGAGAGAGAGAGAGAGAGAGAGAGAGAGAGAGAGGGAGAGAGAGAGAGAGAGAGACAGACAATGTGGTGTGGACCAAAGACAGTCGCGTTGACTCATAGAGAATTAGTCATACTGTGTGACTCAGTGATAGGGGTATAGAACTCCTCACATCAACCCACACTCAGAACACCTACAGAGGGGCTCACAGACAGGCTATGATTTGAAGACATGTATCTTTCCCTTTCAAGACAATCCGATACGTATCAATATAGATACTTGGGCTCCAATATGATACAGGAACAATACGCTTTAGAATGAAACGATTCGGTGTGATTCAGTATGATTAGAGGAACGAATCAATGCGTTTCGGTTTGATGTGATGCACTAACATTTGTTGCATAAACATTCATTTACCATTCTAAATTAAAATCTGCTGCTGATGGAGCTCAAGAGCTGGACCTCTGAGCTGGATCTGTCTGAGCTGACTTCTATGTGTGTGTGTGTGTGTGTTTGTAAATGTGTATACTATGCCTATATTGTATGTAAGCACGAGAGGGAGACTGTGCATCTACCACCCCACTATCAGATTAGGGGGAGGAATGTATACTTTTTGTCCCCCCACTTTTGATCTGAAATCTCCACTACCCACTAATTAACTTGTCATTTTTGCAGATTAAAAGTGTTATAAAAATGAACTATGACATAGCCAATGAATATATAGCACAACTTTGGATTTCACCCCCCGTCTAAAAATGGTTTTGAACGTGAAAGTGATTGCTGTTTTTGTTATGAAATTTTTAACATTACCCTACCATATACACTGACTGTTTAAATCAAAACTACACAGCAAGTTGGCTTGTGTTGATTTTTTCAGTGTAACATTTCTAGTGTCTATTCAGGTGTTAAATTAACTCCGTACTCATTGGTGTAATAGAGCCCCGGTGTTGGTGTTAACAACCAGTGTTAAACCCAAACCATGCCCATCATTATCACATTTCCCAGAATGCTCTATTGCAGGTTGATTTTTAGAATTGTTTGTTTCATTATATATGTTTTTTCATGAACATTGATTCATTTATTAATCTTATGCTACTCAAATATACATAACATACACTTTTTTGCTATGGTTCCGGTGCTTTCTTTGATTAAGCTGCTTTCAAACACCAACCTCTACTGGATACCGTGCTTATAAATATAATTAGGATTTTGTAATTTCACCTGACCAATAGTTTAGCAGGTAGAGTAGGGAACTATGGAACATTCAGTGATGTGAGGTTATAAAGTGGAATCCCGTTGAAAGCACACCATGAAAATTTACACTTTGGTGTGAAAGACGTGACAACAAGTTTATTACAAAAAATAAATGTGACTTATTTTTATATTTACGTTGTACATTTCACAACCAGGGTACAAAGTACTCGATTTTATTTTCTAGGGTCTTTACAAGGTATACGTTTTGTTTCGAATAAAGAGAGTTTAGAACCCATGTTTACACAAATGTAAGGACAATCACTCGATTTATCCCTTCCTTCTCCATTACACAGGTGCACCATGTGCTGGGGACAATCAAAGGCCATTTTAAAATGTGGATATTGGTCACAAAATATAATGCCACAGATAGTTTTGAGAGAGCATGCAATTGTCATGCTGACTGCAGGAATGTTCAACATAGCTGCTGCCAGAGAATTTAATGTTAATTTCTCTACCATAAGCTGCCGCCAACGTCGTTTTAGAGAATTTGGCATTGCGTCCAACCGGCCTCACAACCACAGACGGCATGCATGGCGTTGTGTGGGCGTTCGGTTTGCTAATGTCAACGTTGTGAACAGAGTGCCCCATGGTGGCTGTGTGGTTATGGTATGAGCAGGCATAAGTAACAGACAATGAACACAATTGCATTTTATCGAAGGCAATTTGAATGAACAGAGATACCATGACGAGATCCTGAGACCCATTGTTGTGCCAATTATCTGCCGCCATCTACGGTCTGCACACTCACCAGAAATGTCACCCACTGAGCATGTTTGGGATGCTCTGGATCGAAGTGTAGGACAGCGTGTTCCAGTTCCTGCCAATATCCAACAACTTTGCACAGCCATCGAAGAGGAGTGGGACAACATTCCACAGGTCACAATCAACAGCCTGATCAACTCTATGCGAAGGAGATGTGTCTTGCTGCATGAGGCAAATGGTGGTCACAACAGAAACTGACTGGTTTTCTGATCCACGGCCCTACATATTTTTTTTAAGGTATCTGTGACCAACAGATGCATATCTATATTCCCAGTCATGTGAAATCCATAGATTACGGCCTAATGCATTTATTTCAATTGACTGATTTCCTTATATGAACGGTTGCATGTTGCATTTAAATTTTGTTCAGTATAGTATAGTATACGCTTCTTTCTTAAGTATCCTGAATAATGGCATAGATTCTGTTTTTGATAGCAAACTTGAAGGTGAAAAAGGGAAGCATGATGTAAGATGCAAACCTGGTAATCTAACTGATTGTAGTCTATTAAAGCCAACAATTTACTGCTGCACCACGTAGCTTTGATAAAATCAGTGGAGAAAAAAATCTTCACTGTTAATCACGTTGCTATTTATTGATGACCAGCAGATGTCACTAATGTGCATTGTGAGCGGATAATGATTGGCTTTGTTTCCTGAATCACTAGGTAAAGCTAGGCACTCAAAATAAGGCCTTATGAAATACATATTGTGTTGAAGAATTGCATTTTAATGATGACATATTCACTTGGTGAAAAACACAGAACTAAAAATAAATGAACGCAAAAATGGATGAATGTTTCTGTCCATAACAAATACAGTCACAGGTGGTAACTCTGATAATTTAACACTGAAAAGTGTGTGGACCCATATAGACACTGGGCCAGTGTTAAATTAAACACTCTCAGTGTTGTTTTAACACTGGAAAATGTGCTGTGTACCAAAACTATTGCTGATGGTGAACCTGAACAATCGAAATAAAATCCAATGTAGAGCTAAGCCTTGATCAGCAACTAGGCTATAGCCAGATGAGAGTTGTGTCTCCGGTAGTATGCTTACTTTTTTCCCGGTAAAACACAATTTTCAGAAGTGCATTTGATAACAATAACCTAGCAAATTACATTGGTTGTCCCTCAACTAATAAAGCATGATATTGCGCAAGCCATTTTACAAGTATTTGAATGCTGAAGGCGTGCAGATGTGCAAGATCAGGAATAGGCCTACCTCTCCTTGGTCAGTGTGCGAAGCTGCGCAGTTTTACTAGGCTACTGATATTGCCTGGAGTTGCTCAGCATGCATCAGTTGTCTCAAAAGATTTGAGTTATTTTCGGGAAGGTAAAAATAAAAAAAATTAAAATGTTTTAATCGGTTTCTGACTAATGCATGCTACGTTTGATGGGCATCGGGGAATGTTACATCCCTAGAAGACAATAGCAGGGCTTAGGATGCAGCAGTGACAGTGATTCGGACAGCCTGCTTTAGTAATAAGGTATAAAGTCGAGTTATGTGAAAAGTGTGTTTGTCACTCCAGGCTGGACTTGGAGGTATAGAGAGAGAAGATGTCTGTTTTGTGGCCAAGCACTAAAACACCTGATTCATTAACAAATGTAAGTGTGTGTGTATAGTTTATAATGCAGTTTTGGGAGGAGAGCTTTAAGCTTCAGAGGACATACCTAATCCACAACAGGAACTTCCATATATGGACTAGTTCTTCTGCGCTGGCACGCAGTCTCAGAGCAGGAACTCCATATATGGGCTCACTTTCATATTGGAACGCAGACCCTGGAGCAGGCACTCCATATGTGGGCCCAGACACCCATATTGGAAAGCTGATGATCGGCAAGGAACTCCACATATGGACATTGAACCGTGACCATGCCAAGTTGCTCACCTGCATCCAATCTTTATTAGCCACAAGCCCAACTCACTCACCTGAATCCAATTGCCATATCAACCACCCTCAAAGTATTTAAACAGCATTCATCTTTGTACTTCTGGCTGACAAACAGGCAGTACTGCAGTGCATGAGAAGCCATTACCAGCCACATCGAGTCACCCGCTAGACATGCTGCACACTGGCGGGCCAGGTCAACTTTGGTCTACGACTGGGAACTGGCCTATCCATCGACTGAACCCTACAGGCTTCCTTCACAATGGTGGGCTTACGGCCAGGGTTGGCCCTGCCAGCAGGCTCAGCGCAGACACAGTTGACAACTGGGGGCTGACCCTGCTGGGAGGGGGCAGGGTCAGCCCCCAGTTGTGCACCAACTACCATCCATGCCAAAACCCTTATACCAAACTCTATCAACTAATGCCCCTTCTGACATGTTTGTCAGATGGCAAGAAGCTGAACTCATGAATGTGTTCCTTACCTTTGGCTCCCCGTAGGACGAAGCCGAATCCTTCGTTTTCTTTCTTCTGCAGCATAGCATTCTTCTCCTCTATGATGTAATCACTGGAGAGGAGAGGGACAGCAGGTAAGAGTCCCGCAACATACTCACTGAGAGAAGATACAGGGGGGAATTAAGGAGAGAGCAGAGAGCCAGGGATGGTAAAGAAAAGGATGGGAGAAGATGGAGACGAACAACAAGAAAAAGAGGAGGAGGGGGTGGCGACGAGGGCGCAGTAAAATCTTTCAAATTGTTGCATGTTGTGTTTATTTTTGTATATTGGACAAAATTCTCATTACTAATGAGTGTGTCAATTCACACCACACAATTCAATGTTCAAAAACAACACATATTCCCAGCGACATTCTAGCACTCTGTTACCACACAGTAAAAGCACCATCATGTCCCAATCTCAGCAACACCAATATTCTGTTGACTGACCGTCAGATCCCACTGCTGACACCAGACAGCCCATACAGTTAGTGAATTGAACACTAGACACACTGGCATGGGAGACCTGGAGTTCATGCGTGTGTTAGCTGTTAGCCACGCCAACTGCCCAGCCACTTACCCCGGGTAGACAGAGCCCCTGCTGACGGGGCATGGAGACCCCTGAAAAACCCTCCTGTGTCAGGGAGCAGAGGTTGCAGAGATACAATTTAACTAGAGGACTTGCTTAATATACAGTGTGCAAAGCTGTCATCAAGGTAAAGGGTGGCTACTTTAAAGAATCTAAAATCTATTTTGATTTAACACTTTTTTGGTTACTACATGATTCCATATGTGTTATTTCATAGTTATTATGTCTTCACTATTATTACACAATGTAGAAAATAGTAAAAATAAATAAAAACCCTTGAATGAGTAGGTGTGTCCAAACTTTTGACTGGTAGTGTATTGTGTGTGTGTATATACAGTGTATATATATATATATGTATATATGGGCTTTATAAATACAGTTCAGCATCTTTCTCTCCTCCCCCTCCTCTTAGCCTACATCCTGCATATCCAACCAGCTCTAAACTTTTCCCCTCCATGGCAACAGAATAGCTTTGTCTCCGTTCAACCAACCACGCTCTGAATCGCGCTAATGTGGCATTCACAATTCTATTCTATGAACTCCTGTTTAGATACAGTACTACTCAGGTAATCCAACAAAATATGTATATTCAAATTAGCATCCAATGTAGCACAATCATATTCCGTAATGTAATTACAGTCTTACGTCTAATAATGTTCCATAAACCCTCAAAGTAGCCATTCACAGTGGCATGCTAAAGACTTCCATTCAAGAGCTTTGACATTCTATCCTATTCAGAGCCACCTCTGCTGCTTTAGCTCTCACACACTCTTCATGATTCACTATGGACCCATTGGACAGTGAGTCAAAAAACTGCTTTCTCTCTCTCTCTCTCTCTCTCTCTCTCTCTCTCTCTCTCTCTCTCTCTCTCTCTCTCATAGGCACGCTCTCCCTCTTTTCATCTGTTTCACCCCACATCTCTGGAAAGGTGAGGGGAAACAACACTCTGATACCAAGCACCTCTCTCCTGACAAGCTGACTCTGACATTTAGAGTGAATTTACATCAGAACACAGTCCTATAGCAGATACTGTTCTGCTGTCCTCTCAGCCTGCACATCTGATTTACATGTGAGTGAGCACTCACACTCTCCTTTATTACTGATTGATGTCATAGGCAATACATTTCAGAGAGAGGGGGACAAAGGACGAGAGGGAGAGAGAGACACTCACCCACACACGCATACACAAAGGGAATGTTTCAATAATCTGAGTTTTGTATGAGGCCTAGGTTGAGAGTGGGACTCATGCAAGCAGAATGCACTGACACTGTCTCACCACTAGATGACAGCAGCATCACATCACATAGTGTGTGTGTGTTTTTGTGTCTGTGCATGCATGTGTCTTACCTGTATGAGGAGAGGTTGTCATAGGATCCCACAGTGTAGTGTCTGAACAGTCTCTTAGTGCGGTCCTCTCTTGTCTCTGTAAAACAAAGCAATACATTGTCAGTGTGTGTGTGTGGTCTTGTTTGGGCCCTGTCACTGCTTGAGTGCAACCCCCCCCCTACACACACACACACACACACACATACTGCTACCCCGCTAAAGGACAATCTGCTGACTGGAGACCCTGTCAGGCCACTGGAGTTCTTAATTGTGTGTGCGTGTTAAGGGATATGTGTGTGTTGTCAGACTAGTTAATTACATTTTGTTTCTTGACATTCCCTCCACCCTGTCTGTCAGTCTGTCTGTCTGAGTCAGTGACAGCTGTCAGCTTTGTCCACCACAAGTTTCTCAATGCCAATGCACAGAAATATCAAACAAACCTCTCTGTCTCCACTCCAAGCTCCATCACCTCCACTCCTCTAAATCACTCTATCCATATCTCTCTCTATCCCCCATATCCCCATTACCCCTCTTGTCATTATCTTCCTGATTCCAGTCTACACCCCTTCATCAATCTCTATCCCCCTTTCAAACCTTCTCTCCTTCACTCTGCATCAATCTTTCTACCTCTCAATCCCCCTCTCTCCACTCCCATTCTCTATCCCCCTCTCTCCACTCCCACTCTCTATCCCCCTCTCTCCACTCCCACTCTCTATCCCCCTCTCTCCACTCCCATTCTCTATCCCTCTCTCTCCACTCCCACTCTCTATCCCCCTCTCTCCACTCCCACTCTCTATCCCTCTCTCCCCACTCCCACTCTCTATCCCCCTCTCTCCACTCCCATTCTCTATCCCTCTCTCTCCACTCCCATTCTCTATCCCTCTCTCTCCACTCCCACTCTCTATCCCTCTCCCCTGCTCTCTCTCTAATAGTGTTGTTGTCTTTCTATAAGGTGTTAATGGATACAGTCCCACAGGCCTGACTCATTACAAATGCATAGACTTCCCCTTTCCCCTCCACTCCCCTCTTTCACATGGCAAAAACTCACACCCATGTATATAATCAGAATATGGAATAGAACAAATACTGGGCACTGATCTAGAACCCATGCCCAGCTGCTCTCATATCCAACAAGTCATAGCCCCAAAACTCTCTGTTTAGCATAGTAACCACTCAGACAGTCAGCCAGTCAGTCAGAGAACCCACAAGGCAGGAAGAGGACTTATGAAGCAGAGGACTAGGCTGAGCAGGGATTGGATGAGATGCCTATACTAACAGACAGACAGTCGATAGGGGAGACAGGAGTCTACTAGAACACTGTCTGTATGTCTTCTTCCTTCTCTCATCACCCCCTTCCTTCCACCCTCTGCCCTAAGATCATACAGTGACAATGTGATGTGGGTTAACGGGAGAAGTTAGGTTGTAGTGGTTGAGGGTGGGGGAGAAGGTCAAAGATGAGTCAGCACTTATTATGCCTCCTGCAGAGCCAGAGTTCTGCTGCTCTTTACACTTCTCTCACACACACACACCTTACACAGAGGCTGGAAATTCAGCAAACATATCAGACAGCATTATGTGTGCTTGAGTGAGTGAGTGTGTTTGCCTTTTTGATTTTACTATCCTTGTGTGGATCAGAAGTCGACCAGTGTTCAATGACTATGTACATAGGGCAGCAGTCTCTAAGGTGCATTGTAGAGTACCAGGTGGTCGCCGGCTAGTAACAGCAGTGGTGGAAAAAGTACTCAATTGTCATATTTGAGTAAAAGTAAAGATACCTTAATAGAAAATGACTCAAGTGAAAGTCACCCAGTAAAATACTATCTTAGTAAAAAGTCTAATGTAAAAGTAAACGCTATACATCAAATTCCTTATATTAAGGCCAGACAGGGCCATACTCCAACACATCATTTACAAATGCAGTATTTGTGTTTATTGATTCTGCCAGATCAGAGGCAGAAGGGAGGACAATTCGTTATATTGATAGGTGTGTGAACTGGACCATATTGCTGTCCTGCCTGAGCATTCTAAATGGAACTAGTACTTTTGGGTGTCAGGGAAAATGTATGGAGTAAAAAGCATATATTTTCTTTAGGAATGTAGTGGAGTAAAAGTAGTCAAAAATATAAACATTAAAGTACAGAAGTTTGTGAGGGTCTTAGGGGCCAAGCTGAATTTCTTTAGCCTCCTGAGTCTTCTTTACCACACTATCTGTGTGGATGGACTATTTCAGGTTGTCAGTGACATGCACGCTTTGGAAGCTTTTCACCCTCTCCTCGTCGATGTGGATGGGGGCATGCTATCTCTGCTGTCTCCTGAAGTCCACGATCAGCTCTTCTGTTTTGTTGACAATGAGGGAGAGATTATTTTCCTGACACCATTCCGCCAGGACCCTCACCTCCCTCCTGTAGGCTGTCTCGTCATTGTTGGCAATTAGGCTTACCACTGTTGTGTCGTCAGCAAACTTGATGATTGAGTTGGATGTGTGTGGCTACGCAGTCATGGGTGAACAGGGAGTACATGAGGGGGCTGAGCACGCACCCTTGTGGGGGCCCTGTGTTGAGGATCAGCGTAGCAGATCCCTCCCCCAAAAAATCTAAAGGAGGTTTGTTCTGAAGTGTCTGTCCTATATCTGAGAGATATAAGAAAGATAAGGAAATATTTAGTTATTATATATATATTTTTTACATGTATTTAACCTTTTATTGTTGGCACTAAAGAGTCTTCAATAATGCAGTACCAGTCCAAAGTTTTGCACACATCTACTCATTCAAGGGTTTTTCTTTATTTTTACTATTTTCTACATTGCAGAATAATAGTGAAGACATCAAAACTACGAAATAACACATTTGGAATGAGTAGGTGTGTGCAAAACTTTGGACTGGTACTAATACAAATGAAGAAAAAAAAAAAAAGTTAAACAAATCAAAATGTATTTGAGATTCTTCAAAGCAGCCACCCTTTGCCTTGATGACGGCTTTGCACACTCTTGGTATTCTCTCAACCAGCTTCATGAGGTAGTCACCTGGAATGCATTTCAATTAACAGGTGTGTCTTGTTAATTTGTGGAATTTCTTTCCTTCTTAATGCGTTTAGCCAATCAGTTGTGTTGTTACAAGGTAGGGGTGGTAAACAGAATATAGCCCTATTTGGTAAAATACCAAGTCCATATTATGGCAAGAGCAGCTCAAATAAGCAAAGAGAAACAACAGTTCATCATTACTTTAAGACATGAAGATTAGTCAATATGGAACAAGTTTCTTCAAGTGCAGTTGCAAAAACCATGAAGAGCTATGATGAAACTGGCGTTCATGAGGACTGCAACAGGAAAGGAAGACCCAGAGTTACCTTTGCTGCAGAGGATAAGTTCATTAGAGTTACCAGCCTCCGAAATTGCAGCCCAAATCAATGCTTCACAGAGTTCAAGTAACATACAAATCTCAACATCAACTGTTCAGAGGAGACTGCGTGAATCAGGCCTTCATGGTCGAATTGCTGCAAGGAAACCACTACTAAAGGACACCAATAAGAAGACACTTCCTTGGGCCAAGAAACCCGAGCAATGGACGTTAGGCCAGTGGAAATCTGTCCTTTGAACTGATGAGTCAAAATTTGACCGCCGTGTCTTTGTGAGAAGCAGAGTAGGTGAATGGATGATCTCCGAATGTGTAGTTCCCACCGTGAAGCATGTAGGAGGAGGTGTGATGGTGTGGGGGTGCTTTACTGGTGACACTGTCTGTGATTTATTTAGCATTCAAGGCACACTTAACCACCATGGCTACCATAGCATTCTTTAGCGATACACCATCCCATCTGGTTTGTGCTTAGTATGACTGTAATTTGTTTTTAACAGGACAATGACCCAACACACCTCCAGGCTGTGTAAGGGCTATTTGACCAAGAAGGAGAGTGATGGAGTGCTGCATCAGATGACCTGGCCTCCACAATCACCCGACCTCAACCCAATTGAGATTAGTTGGACCGCAGAGTGAAGGAAAAGCAGCCAACAAGTGCTCAGCATATGTGGGAACTCCTTCAAGACTGTTGGAAATGCATTCCAGGTGAAGCTGGTTGAGAGAATGCCAAGAGTTTGCAAAGCTGTCATCAAGTCAAAGGGTGGCTACTTTGAATAATCTCAAATCTAAAATATATTTTGATTTGTTTAACACTTTTTTGATTACTACTTGATTCCATATGTGTTATTTCATAGTTTTGATGTCTTCACTATTATTCAACAATGTAGAAAATAGTAAAAATAAAGAAAAACCCTTGAATGAGTAGGTGTGTCCAAACTTTGGACTGGGACTGTATATATACACACACACACGCACACACATACTACACCTGCTCGTCGAACATCTCATTCCAAAATCATGGGCTTTAATATGGAGTAGGTCCCCCCTTTGCTGCTATAACAGCCTCCACTCTTCTGGGAAGGATTTCCACTAGATGTTAGAACATGCTTCCATTCAGCCATGAGCATTAGTGAGGTCGGGCACTGATATTTGGCAATTAGGCCTGTCTCACAGTCGGAGTTTCAATTAATCCCAAAGGTGTTTGATGGGGTTGAGTTCAGGGCTCTGTGCAGGCCAGTCAAGTTCTTCCACACAGATCTCGAGAAACAATTTCTGTATGGACCTTGCTTTGTGCACATGGGCATTATCATGTTGAAACAGGAAAGGGCCTTTCCCAAACTGTTGCCACAAATTTGGATGCACAGAATCGTTTAGAATGTCATTGTATGCCGTAGCATTAAGATTTCCCTTCAATGGAACTAAGGGGCCTAGCCCAAACCATGAAAAACAGGCACAGACCATTATTGTTCCTCCACTAAACTTTCCAGTTTGCACTATGCATTGGGGAAGGTAGCATTCTCCTGGCATTCGCTAAAACAGTTTAGCTTGAGCCATGGCATTGTTCAGACAGATTGGCACACTGGCAGCAGAAGTGCGTATAAATACAGGTCATCTGGGTTCATTAAGAAGTGGCTTTACAAAGAGATTGCGGGAAGAGGGATTTGGATGGAAGGAGGTTCTGTTCAGACTTAAGATTGTGCATCTGTGGCTAGCAAGCAAGGTTGCAATAATTCCACTTTTTTAACAGAAACAGACAGCATAATACATACACACATTATTAAAATTCAGTTTTCTGTGAAAGCTAAGCCAATAACTGAAAAAGACAGGGAATTCAAATGAGCTCCTCAACTTGAACTGTATTCTAAATAACACGTAATGTGGAATGTGTGTGTTTGTGTGTGTGTGCGCCCACGTAGCCCTGCTTCTCTCTAGGCAGGATGCAAGAGCTGTTCTGTCCTTGTTTGAAGGGCGCAAGCCGCTTCACCTCCATTAACACACACGCACATACCCCTCACACACACCACCCTCCACACTTCTCTACATCCTCAGTTTCTGTGTTTCTCTGTTAGCCAGATATGTTCTGCTTCCTCACTCTCCAGTTGTAAGCCAGTAACATGGCCAGCTGTCTGAATCACCTTGCTGACCTCCAGCTCACACAACAAGCCCAGCTAAACTGCACCTGCTTGAACACACTCGCCTCTGGCACACACCTGACCTCACACAGCACACACACAGTCTGAGGAACATCGCCAACACCCACCCACCGCTTACCCCAGGCCCAGATCACACTCCTACCCCCTACCCCCTACTGTAGGTCCCCTAAGAAGTTGGGACAGTACACTCAGTAGGGTCCCTTACCAAAGGGGGATAGTACACTCAGTAGGGTCACTTACCCAAGGGGATGATACACTCAGTAGGGTCCCTTACCAAAGGGGATGATACACTCATTAGGGTCCCTTACCAAAGGGGATGATACACTCAGTATGGTCCCTTACCAAAGGGGATGATACACTCAGAATAGATATGGTCATGTATACGTGGGTCAGTATGAACCCAAACCTCCCCTCTCGTTTCCTCTCTGTCTGCTACAGACAGCCTCCAAAGAGACACACTGTAAAGAGAACATGATACAATCACCCTTCATTTTCTCGCTTTCTCTTTGTCTCACATGCTCCTGTCTTTAATGTGTTTTAGACACAGTTGCCTCACTTAAGACTGACCCATTTCCTTACAGAGGAGAGCGGGAGAAAAGAGAGTGAGAGAGAAAAGAGAGCGAGCTAATCCTCACAGAAAAGAAACACACTCTTTACCTTTAGTCTTTAGATTCACTTTAGAATCAGAATAATTTAGGTTGTAATAGGATAAAGTTAGAGACAGTCAGAGAGGGGAGGGGTAAGGGAAGGGACACGGGACAAAAGATAAAGTACAAAGAGAATGTACAAAAGGAAAGAACAAAAGCAGGATATGTATTATTTTAAACACGTACATACAGTTTTAGCCTATCTGGCTGTGTCTGGTACTCTTTTTACAGTTACTATGACAACAGATAGGCCATGTGAACCCCAGGTATTTCTCTATCCGTCACTGCAAATTATTGTGTGAAAAGAAAAACTTGAAAAGTGTGGATAGTGAGTTCAGGAGGAGAGAATGGGAGGAGGGAGATATGCAAAGAGAGGGAAAGGGAGAGAACAGGAAGAACAAATAAAAAAATGACAATGAACAAAGAATCTCCAAAACGACTGTGGCGGCTTATGGTAGAGAAATTAACATTAATTTATCTGGCAACAGCTCTGGTGGACATCCCTGCAGTCAGCATTGTGGCATTGTGTTATGTGACAAAATTGCCAAGGTGCACCTGTGATTATTGTGCATATTAAACATTTCTGGTATCTTTTATTTCAGCTCATGAAACATGTGACCAACACTTTACATGTTGAATGTATATTTTTGTTCAGTGTAAATAACAGATGAAGAAATGGAAAAGAAAGTGCAGGAGATCAATAGAGTGAGATAGAAGTTATGGGAGAGACAGAGGAGGGTTGAACACTGTGAGATGACAGTTATTTCACAGCTGAAAACAGTGAAAATAAATCTGCATTCAGCCAGTCAAGGTTGTCAGCTCATTTGACTCTACACCAAGACTGACTGTCATTTCACAGAGAGAGAGAGTGAGAGCGAGAGATAGAGAGTTCAGTCAGTCGGTCAGTCAGTCTAAACCCAGCAAGCCTTTTTATATTTGAGCAGTCAGGGTGATGAGGTGCTTTGATCAAAGCAGATCAAAGCTGACAAAGATACTGCCAGTACAGTAAGATTTTTAATAGAACACAACTGGGAGAGATGGTTCTAATAACGTCAGTTTAAAACCAACACAGTTCATTACCATTACCATGGGTAAAGAAAGATAGGGCAACATTGAACCTATTATTTACAGTAGGCCTGTAGTTTACTTTTATAGATCTTGCAGTCCAAAAATGAAAACTCCACCCACCCTGTACGGTCAAGCTAGCTAATTCAAGTACACTGGAGGTATTTGAAAGTATTTCATGTAAATATTTGACGCAGGTCTGGTTAAGAGCCGTACATATCCCACTTACCCTGATAATGGTCATGATGCATAGAGTAGGGCTGTTCCGCCTTGACCAAGGTTACTACCCCATCTATTCTACTGCAGAGAACTGGCAGGTCTGACACTAATACAGGGCAACAATCCATCCCCCAGCTCCTACTGCCTATCCATGACACTACCCTCCACTACCCACACTGCTCCCAGCCGTCCATCACTAACTCCTGTACTCCTATCCCCACTGTTCCATCTACCCTGCTAGCTAGCTACTCCCACTGTCCACCAACCAAAGCAATAGTACATCATAAACTGTGCACCCCAATCTATCTACATACTGTATATGGCCCAGTACTCTAACCATAGGAATCTATAGCTACATCTACTTCACTAGAGCTCTAACCAACCACATCCACTTCACTAGAGCTTTAACCAATCGCATTCCACTTCACTAGAGCTCTAATCAATCGCATTCCACTTCACTAGAGCTCTAACCAATCGCATCCACTTCACTAGAGGTCTAACCAATCGCATCCACTCAACTATACCTCTAGCCAATCACATTTAATGTACTATAGCCGTAAACAATCCGGTCAACTAGGTGGAACAGTAATGCTACAGTAATGCACAGCAACTCAACTGTTAGATAGTGCTCTGTATTCTGCTCTAACTACAGAGTTGGAGAAGAATATGCCCTAGACTAATGTCCCTAACATTTCCTGATGCTGCAGGAGGGCAGGTCACATCCAGCTGTCACTTCTTAAAATCCACATTCCGGTTGTCCCAAAAGCGTTTCAAGGATGCTGTCAAGGAAAATTATATAGAAGCAATTCCACTTGGATTCCTTTTGAAAACCTGTCTCTATCTTCTCAATGTGTATTTGAGTCCCTCTCCTATCTTTTAGCTGTCCGTCCTTCTTTCCTTCTCTCTCTAGTCATGTGGCCAGGTATTTCCCTCTCTGTATTGCTCCCTCACTTATACCTCTCTCTTTCTCTCTTCTCAAGTCTCTCAATCTGAGTGTGTGTGTGTGTCTGTGTGTGTGTGTGTCTAAGGCAACGCCTAAAAATACCTTGGTTTTCTCTGAGGAGAGCTTTAATAATTCAGTCAGATTCAGACAACAACTACTGTACAACATGTACATCTACCACATCATCAGTAGCACAA
>QNTS01000551.1:578039-602674 GCA_003317085.1 Hucho hucho | reverse complement strand
TTTGATGTATGTGTGTGTAGATGTGTGTGTGTTGATGTGTGTGTGTGTATGTGTGTGTGTGTCATCCTATGTGCTCCTTGTCAAAAGTGATTTGTTTTTGCTCCACTGTGGGGCCTGATAGAGCTTTGATTCATTGTCCATATAGCACAACCATCTATTCTGATTTTATATGGATCTGCTCTCTCTCTCTCTCTCTCTCTCTCTCTCTCTCTCTGTTGTGTGTGTATGTGTGCTTGTTTGTGTGTAAATACTGTATGTCTTGGCTCTGCACACTTGACTGATTTCTGATGGAATGCAGAGACAGTGGCCATCACTCAACTGACACACACACACACACAAACCTGTGTACGTGCTCACACACAGGCACACACCCATATACAGTACATGTTATATGTAAGGAAACAAGCCAATCCCTTCAGGTGTCTGAAGGCTAAAGGGAGGGTGACCTCAACTGAATTACCAGTCAATAATACTGACTCAGCTAAAACACTAATTCTAAAGACATGTCCTCCTGCTAGTGGTCCCTCCCTTCCCTTCCCTTCCCCTCCCCTCTTCTGTCTCCCCTCTTCCTATTCTCTCTCCCTCTCTCTCTAATAAGATGGATTAGTTGACTATGCTAATATCTCTGCTGACGCTGCTGGCTTTCAGGTAACACTGAGACTAAGAGTGTTACAGAGAGAGAGAAAGTGAGCGTGTGTGTGTGCGCGCGTGCATGTGCGTTCGGTGGTTTTAGAATGAGCATATTGCCTCCATGAGACACTATCTGTACCTCACTTCTTCTTCTTGTCCCTCTCTTTGCACCGTCTCTCATCATATCATAATTTCCTCCCAACAGGTCATTTCTGTTAGAGGCGTGCTAACCTTGACTGATTAACATGTGTGAATGACCTTGCTAACACAGCACTTTACACTCTTAGAAAAAAAGTTCCAAAAGGGTTCTTCGGCTATCCCCATAGGAGAACCCTTTGTGGTTCCAGGTAGAACCCTTTTGTGTTCTATGTAAAGCCCTCTGTTGAAAGGGTTCTACATGGAACCCCAAAAGGTTCTACATGGAACCAAAAGGGTTCCGCCTGGAACCAAAAAGGGTTCTTCAAAGGGTTCTCTAGATTCTAGTCTAGATAGCACTTTTTTTTCTAAGAGTGTAGAGCTTCTGTATGAGTGTGATTATTACTGCCTCATCTCAGAGCTCTGGGATCAAATGCAGCCTGAGCTAGTTAGATCTGTGTATGTGTCTGCTAAAACTCCAAAACATATCTGCTGGAAGATACCTTCTGCCTCTCTATCTGCCCCTCACTTCTCTCAATGACCACAGCTCCCCTGTCTTTCTTCTGCCTGCTCTCTCCTCTTTTCTCTCTTTCCCTGTCTCTTTCAGCCGTGACTTCCTTTTCACTCCTGCTGCAGAGGTCCTGTGATTAGCATTCCAGGAGTGTAGAGAGGGTGTGAGAGAGAGAGGGAGAAAAGGAGGGATAGATAGAGAGGGTACGGAGGAAGAAGAGACTCCCAAACTTTTTAATGGGCAGGCTAAAAATAGAGCAGTCTGTATCTGACTGGTGAGTCATTCAACTACTCAGCACTGGGGAGGGAGGGAGGGAGGGTGGGTGGGAGGGAAGGGGAAGGGGAAAGAGATGAGAGAGAAGAGAGTGAATACATACAAAACCATTAAGAAACCTCAAGCCTTGTTGCTAATGTTACATAGTAGCTAAAACTACCAGTAACACAACTTAGGGCGCTTTTACATATCCCCTTACGATCTGGATCCTGGAGCGTTTGGTGCCCTTATCCGCGCTATAAAGCACATGTGAAATTCAAACGAATCCAGGCTGAAACTAATCCTGGACCTGCGTGAGTAGCGGTTCCAAGATCCAGGACCAGAGTACCAGGTATAGTGACACGGCAGCGCAAGTCGCTTGTAACTTTTTTCCAAATGTAAACAAGCTAGCTCGCTAACATCATATGGAATGTGCGTCTTGCTAATCACACCCTGAAACAGTTCTTTTCAGGTCTTGTGAAAGCAAAACGTATTCTGTAGAATTCTCACAAACGCTCCAGGAAACCGAAAATCCCCTTAGTTTAAAAAGCTATGATTTCACCATAGCATCCACAGTCACGCACGTGCATGGCATGCGCACCCCCAAATGCAAATGCAAACAAATGCAAACACCAATACATCCACAGCCAGCAGCATTTCACCACTCATCACTCAATGTTGTGTTAATGAATTGAATCAATCAATATCCTTTTCTTTCTCTCTCTCTCTTTATCAGTCTCACGCTCCCTCCCTCCTTATCTTTTCCTTCCCTTCATCCCTCTGTCCTGAATCCCTCTCTCCCTCTTCCCTCTCCTTCCTTCTCTCTTTCTCCCTTTCTTTATCTCTCTCTTTCTCTCTCCTACCTGCAGTGACTTATAAAGTGTCATCTCCAGATTGTTGTCCCCTTGGCGTGTGTGCGTGTGCGTGTGCGTGTGTGTGTGTGTGCGTGTGCGTGTGTGTGTGTGAGAGAGAACGAGACAGAAAGAGACAGACAGAGATAGTCACAATAAATAACTGAGATTCACTGATGGCCTGACCCTGGCCTTAGCTCTACCCCTATCCATCTCTCTCTCTCTCTCTCTCTTTGACACTGACAAAAACCTTACAGCCAAATCAAAACAGAGAGAATGGGAGGGGCNTTAGAGAGAAAGAGACACTGAGAGGGAGAGGGTGAGAGCACCGTGAGTCACGACACAGGGTTGATGTATAGGAGCAGAGAGATCACTCCAGATTCAAGTAGAAATGTGATGTTGCCGTCAAAACAGTCCACTAGGGCTATTTTTTTCAAACTCAAAATAAGGAGCAGTAGCTTGCTGCTTAGACTACTGGGCCATCCATCAACAATGAGTTATCAAGGCCAGTCTTAATTAATAGCTAAACTTGCTCATGGAGTTGTTTTTCTGTTTTAACCCTGTCCCAAACCTTAATCCTAAACTTAACCAATTGTAATTAATGCCTGCATTGTTAACCAATTGTAATTAATGCCTGCATTGTTAACCAATTGGAATTAATGCCTGAAGTTAACCCTATAGTTTTTTCTATATCCCAATCTTTAGCCCTTTTTTAACCCAGTCGGAATGAATGCATTAACTTAACCGTAGAGCTTTTTCTGTGAGCCTAATATGCCTAAAAATCTGGAGCTCATGCAGGAGCTGTGTGCCTAACTAGAGGATGCCGCCACTAGGGGCAACGGTGAGCGCTATTACCATTAAGTAGGCTTGGGTTTTGCTAGGGTGTTGTAGACGGGTATGGCGGATGCGCATAATCCGCAAGCTCCGTCTCAGAGGATCACGTGTTCAATCCCAGTGATAGACACACGCTTTTGCAACTTCGAAATTTGACGTTTGGAGCAACTTCGAAATTTGACGTTTGGAGAAACGTGGAAAAACGTCTAAATTCTGCAGTGAGAATGTGAGAGCTTGTAGATAGGGGAGCCTGCAGCACAGTCAGTTACTCAAACACACTCTGATTTGTGGGAGAGTCAATAAACAACTACACCCTCACGTACAGACACACACACACAGTGAGCAGTGCTGTTTGGGTTAGTTCATTGTAGACAGGGCTGTCTTTCCTGCTTCACTGAGCTGAGATATACTGCCGTGACTGTCAGTGAAGCCTCAATGCTTACCTTCAGGTAAACAAGGGTATGTGTGTGGAGGTGTTTGTTTGAGTGTGTGTGTGCTTGTGTCTATGTGTGTGAGTGTGTGTCTGAGTTTGTGTGTCCTCTAGTATGTTACCTATTATTTCATCACTATTGAAACATCTGGGATACATAGAACTCCTTCAAAAACAACTGTGTATCACCAACTGTTGAATTTCAACAATTACACAGCATTATTTATTCAGCCGGAATTATTTATTGCACCAAAATCATTTGTCGAGTTAATATTCAACAATCTAAGAAAAACATATAACGTTTCTGTACTTCAATACCCAGTGGAAAGACGTGAAGGAGAAGGAATGAGAAGGAGAACTGGATGGAGGGAGGAGGGAAACCTAGAGAGGGGAGGGGGAAGAGACAAATAGAAGAGAGAGAGAGTAAGAGAAGGGAGGGGGGACAGGAAAGGAGAGGAAATACGGAAACACAGGAGGGAGAGGAGAGGGAATTCGGAAACACAGGAGGGAGAGGAGAAAAAACAGAGACCGAGAGCTGCCTGGTCTTCATCTCTTCTCCTCTGTCTTTTAGTGGATCCTCCCTCATTCTTCTCCCTCACTATCTCACTCCCTCCCCTCCTTCTTCTCCATATCTCCTCACCCCTCCCATCAGGGGACACGATTCCTCAAGTGGTATTGAGGGGAAAGACAAGAGACATTCCTCAACACCCATTTCCACGAATCCCTCCCTAGCCACACCCTCAGACCCCTTTCCAGAACACCTCTCCCCATCCCACTGCTCTATGCAGTAGGTAGGAGCTGCACCAGTGGGTTCCTAATGGGACCTGCGGTGTGATTCAGAAAGCCTGTTTAACACACACTCTGTGATGGAGAAGGTTCACAAACCTTTATGGTTCAATAAACACACCACCTGTTTACCCATAAACCAATCTAAACATGCAGAGATAGATAGCACATTAATGAATGCAACATGCACAGTATGTTTTCTCTTTTGATGGGCTCTGTTGTCCTTGTTTATTGTCACATACACCGGATAGGTGCAGTAAAATGTGTTGTTTTACAGGGTCAGCCATAGTAGTATGGCACCCCAGGAGCAAAACAGGGTTAAGTGCCTTGCCCAAAGGCAGTTCAACAGATGTTTTCACCTTGTCAGCTCAGGTATTCGAATCAGCAATCTTTCAGTTGCTGGCCCAATGCTCTAACCGATAGGCTACCTGGCTAAGTGAGACAGATGGTGCATTCATCATGGTGGGAAAGGTTTGACACCTCCTCAACAATGTGATTATGAGCATCTTCAGGTGTGTGTTTGGTGTGTGTACATGCGTGTGGGGGTGTCCGCAGTCAGTATACACATTAGAGGTCAGCACACATAATATTGTACATACATGGCTGAATCAGCACCTTGGACAGCACCCATAGTTTCACCAGCCTGTGGACAGGGCTAGCGAGCCAAAGTACAGTAAATATACACTGTGAAGAGTGAGAGAGTGTTGTACAGAGCTCTCTGTGTGTGTGTGTTCTCCAGTCATTACCTAGCCGAGGGTCGTACTGTCTCATCTGAACCTCCTCCACACAGTCAGCAGGGAACCAGCCTGTTCTCCCCTTGACCGTGCCTTCCCAGAAGCCTCCTTCTCCTATACTCAACACTGACACAGAGGGAGAGACAGAGACAGAGAGAAAGTTAACTACAGCACAAGTACAGTTCATTGCAGGTTAACAGATACAGATGAGTCTCCACTGTGGCAGAAAGGAAGTAGATGTCACAGAACGTTGAGTGGAGTAAGTTGTAAGTTCATAATCACAGAGTCAGTTCTAGTATTCTGTGGATGAAGTTGACACAATTTAATGTTTTTATTTTCATTTTGACCATTATTTAACCAGGAAGTCCCATTGAGGTCGGAAGACCTCTTGTTAATTTTATTTCCTGAAAATAACAGATGCAAACCCAACACTGGCAAACACTTAGTAGATAGCCATTCAATTGCATGGCAATGGGTTGTGTGTGTTCTTAGCCAAGGCAGGCATTTGGTGTGTGTGTGTGTACGTGTGTACGTGTGTAATTGTGTGCATGAGTGTGCCCTGCCGTGGTAATTAGAGATGAATGTATGGTTGATATTAATCTTGGCTGCAGGACTAAAAGTCAAGCGCTCATTTCCACTAAACTCATCCATTACCACAACACACGCATGTTAACATACACATTCATTACAAACAGGCTAACAAGAAGACTAAAGAGCTGGACATACACATATATCGACACACACATAAAAGAACACCAGCTGGAACTCTGGCTGTGTTCTAGTGAGCCCTCATCCTTCCATGGTTGCTAGGTTACTGCAAAGTCAAGTTGCAGCATGTGGCTGGTTTGGAGAATGTTAGAATGTTGGGATGTTAACCTATTGGAATGTTAACATGTTGGATTGTGGGGATGTCGGGAATGTGCTACCCAATTTTTCCTGAATAGGAGGATATATTCCCCAATCTCACTTTGTAAGCGACAGTAGACTTGTTATATCTCTCAGGACAGGTGACTTCACCATATGTTGGAAACTGCACTTCACTTCACTAGCCTGCCAGTACACATCTGCTACCTTAGCATGGATAATCCAGCATAGAACCAGAGTCCCAGAGTTCCAGGCAAAGGCAGGGCTCACTCTGATCGGAGAGAGGAGCTGCATCGACCCCCTCTCCTGGATGAAACCTGCTGGGATCCCTCTGTCTGATCACAGCTTAAACTTGCTTCACTGTGTCAGTCTCATGGGTATACTCCCTCTATACCTTTCCCTGTCCTTTGGCTTGGCATACAACCATTACATAGCACTAAGCGATTACTTGCCTTCGCTCTATCCAGAAATGTCTCAACAGTGAAACATGGTAGACCTTCAGGGAACTGACACACACACACCCCATCATCTCTAATTCCCCTTCTTCAGCTGAATACACCCGAGCTAGCTGTAATCAAGGACCAGGAAATCAACCTGCCAATTAGCATACAGCCACAGGAACCATGATGATAAACTCCTCAATAATCCCAGAGCATTGCATCACCACTTAAAGATGCAGTCTGGGGGCTCCCGAGTGGCGCAGCGGTCTAAGGCACAGCATCGCAGTGCTTGAGGCGTCACTACAGACCTGGGTTCAATCCCAGGCTGTGTTGCAGCCAGCCGCGACCTGGAGACCCTTGAGGCGGCGCACAATTTGTCCGGGTTAGGGGAGGGTTTGGCCAGCTGGGATGTCATCGCGTTCTAGCAACTCCTGTGGTGGGCCAGGCGCATGCGCGCTAACACGGTCGCCAGTTTGACACTTTGGTGCGGCTGGCTTCCAGGTTAACTTCTTAGGGAGCGGCAGCAGAGGTGACGGTTTTGGAGAGTCTGGCATGCCCAAAGTAAAATGCCTGCCACTCAGATCCAGAAAATAGGATATGCACATAATTAGTACCATTGGATAGGAAACACTCTGAAGTTTCTAAAAGTGTTAACATAATGTCTGTGAGTATAACAGAACTGATATAGCAGGCGAAAACCCAAGGAAAATCCATCCGGAAATGCAGTTTTTTGTGACCTTTGCTCTGCTTGAGACTCTCCCCATTGACCAATGCAATCCAGCTCCTAGTTTGCAGTACCTATGGCTTCCACTAGATGTCAACAGTCTTTATACAGAGCCTGGAAGCGATAGCAGTAAGCAGAACGGATAGGAAGAGGAAATGGTCAAGGGAGCTCAGATGTCAACAAGATTTCTCGGGCGCAAGACTGGGTGCGCGCCCCACTTTATTTTACTTATATAACGTTTAGGTGACCATCCGAGTGAAATATTATCGTTAACATTCATAAAAGGATAGCTAAGGATGCATTATAACTGGTATTTGATTTGTTTAGGAAAAGTTTATAGGTATATTTGAACACGTTCTCTTCACGTTTCAATGGGCGATTCGACGTTGGATTTTCTGAACATAACGCGCCAACCAAACAGAGATTCATGGATATAATAAATGACTTTATCTAACAAAAGAACCATTGGATGTCTTCGTTGGACACTTGGGAAGCCCTCAGCAGAAGTTCTTCGAAAGGTAAGGGATTTGTTTTAGCTGTGATATGGGTTTTGTGTGAACCGTGCTGGTTTATGAATTTATGCTAATGCAGAAATATTAGAGGTGCTATCCTCAAACAATCAAATGCTGTGCTTTTGCCGTAAAGCCTTTTTGAAATCTGACAACGCTGTGATATTGCCAAGAATCAGAGCTTTTGATGGCTTTGCAACACTTGTATATTGATGAATGTTTAATAATTCAACTTTTGGATTTTGAATTTGGCGCCTACATTTCACCGCCTTACATTTCACCGGTGTCCTAGCGGGAGTGGCCCGCTAGCGCACCGGTGCTCCCTAATTAAGCGAGCAGTGTGTCAAGAAGCAGTGCGGCTTGGCAGGGTCGTGTTTCTGAGGAAGCATGGCTCTCGACCTTCGCCTCTCCCGTATCCGTACGGGAGTTGCAGCGATGGGACAAAACTGTAACTACCAATTGATATCACAAAAAAGGGGTACAAATTCGTAACATAGTATGCAAATTAAATTCAGAAGTATCATAATGATATAGTACACAACAAACGTGGACCCGTTTTGGCTCAAGCATCACTTTAAAAACTACTGGCTGAAGTGATATAAAAATTCTGGAGCATAACTTTAATCCTCTCTCTGACATCAACTCATATCACACATCAACATTCATACTTCAGTTCAAATTCAACGTTACTTCTGAGTCACTTCAAACTAACATCCCAAATCACACGAACATTGTATTTTATTCATGACCACTGTTAGTCCACTATTGTTAAACGTTTGTTTTGATGAATGTCAGAAGGCAGAGTAAAATATTGGAGATTGAAATGTTTAAAAGGTGAAACTTTACAAGCAGTGTGGAAGAACCATGAGTGTCCTTTGGAGTCATGTTTTCTATTCCAACACATGAAGATGCATTATTCTTCAACCCCTAACTTCTGCTCAGAATGACATGCTGAACTAGAGATTAGAGTGGCAGGACACAAATCCCGAAAGTATTTCTGCTCTCCATCACTCAGTCACAACACGAGTCAACGATTTGCTTCATGCGGCAGGCTCACCACCCAAACTGGTGAGCATGTAAAACCATTCCCTCGTCTTTACTCTGCGTGGAGTGTTTCTTGTGTGTATGTGTGTGTGTGTGTGCGTTTGAACACCGTGAAATAAGACCCCTGACAGTGCCACTACCACAACCAGACTGTGACCAAAGATGACCGTCACCGATCACACTGAAGCGGAGAGAGTGAGAGAGAGAAAAAAAGAAAGGGAGAGCAGGAAAGTGCCACAGAGAACAGGGTAATTGAGAGTGAAGGCTGATGAAATACACTTCATAAAAAGCTCAAATAGCCCTTGTCCCCACACACGTACACATACACAAACACGGTTTTTAGGAGCGTCACCCTTACAGTGCCACTATTCAAATCAAATCAAATGAAATTTAATTGGTTGCATACACATATTTGCAAATGTTGTCGCAGGTGCAGCTAACGCTTGTCCAACAGTGCAGTAATACATAGCAGTACAAAACAATACAAACAAATCCCCAAAATTAAAATTAAGAAACATTAGAATGAGAGTATGTATAAGTAATGGTGTGTATAGAAAGTATGGACAGTTAAGTGATAATGCCAGAGAAGCCAGTGTTTGGAGGATATATTGGCAAGGTGTTGTTAGGCCCGAGACGAAGTCAATATATCCTCCAAACACCGGCTTCTCTGGCATAATCAGTTTTATACAATGGGTTACCAACATATTAAAATAATAATTGACATATTTTCATTAACGTTATTTTGATGAATTTATTCATACTATTTAATCCTTCCACAAGATATAGTCCTGACACAAATCTAGGGTTGCTACCCAAGCCGGCTGGTCGTTTGCTCTATTGGTTCGGTTGCCAGAGACACGAACCAGTCATTCAGTCTTCGTTCTGTATCTATGTACGCGACCCAGTCGTTCGTTCTAAATGTTCCATTGCCATATTGGCTGGCAGTGTTTTTATCCCTTGCTTGCTAACTAGCCAACTACGACTAACTTACAGTTACGTCAAACAGTGCAGCCATAAAGCACCAAATACAACAGGTGTAGACCTTACAGTGAAATGCTTAAATACAAGCCCTGATCCAACAATGCAGTTTTAAGAAGAGTTAACTAAGAAAATACTTACTAAATAAACTAAAGTAAAACAAATAAAGAATATAAAAAAGAACACAGTAAAATAACAATAATGAGACTTTATTCAGGGGGTAACGATACTTTCTGTCTGCACTCTTTGACGTGGTTGTTAGCAGCAGGGGATAAGATGGGATAAGAACGTTACTGAGTCAATGTACAGGTTAGTCAAGGTTATTTGTACATGTAGGCAGGGGTAAAGTAACTATGCATAGATAATAAACAGTGAGTAGCAGCAGTGTAAAAACAAAGGGGTGGGGGGGTGTCAATGCAAATAGTCTGGGTGGAAATTTGATTAAATGTTCAGCAGTCTTATGGCTTGGGGATAGAAGCTGTTAAGGAGCCTTTTGGACCTAGTCTTGGTGCTCCGGTACAACTAGCCATGTGGTAGCAGAGAGAACAGTCTATGACTTGGCTGACTGGAGTCTTTGACAATTTTTTCGACCTTCCTCTGACACTGCCTAGTATATAAGTCCTGGATGGCAGGAAGCCTGGTCCCGGTGATGTACTGGGCCGTACGCACTACCCTCTGTAGCACCTTAAGGTCGGATGCCGAGCAGTTGCCATACCAGGCGGTGATGCAACCGATCAGGATACTCTCGATGGTGCGGCTGTAGAACTTTTTGAGGATCTGGGGACCCATGCCAAATCCTTTCAGTCTCCTGAGGGGGAAAAGCCGTTGTCGTGCCCTCACGACTTTCTTGGTGTGTTTGGACCATAATAGTTTGTTGGTGATGTGGACACCAAGGAATTTGAAACTCTCGACCTGCTCCACTACAGCCCCGTCGATGTTAATGGGGGCCTGTTTGGCCCTTTTTTTCCTGTAGTCCACGATCATCTCCTTTGTCTTGATCATGTTGAGGGATAGGCTGTTGTCCTGAATCCACACTGCCAGGTCTCTGACCCCCTCCCTATAGGCTGTCTCATTGTTGTCGGTGATGAGACCTACCACTGTTGTGTTGTCAGCAAACTTAATGATGGCGTTGGAGTCGTACTTGGCCATGCAGTCGTTGGTGAACAGGTAGTACAGGAGGGGACTAAGCACGCACCCGTGAGGGGCCCCGTGTTGAGGATCAGCGTGGCAGATGTGTTGTTGCCTACCCTTACCACCTGGGGGCGGCCCGTCAGGAAGTCCAGGATCCAGTTGCAGAGGGAGGTGTTTAGTCCCAGGGTCATTAGCTTAGTGATGAGATTTGTGAGCACTAAGGTGTTGAACGCTGAGCTGTAGTTAATGAACAGCATTCTCATGTAGATGTTCCTTTTGTCCAGGTGGGAAAGGGTAGTGTGGAGTCCGATTGAGATTGCGTCATCTGTGGAGCTAACAATGAGCTAATGATGCGCAATTTCAACTGGCATAGAAACAAAAAAAATATTGTCGGGACACTGTTGTTCAGAGAAGCTAGCCAACAACATAGCTAGCACAATCATTTCAAACTGAAGCTGGAAAGACTTCAAACTAGCTGCACTTATTTTCGTTTGACCTTTTTTCTATTGATAGTTCTTTGTATAAATCCATAAATATTATGCTGATTCATATTTTCAACTGGCTGAGAAAAGCTGTAGATTTCATCCCAACTCCCAACACGTTCATTACTATGGGATAGCTGGAGATCGAATTTGAATATTGAAACAATGTTGCAAATGTAGGAGAGACAGACAGCAAGGTTTATACAAATGTCCACTGTTGAAAACTAAATGTTAGTCTAAAGGAAATGTGAGATAATGTCTAGATGCTTTTTATAGTGGGTGGAGATCAAGTTTATACATTTCTGGGCTGATGAGACAGTGGATTGATGGAACAGAGTGAATAGGCATTTTAACATCATAGATTTAGCCAGTGGTAACTTGTGGAATAGACACCGGCTGGAATGCGATTTTTACCAATCAGCATTCAGGATTAGACCCACCTGTTGTATAATATATGAATAGAAAATGTCTACAGCAGTAGTTATATAGGATAAACAATGAGTAGAATACAGTATATACTAAACAAAAATCTAAACGCAACATGCAATAATTTCAAAGATTTTACTGAGAGACAGTTCTCCCGACCCCTTCAGTCTCAGCCTCCAGTATTTATGTGTCGCGGGCTAGGGTCAGTCTGTTATATCTGGAGTATTTCTCCTGTCTTATCCAGTGTACTGTGTGAATTTAAGTAAGCTCCCTCTAATTCTCTCTCTCTCTGTCTCTCTCTCTTTCTCTCTTCTCTTGGAGGACCTGAGCCCTAGGAACATGCCTCAGGACTACCTGGCCTGATGACTCCTTGCTGTCCCCAGTCCACCTGGTCATGCTGCTGCTCCAGTTTCAACTGTTCTGCCTGCGGCTATGGAACCCTGACCTGTTCACCGGACGTGCTACGGTATCTTGTCCCGGACCTGCTGTTTTTTACTCTCTCTCTCTAATGCACCTGCTGTCTAACTCTGAATGATCGGCTATGAAAAGACTACTGACATTTACTCCTGAGGTTCTGACCTGTTGCACCATCTACAACCACTGTGATTATTATTATTTGACCCTGTCAAACCCTGATCTGTTTCAACTGTCTTTGTGATTGTCTCCACCCCCCTCCAGGTGTCGCCCATCTTCCCCATTATCCCCTGTGTATTTATACCTGTGTTCTCTGTTTGTCTGTTGCCAGTTCGTTTTGTTTGTCAAGCCTACCAGCGGTTTTTCCCTTGGTCCTGTCTTTGCTATAGTTCCTGTTTTCTTGTTTCCCGGTTTTGACCATTCCTGCCTGCCCTGACCCTGAGCCTGCCTGCCGCCCTATACCTTTGCCCCACGTATCTGGATTACTTACCTCTGCCTGCCCTTGTCCTTTTGCCTGCCCCTGTTCGAATAATAAACTTTTGTTATTTTGACACTGTCTGCACCTGGGTCTTATTCTTAAACGTGATACACCATGCTGGTCATCTATGAACGTTTGAACATCTTGGCCATGTACTGTTATAATCTCCGCCCGGCACAGCCAGAAGAGGACTGGCCACCCCTCAGAGCCTGGTTCCTCTCTAGGTTTATTCCTAGGTTCCTGCCTTTCTAGGGAGTTTTTCCTAGCCACCGTGCTTCTACATCTGCATTGCTTGCTGTTTGGGGTTTTAGGCTGGGTTTTTGTATAGCACTTTGTGACATTGGCTGATGTAAAAATGGCTTTATAAATACATTTGATTGATTTAAGGAAATCAGAGCATCCTAAACATGCTCAATGGGTGACATGTCTGGTGAGTATGCAGGCCATGAAATAACTGGGACATTTTCAGCTTCCAGAAATGGTGTACAGATCATTGTGACATGGGACCGTGCATTATCATGCCGAAACATGAGGTGATGGCAGCGGATGAATGGCACGACAATGGGCCTCATGATCTCGCCACGTTATCTCTGTGCTTTAAAATTGCTAGCAATAAAATGCAATTGTGTTTGTTGTCCGTAGCTTATGCCCATACCATAACCCCACAGACACCATGGGGCACTTTGTTCACAACATTGGCATTAGCAAACTGCTCGCCCACACAACGCCACACACGTTGTGAGGCTGGTTGGACGTACTGCCAAATTCTCTAAAACAATGTTGGAGAGAAATGGTAGAGAAATTAACATTCAATTCTCTGGCAACAGCTCTTGTGGCCATTCCTGCAGTCAGCATGCCAATTGCACGCTCCCTCAAAACTTGAGACATCTGTGGCATTGTGTTGTGTGACAAAACTGCACATTTTAGAGTGGCCTTTTATTGTCCCCAGCACAAGGTGTAATGATCATGCATGATCAAATCAGCTTCTTAATATTCTACATCTATCAGGTGGATGAATTATCTTGGCAAAGGAGAAATGCTCACTAACAGGGATATAAACAAATTTGTGCAAAACATTTGAGAGATGTGCGTATGGAACATTTCTGGGATCTTTTATTTCAGCTCATGAAACATGAGACCAGCACTTTACATGTTGCGTTTTATATTTTTGTTCAGTGTACATGTGAAGTGGGTAAAACAGTATGCTATGTCTCTATGTGCATAGTGCAGGGTAGAGCACCAGGTGGTAGCCAGCTAGTAACAGTGATTAAGGTTCAGGGCAAGTTACTGGTTGGAGGCCGGCTAATGGTGACTATTTAACAGGGAGATAGAATCTGTTTTTCAGTCTCTCGGTTCAAGCTTTGATGCACCTGAACTTTCTCCGCCTTCTAGATGGTAGCGGGGTGAACACTCCAAGGCTCGGGTGGCTGAGGTTCTTGATGATCTTCTTGGCCTTCCTGTGACACAGGTTTCTGTAGAGTAATGGAAGACAGGAAGTGTGCCCCAGGGGATGCTTTGGGCTGACCGCACCACCGTCTGGAGAGCCCTGCGGTTGTGGACGGTGCAATTGCAGTACCAGGCAGTGATACAGCCTGACAAGATACCCTCAATGGTGCATCTGTAGAAGTTTGTGAGGGTCTTATGGGCCAAGCGACTTCTTCACCACACTGTCTGTGTGAATGGACCATTTCAGGTTGTCAGTGATGTGCAAGCCGAGGAACTTGAAGCTTTTCACCCTCTCCACTGCAGCCCCGTCGATGTGGATGGAGGCGTGCTCTCTCTGCTGTTTCCTGAAGTCCATGATCAGCTCCTTCGTTTTGTTGATGTTGACAGAGAGGTTGTTATTATCCTTGCACCACTCCGCCAGGGCTCTCACCTCCTCCCTGTAGGCTGTCTCGTCTTTGTTGGTAATTAGGCCTACCACTGTTGTGTCATCAGAAAACTGTTATGTCGTGTGCCAAGGCTCGGTTGGCATGACTATTGGCCCCTTGAAACAGACGCTGGCACTCAGTGGCCCTGAAACAGGGCTCTATGTGTGTGTGTGTTTAGTGGCCAAGTGGCACCAGTGTGTCTTTTGCTATCCAGACTGAGCTGGGAGCAAGGCCACAGAGAGGGAAAGAGGGAGAAACGTAGAGGGAGGAGAGTTGAGAGAGCATATATAGAAGGAAGAAGACATGAGGTGAATATAAAGAGTGCAAGAGTGGAGGAAGAGGAAGAGAAGGTGGGAAATGGGGGAGAAATAAAAGTAGGGGAATAGAAAAGATGGTTGATGGACAGGAGAGAAGAGGCATAACCAGAAAACCATCACAGTGTGTTGTATGTGACTGAGGTTAAAGCCAAGAGTTCATGGGTCGTTCCACCAATTCGGTGCCCTTAGAGAAGTGTAACTTTTGATTTCACCTAATTTTAACATTCTGTCATAAAGAGCACATGTTCAACTTCATAAAAAACACATTTTGGCACCTTAGCAAGTCTTTACTCATATAAAAATATGATTGAATTCTCCATGTGCCACTTTATTTAATATAACAGGCTTTTAAAATTCAATATTGGTGGACAATTGACCCTTCGCTAAGCCCCGCCCCCCTTTGTTACTGTTGCAACCTCAGACAACATTTTGCCCAATTCCCCATTCAACCACTGGCGAAATCTCCTCACAATGATCTCCAACTGTGTTTCTAATACACAATGAAATTAAACACAGTATACCTTTTGCTAATCAGGAAACTCTAGGGTATGTTGTGGTGGACTGTCATTACAATTGCTTCACAGGAACCTAGTAAAATGATGCTTGTAGTGTAGCTAGCCACTGAATGGCGTTGAATTCATTTTCAACTTGCAGTCAAAGCCATAGCCACTTTTGGAGCTAACTAGTGCTCTCAAATTGTATCCTGACGTCATCAGCAGATGGCAGTTGTATTCATAACATTGCTAACTTTGCTAGCTAACATACATTTTGAGAAAATAAGTTTTATTAAGTGGCTAGCTAGCATTAGCAAAGTTTGGTGGTCAATGAGACTGAGAGCTATCTGACCAGCTGAGGTAGCAAACAATGTAACAAAAGTACTTATAATTTCAGATTAGAAAAATACTCCAACTGGCTCTGCATTTCAGGAATCACAGTAGAAAGTACTCCTGGTGCAGTGTTAAATTATTTTGCCTTTTAAACAGTACATTTTTAAAAAGAAAACTCTGTTTTTGCCAATGCCCTCACTGGATTTCATGCAATTTAATGCGAGCTTGTCCGAGGTGTCGGAATTGACAACAGTTGCTATCCATTGGTGTGCTGCAATTGGTTGTCCAACATTCTGGGGCGGACTCAATTTCTACTTAAAATATCAAAGGGATGCAAAATGCACTCTTTTCGTGGAACGTCCCTCATAGTATAGTCCTGCATCGTCGGATACCCATGGTTCCCCAGTGAGTGACCCGCAAAAAATTCAGCTGGCGGTGGAATGAAAACATTATTTCAAACCGCGGGTTGGCTTGTGATTCAGAACAAATATATTTGCATAGATTCTACAAGTATCTGGAACTCTATTGCAGGGATGTGACACCATTCTTCCACAATAAATTCCATAATTTGGTGTTTTGTTGATGATTGTGGAAACTGATGCCTCAGGTGCTACTCCAGAATCTCTCATAAGTGTTCAATTGGGTTGAGATCTGGTGACTGAGATGGCCATGGCAGATGGCTTACGTTGTTATCATGCTCATCAAACCATTCAGTGACTACTTGTGCCCTGTGGATGGGGGCATTGTCATTATTTGCTTAATTAACTCAGGAACCACACCGGTATGGCAGCATCTGCTTTCAATACACTTTGAATCCCTCATTTACACAAGTGTTTCAATTATTTTGGCAGTTACCGTAGTAGCCTAGGCTGAAGCAGTGAACTGTCCATTATTTGTGTTTTGCTGAAACATTCCTAATTTGTCCACATGCAGAGTTTATGTTCCTTCCCCCCACACATGACTACATTGCCAAGCTAACTTTTCCTGGCTAGCCTAGCTCACGCGAAAATGGCTAACGTAACTGGCAAAATAATGGTGGAATAACACCATCGTGGAAACAGGAGCTGTGCGAGCGAAATCTCAGGTTTGGAAGGAGTCGTTGTAGACAAGGAGGTCAACCACCCGGTAGATGGATACAAAGCCTGAAAACAATTATCTGTTAATTATTATATTAATTCAGGCTTTTGTTCATTTCAACCATACGCAGGCTATGTAGAGTTTAAACCTAGTCGGCTGTTAAACGTTTGAGTAGCCTATAGCCCATAAATCGAGGCTATTTTTGCAGCCTAAAGCCTATTCGATTCTGGAAATTGTTTATTTCTGAGTAACAATTAAGTAGCTTACTGTAATAGATTTCCAATAAAATGGCTAAAATAGCTTTTTAGCAAAAAATTAAGAATTTTGGTTCTTTCTCAAGAAAGAATTTTGCTAAGACTGGGAGTGAGGCGTCAGTCATACAAAGTTACACTTAAATCCAAACTGGTTCTCTAGCAAATTAGTAAGAATTTCTCACCCCATGTTCAAGAATGGCCTTTTTCCATTTATTCAGATTACAACCTCTCACTTTCGATTATTTGAAAACGAAATAATCTCCAAAATATTGTTATTTTTAAAACAAGCCATAGAAAATTGGTTGCAATTTCAGTTTAATCCACCAGAAAAAAACTGAACAAATAAAACAAATATTGTGGTTAAAACTCAAATATACTGAAAGACAGCTGTGCCATAATAGATTGCAAAATAGTTGGCAAGAGATTTTCGATGTACCAATTCCATGGCACATGGTTTATGAACTGATACGCAAAACGACGCTGGATTCAAAACTTAGAAATTTTCAATTTAAATTATTATACAACATTCTTGCAACCAATAGAATGTTATATATATGGGGGATTCGATTTTTAAGAGAGAGAATGCCAAGAGCGTGCAAAGCTTTCACTTTTTTGGTTACTACATGAGTCCATATGTGTTATTTAATTGTTTTGATGTCTGCACTATTATTCTACAATGTAGAAAATAGTAAAAATAAAGAAACTCTTGAATGGGTAAGTGTGTCCAAACTTTTGACTGGTACTGTATATAAATATATATATTTACCCAAAAATATATATGGGGGATTGGAAATGATGCAGACAATTACATTGATTGGAGCTACCATCTATCGGCAATATTAAAGCTGATCTACCCCATACATTCTTAAAAAAAGTGAGTGGGGAGTGGAAAACTGAAAACTAGCTATTATTGGCAGAGGTTTGGAACTCTTTGTTTTTGGTCTATTAACCAATTTACCGCATGGCGATGTCTCCATGGAATACAAACCTGATGATTAGAAGTGTCACGTTGGTATAAAGGGTCGGGAGACAGGCGCAGGAATGAGTAATATGGGTTTTTATTTTGCCCATATTACGGCGTGCCGTACAACAATCGACAGCCCAATGGAGAACCAAAGGGCACATATATACAAACACTAATCATTGGCAATTGGGGCCAGGTGTGCGCAATGACAGTTCCGGAGGGATCCGTGACAAGAAGTTTCTGTGTATATTGTATTTTCAACCAGAAACTATCAGAAAACACTGACCACATTTATTCACACTTTTACACTGTTATTTTCATCAGCTGTTGTACAATATGATACAAAACACAGGAAAAACATAATATTGACTGCACTAGGCCTTTACATGTAAAAAATAGCCTTTTGAGTGACTAAAATATCACCCAAAATATTTTTGCGGGGCTAGAAATGCTCCACATTTCAGAAAAATGTATTTTTCTTCCATGGCTAACTACAAGGAAGTTTGAAAAGACTGGTTGAGTGGGTGGGGAGTTTATATTCATGAGCTTGCCTTGACTGACAGCTCTTTAACATTTCTATGTCAAGAAACTAGGATGGAGTGAGCAGTATTGCAGAAAAATCATCTCAAGCGAATTTAGTGATACACAAAGCAAATCAAGCAAAATAGATAGGTTTCCACCAAATTGGCGACAGATTTTAATACGAATATTGTAGAATATGTGCATTATCCTACCAGTGGTATGTTTCCACCAAATGGATTTGTTACAGATAGAATAATGTGTGTGATGACGTAGTGCACACAAAATATATTATTTTGCTTAAGTTCAATGTGATTCTATCGCATTTTCAACTCTACCAATAGTTTTGTCACAAAAACTGTTGCTTTAAATAGAAAATATGCCTTCTCTGGTCTTGGCACCTGCACTCTAGCCAACAGCTCGCAGATACAGTGCGTGTAGGATGTGCGTGTTGTCTAGTCTACATGATGAGATTATTATGGATAAAAGCGCAAATATTTTTATTTGTCCAATGTCAGTCAAGCATCGACCATCATGTCACCAGAATAAGACCCTTGATATTTCTTGGAAAGGAGCATCAAGCTCATCACCGTGCACTTTCACCACCCTGTGAAGTTCAGAACTATTGTCATCTGTATCCTAATAAGCTGCATAGTTTCCCGAGTCGTAATGGGAGGACCACACAACATATCATTGCGTGACTCCAAGTTTACTTCGATATAATGGTATTATATCAACATTTGCGCATAAAGGCATTTCCACTGCAATTTCTTGCATTATTTGTATGGACATATCACACCATGTCGAACAAACAAATTGTCTGTCGGCATTTATAAAATCGTACCAGGTATATCCTGTTTCCATCAGCCTGGTTGTGACTTTTTTCATGCATCAGGTAATTCATCCGCATGAAATGGTTGGATGGAAACCTGATAAGAGATGTACATTTATTTTATACATCTCACGTTTGGCATGTCTCTTGGGATGAGGTTCTCAGCAGCACTGACAGATGTGTTGACATGACAACTGTGTCAGAGTTTTGAATGACCCTTGCCCTCCTTTTGTTCAATGCTGACTGAAGACCTAGCTAGCCAGTAACACGCTAACACCAGACACAGATGAAAAGGGAAATATCTTTGCCATTGATGAATAGTGTAAACGTTGAATTATATTTTCTGACACTCTACAGTCAAATTTTGGCACCAGTAGAGTAGCTATCTAGCTATATAAACCACGCTCCTCTGCAAACATGCGTTCTCCGATGTACTTTTTAAAATTAGGTAATAGAATATCATGTTACCATTGGTGTTTTAAAAGGAGAGAGTTAGGGTGATGTCACCCTATTCCCTTAATAATCCCGTCTCCGGAATCAAAGTGTTTGACACGGGGGAGGGGACCAGTAACTTTATGATCAAACTTTATCAATGTAGAAGCAACAGTCATTTTTCATACTTTGGTCATCATACTATGATCTGGTTTCATCCCAATGTCAAATGTTACTGTTAGTGACCTTCAACATCAATAATGTTATTTGGTGGGTCATGACTTGGCTATGAGAACAATTCTATGCGGGTGGGTGGGGTGGTGGAGAAAAATCTGTCCTGATTTCAGGTATTGGGTGGGGCTTGGAAATGATGTGGCCGGCGCAGGGCGGATGCGGCTACAAAAAATGGACCCGTGCAGGACTCTACCTCAAAGTGTAAAACAGTGTAAAGCTACACTAGCCGAACAGTTCCCAATCAACACCTCAGCAGGACCTAGATCAGCCACACACTGGACAACAACAGCTACAGTACTACAGCACCACTGGCTTCATGCTGATTTATAATCACCTCTACAGGTACACAGCAGTGGGCGATACAGAGGACAGATGTCACAAAACAGGGTATCTGTCACCTCATGGAACAATAACAGGGCCTCAAAACATTTTACTTAGTAAAGGGGGGTAAGTCAACTAATCTTCAGTTTGTAGTCCAAGCCGTAGGAAACAGTCATACCTGCATTAACTGATCATAGTTCCCATCATATTCTATGGGAAGAGTATCTTGTAGGGAACTCAACAGAGTCACTTCACCTCTGAGAGTCAGAGGGTTCTTCAGTCATTCCATTGCAACAATAGACTCTGTGTGAGCAGGATAGCTATTGTTCCACAATCCACAAAAAATGTTCTGTGGCAGACATGGACAGGCCTAATTAAACACTAATACAGTAATCATGCACAGGGGATGGACAAAGATAGAGGGGCAGAGAGAGAATGAAAGACAAAGACAAATAGAGGGGTGGTGAGAGAGGAGAGAATGAAAGTGAGCAAGAGAGGGAGGGATACACAATCAGAGAAATAATCCTCATAAAATCACCAACTATCGTTGAAAGGTGATGCATTCTAGTGTGGTGTGGATACATGTCTGTATGCATTTCTTTGTCTGTATAGTATGTACGTGTAGTAGTGAGTGATTGTGTGTGTTTCAAATTTCAAGTTGTACTGTCAAGTGCACAACTGCAGTGAAATGCCTTTCTTGCAAGCTCTTTCCCAACAATGCAGTAATAAAAATCAGTATACTATAATAAAAAGTGAAGTAGAAGAAAAAAACACACAAGAAATATAAATAAGAACACAAGAAAGCAAGTAAGCTACAGTACAGTATATACAGGGTCAGTTCCAGAGTCAGTAGCTATATATAGGGTCAGTTCCAGGGTCAGTAGCTATATATAGGGTCAGTTCCAGGGTCAGTAGCTATATATAGGGTCAGTTTCAGGGTCAGTAGCTATATACAGGGTCAGTTCCAGGGTCAGTGCCAATACAATATTTACAATGTGCAGTGATACTGGAGTGGTACGGTTAGATATGTATAGGGATACGGTGACTAGGCATCAGCATATATGATAAACAGAGTAGCAGCAGCGTATATGATGATTGTATGTGAGTGTGTGTGCGTGTGTGTAGAGTCAGTATGAATGTGTGTGTGTTGGAGTGTCAGTGTGAGTGTGCATAGAGCAAGTGAGTGTGAATAGTCAGTGCAAAAAATAACATTGAAAGGTCAATTCAGATAGTCCGTGTTGTCATTTAGTTAACTTTTTAGCAGTCTTATGGCTTGGGGATAGAAGCTGTTCAGGAGCCTGTTGGTGTCAGACTTGGTGCTCCGGTATCGCTTGCCGAGCGGAAGCAGAGAGAACAGTCTATGGCTTGGGTGGCTGGAGTCTTAAACAATTTTCTGGGCCTTCCTTTCACATCCCCTGAAATAGAGGTCCTGGATGACGGGGAGCTCGGCCCCAGTGATGTACTGGGCTGACCGCACCACCCTCTGTAGCGCCATGCGATCAAGACCAAGCAGTGATGCAGGCAGTCAAGATGCTCTCAATGGTGTAGCTGTATAACTGTTTGAGGATTTGAGGGCCCATGCCAAATATCTTGATGGGGAAGAGGCACTGTCGTGCCTTCTTCACAACTGTTAACTATGTTTGGACCATTTTAAGTCCTTAGAGATTTGGACACTGAGGAACTTAGTGTGTGTGCAAGCGTGCGTGAGTGTGTGTGCTGTACAAAGTGTGTGTCGGTGTCCCGTCTGAGGTTGACTGCAGTTGAGTCAGTCACGATGCCTGGTCCAGAAATAGCATCAGTGGCAATGCAGAGCTATTTATACTCCACACACACTCTGCCCTGCCTTCAAGCTCCACCGTATCCCCACCGTGTGTGTGTGTGTGTGTGTGTGTGTGTGTGTGTGTGACGACCGACTGAGCTCATTTTAATTTCAGCCTAGCCTCGCTCTACTGCTCAAAGCTGAGTCATTCACACACACATCAATATTTCCTCTCCCTCCTCCCCCCCACACACACTGAACTTTATTCTCTCTCTCTCTCTCTCTCTCTCTCTCTCTCTCTCTCTCTCTCTATAACTTAAACATACTATTACCACTATACATGCTCCCAAAGACAAGTTGTCCAGCTTTTTTCTTCACTTAACATCTCTCTCTCTCACTCGCACACAAACACACACACAAACACATACACACACACAAACACACACACACACACAGGAGAGAAAGGTGACAGAGAGAGACTGAGTGAGTGGGGTTGTTAAAAAACTCTCATCTCCTGCAGAAACACACAACAAAGGAACCAGCCGAGAGCTGAGACACTGGGAGATGGCCATCTGCCGATATGTATTCACACAGAGAGAGAGCCAGCAGCATACCACCCTACATCCCACTGCTGGCTTGCTTCTGAAGCTAAGCAGGGTTGGTCCTGGATTGGAGACCGGATACTGCTGGAAGTTGTGTTGGAGGGCCAAAAATCCCAATGCCCCAGGGCAGTGATTGGGGACATTGCCCTGTGTAGGGTGCTGTCTTTCGGATGAGACGTTAAACAGGTGTCCTGACTCTCTGTGGTCACTAAAAGATCCCATGGCACTTATCGTAAGAGTAGGGGTGTTAACCCCGGTGTCCTGGCTAAATTCCCAATCTGGCCATCATGGTCATCCTCAGCTTCCAATTGGCTCATTCATCCCCCTTCCTCTCCCCTGTAACTATTCCCCAGGTTGTTGCTGTAAATGAGAATGTGTTCTCAGTCAACTTACCTGGTAAAATAAGGGTGTGTGTGTTGTAAGAATACTAAGAGCAAATTAGATGTATATACAGTAATTTATCATTACAAACAGAAAATATTACAGATATATGTGGAGCTGCTGTAGGTGGTTGGCAGGCGTATGATTTTGTGTGTATGTACAGGGAGCATTCCAATAACCAGAGTGCAGTTGTTACTAGATTTGGAGCCCTGCACGCTTTACTAAACCTCTTTTCAATCTGCTTTAATAGAGAGAGAGCACGCACACACACACACACACACACACACACACACACACACACACACACACACAAACACACACACACACACACAGTTGGGATGCAAGTCTCAAGGATATTCAACCATATATCCCAGAATGCAGTGAACATAATTTGTTCATTAATTGCCAGATAAAGCAGTGTATATGACACTAATAGCTCTCATCTTACCACAAGTATAGGAGAAGGAGAAGAGAGGAGAGGAGGAATAGAAAGAGATAGATTAGAGGTGAGGAGAGTGAAGGGGGAATGAAGAAAGAATGGAGGAGCGGAGTGGACCCCAGAGGCACAGACGAGTGTAGATGAAGGAGGGAGTGAATAAGTGAATGGAGGGAAGGATAGTCACGCTTCCCTGAGACTGGTGCCCTGTTTGTTTGTGTGTGTGTATGTGTGGTGTGTGCTCTCAGGGCTCCTTCAGCTCAGAGAGGGCTGGGGAGTGGCGCAGTCCCTACCTCATCTGTATTCAACACAAACACACAGTAAGGGAGGGAAAGAGAGAGTGAGTGATAAGACGATTCAGTCGAAGAAGAGAGAGAGTGTATGAAAAAGGGAGCTTTATATATATTAATGGCAGCGGAGTCAGGTATAGAATGAGAGCAGGTGGAGCAGAAAAAGGGGCCGGCAGGTAGCTCAGCGGGTAAGAGTGTTGGAACTGTAAACAAAAGGCCACTGGTTCAAATCCTGAGCAAACTAGGTGAAAAATATGTCAATGAACCTTTGAGCAAGACACTAAACCTTAATTGCTCCCGTAAGTCACTCTGGATAAGAGCATCTGCTAAATGACTAAGGTGTGAGAGTAGTGGGGGAGGAAAACTCCAAGTATGACTCAGAGGGATCCCAACCGTGAAGGGATCTGCCAAACTCTTTGGTTTTCATTTTCTCCCTCTATTTAATTTATTCTCTTTTTTTCTTCTCCTTCTCCCCATTTCTATAGGCCCCCAGGTGAAGACAAAAATAGAACAGGCAGGCTACCTAATAACTCTTACCTTTCCTGTCTACCGTTCACCTTAATACACTCACAAGCTCATTCAATGTGGGTATACCTTCTTGCTGCACAGCCTGGCTGTGGATAAAAAACAGGCAAATAGAGTGAACGCCTTCATATTGCCAGGTTTAACAGATCATCATCAGGGTTTAATAGAGATTGAGTGTTGAGCTAAAACATATTGACCGTTAATATCATTGACAGAATGTTTGTGTGTGTGTGTGTGTGTGTGTGTGTGTGTGTGTGTGTGTGTGTGTGTGTGTGTGTGTGTGTGTGTGTGTGTGTGTGTGTGTGTGTGTGTGTGTGTGTGTGTGTGTGTGTGTGTGTGTG
>QNTS01000551.1:554344-569497 GCA_003317085.1 Hucho hucho | reverse complement strand
TGTTGCACAGTAAACACACATACTGAAATTGACTGTCAATAATAGTGATGGGGCAAAAATCGATAGTTACATATCGCCCTATTATTTTTGACATTATTGCAATATATTTTTGCGCTAGTCAGCTGTACCTGCACCAAAACTCCAGTATTTTTAAATAGTGAGCCAATTATCTTTCTGCACTTTTATTTCCATGACTGATTAAAACTAGTTTTCTCATGGCTTCATCTTGTCCCTCTGCAGCAGACATATGGTGAGCAATATGTTTGGAACATCAAGTCGCAGTACATATAGAATTGTGAGAATCGCAAAACATCGTATCACCACATAATTATTGTGATAATATTGTATTGTGAGGCCCTTGGCAATTCCCAGCCCTAGTCACTGACTCTGTGTTTGTTTGTGTGTGTGTGTGACGTGTGTGCATCTCATATACACATTCACCCACTCAGTGATACACAGTGTCACAGTAACAGTAGCAGGGCGGGGCAGGGCTGACACAGGGCAAGGCCTGAAGACCATATGGATACACTACAGGATCTCACAGTCCCACTGTGTCCCTCTGGCGGGTAGGAGCGTTGGGCCAGTAAATGAAAGGTTGCTGGATCGAATCCCTGAGCTGACAAGGTAAAAATCTGTCGTTCTGCCCCTGAGCAAGGCAGTTAACCCACTGTTCCCTGGGTGCCGATGCCATGGATGTCGAATAAGGCAGCCCCCTGCACCTCTCTGATTCAGAGGGGTTGGGTTAAGTTGAATGCATTCAGTTGTACAACTGACTAGGCATCCCCTTTCCCTGATACGGCTACCTATCTGGGCATAAATACACACACGCAGGCACTGAGGCTTAAACTAGGTAGAGTACACCCTCTGAAAAAACACATGGTGGAACACTTCACATGTCAAATGAATGTGTTTTTTTTCTGTAAGGGCATGCAAGGATCCACACACACACACACACACACACAAACTGAACACCCTGTACAAACACACACACACACAATCTGTACCTAATAGTTATGGAGTAATCCTGTATGTCAGGAAGCTTTCACTCCAGTTCCTGATTTGTATTCATAACCATTACTGACTGCTGGTTTGACTGTGTTTGTTATTAGCTGTGTGTGTGTGTGTGTGTGCGTGCGTGTGTGTGTGTGAGATAGAGGGACAGATGGTGTGGTCTACAGGGTGCAGGTGTGGGCGTGGCCGGGTTTTTGCTACCTGCTGCGTCTCTGATTGGACAGCTGTGACACTCTTGTCCTTCCCCCAGGCCACTGACCCAACTGACATCAACACACACACACACACCCACAAGTGCTTCCTAGTGTGAGAGAGGAAGTGTGGATGTTGTAGCTGTCATAAACTGTATGTGACAGGTTTCAGATCAAATATCTATTCCAAAATGAGTACATTACAATGGACTACATTTTTGGAGAACACGCTTGAAAATTCACTACCCACTACAATCTGACTGTATTCTGGCCATTCAATGTCGCTTGCCAAAAACAACAGTGTCAAAAGCAGAGGTTGGCCTTTAAGTAACTTTTGAAGTTCTACAATCCAAATGTGATTTTTTTTTATGGCAGGATTTAACTGATAAATGTGCTTTTGTTATTCATGAAAATCGAGTATTTAACTTTTGCCGTGTTGTGTTCAGCACCTGTTGCTTGGTTACAGACAGATGCATTCTGGTTTCAGAAACAGCTACATCTGTGTCCTCAAAATTGGAATACAATACATCTGTGTGTGTGTGTGTTTGTGTGCGCGCGTGTGTAAGTGTCGTCACAATGCTGCATTCAAATTATCTATTGTGCATCTCTGAGAGCCCATTACAGCACTCAGTCCTAGGCTTACAACACACCTGCACACACACACACACGCGCACACGCGCACACGCGCACACGCGCACACACACACACACACACAGATTTGGGCCTCTGTGCCAACATGAGCCATAAAGGGTCCAGGTTTACCAAGCATTAGCACCAGTGGAAGGTTTGAGCCTGGAATTGAATATCTGCAGTAATGGTTAAATCACACTGCATTCCCCTTGAGATCATTAGTAAGATGGCGTAGCAGTGCAGCAGTGCAGACGTGGTTTGTCGTCCGCTTGTGTACTTTTTGTATTTTTTGTCTATTTTTGTATATATTTCAATTGATTTTCAATCTCTTTTCCATTTTTTTATTAAATATACCTTCCGGTAACCCGCCTCACCCAATGTGATACGAATCCGCTATATTTTTCAGACCTTATAGCCAGAACCTCCATCAGAAGCTAGCCATCAGAAGCTAACCAGCTAATTAGCTACTAGCTATTTAGTCATTGTCATTGTTAACCTTCTGCACAGACACCAGCCGTTTTTTAGCCTGGATAATACTTGCCAGCCTGCCAGTATCGGACTGTTTTCTCCACTACAACGCCGTAAGCCCTGGACCATTACTCCTGATCATCACAGCTAGCTAGTTGCCACCGAGTGACCCAGCCCTAAAGCTAGCCCTGAGCCAGGCCCACCTCCCGGCCTACTCAGTGATCACTCAGCTACACAGCTGATTCCTCCTGGACTCTACCCCAACACGGCTAGAATCCACTACTCCACCGGATCCTTGCCGTAAGCTCTGGACCTTTGCATCGGATCATCGCTGCTAGCTAGCTGCTACCGAGTGGCTATAGTGGCTAACGCCCCTGCCCTGAAGCTAGCACCAGTTAGCCGCGAGCCAGGCGCATCTCCCGGCTAGCAAACAAAATTACTACAACTACAATACCTCTTTCGCCATCTGGCCTGGACCCTTTGTCGACATGGCGCCCCGCCGTACCACCACGACTGGTCTGCTGTGCCCTCAACCGGCCTTTGCCAGACGTCAGAGCAGACGATTCTACTAACCCCGGACTGCTAACTTTAAACGCTGTGTCTCCCGCGTGCTAGCGTAGTAACGACTACTACGCAGCTTCTCTGTTCCATCTACTGCTGTTCACTGGACCCTATGATCACTTGGCTACATAGCTGATGCCTGCTGGACTGTTCATTAATCACGGTACTCCATTTTGTAAATTTTTTTGATTATCTGTCGGCCCCAGCCTCGAACTCAGGCCCTGTGTATAGTTAACCGACCCTCTCTGCCCATTCATCGCCATTTTACCTGTTGTTGTCTTAGCTGATTAGCTGTTGTTTTCTTACCCGTTGTTGTCTTAGCTAGCTCTCCCAATCAACACCTGTGATTGCTTTATGCCTCGCTTTATGTCTCTCTCAAATGTCAATATGCCTTGTATAATGTTGTTTAGGATAGTTATCATTGTTTTAGTTTACTGCGGAGCCCCTAGTCCCACTCAACATACCTCAGATACCTCCTTTGTCCCACCTTCCACACATGCGGTGACCTCACCCAGCATAACTAGCGTGTCCAGAGATGCAACCTCTCTTATCTTCTTAGGGAGCGGCAACAGAGGTGACGGTTTTGGAGAGTCTGGCGTGCCCGAAGTAAAATGCCTGCCACTCAGGTCCAGAAACTAGGATATGCACATAATTAGTACTATTGGATAGGAAACACTCTGAAGTTTCTAAAACTGTTAAAATAAGGTATATGAGTATAACAGAACTGATATAGCAGGCGAAAACCCGAGGAATTTCTGTCCAGAATTCTTTTTTTTGTTGACATTTCCTCTTTTCCATAGACTTGCTATTGAAATCCATGTATAATAGCTCCTAGGTTGCAGAACCTATGGCTTCCACTAGATGTCAACAGTCTTCATGCAGTGTTTGGAGGCTTTAGCACTGAGCAGAACTGAAAGGAAGAGGAAATAGTCAAGGGACCACAAATGTCAATAACGTTTCCCGGGCACGAGATTGTGAGCGCGCTCCACTTTATTTTCCTTTTATATCGTTTAGGATATCATCCGAGTGAAATATTATCGCTAATATTCATAAAAGGATACCTAAGGATGCATTATAAATGATGTTTGATTTGTTTGGGCAAAGTTGATAGGTATATTTGAACGCATTCTCTTCACTGTACAACGGGTGACTCGACGGTGGATTTTCTGAACATAACGCGCGATTTATGGATATAATACATGACTTTTTCTAACAAAAGAACCATTGGATGTCTTCCTTGGACACTTGGGATGCCCTCAGCAGAAGTTCTTCGAAAGGTAAGTGATTTATTTTAGCACTTATATGGGTTTTGTGTGACCGGCGATGGTTATGAATTAATGCTAATGCATAAATATTAGAGGTGCTATCCTCAAACAATCAAATGTTGTGCTTTCGCCATAAAGCCTTTTTAAAATCTGACAACGCTGTGATATTGCCAAGAATCAGAGCTTTTGATTACTATGCAACACTTGTATATTGATGAATGTTTAATAATTCAACTTTTGGATTTTGAATTTGGCGCCTTAGAGCTAGCGCGCCGCTTCTCCCTAAGTAGTTAACTAACCTCCAAACGAGCTTCAATTCCATACAACACTCCTTCTGTGTCCTCCAACTGATCTTAAATGCTAGTAAAACCAAATGCATGCTCTTCAACCGTTCGCTGCACGCACCCGCCCGCCTGACTAACATCACTACTCTGGACGGTTCTGACTTAGAATATGTGGACAACTACAAATACCTAGGTGTCTGGCTAGACTGTAAACTCTCCTTCCAGACTCATATTAAACATCTCCAATCCAAAATTAAATCTAGAATCGGCTTCCTATTTTCCAACAAAGCCTCCTTCGCTCAAGCCGCCAAACATACCCTCGTAAAACTGACTATCCGACCGATCCTCGACTTCGGCGATGTCATTTACAAAATAGCTTCCAATACTCTACTCGGCAAACTGGATGCAGTCTATCACAGTGTCATCCGTTTTGTCACCAAAGCCCGTTATACCACCCACCACTGCGACCTGTATGCTCTAGTTGGCTGGCCCTCACTACAAACTCGTCGCCAGACCCACTGGCTCCAGGTCATCTATAAGTCTATGCTAGGTAAAGCTCCGCCTTTCTCAGCTCACTGGTCACGATAACAACACCCACCTGTAGCACGCGCTCCAGCAGGTATATCTCACTGGTCATCCCCAAAGCCAACACCTCCTTTGGCCGCCTTTCCCTCCAGTTCTCTGCTGCTAATGCCTGGAACGAATTGCAAAAATTGCTGAAGCTGGAGACGTATATTTTCCTTACTAACTTTAAACATCAGCTATCTGAGCAGCTGACCGATCACTGCAGCTGTACATAGTCCATCTGTAAATAGCCCACCCAATCTACCTACCTCATCCCCATGTTGTTTTTGTTTACTTTTCCGCTCTTTTGCACACCAGTATTTCTACTTGCACATCATCATCTGCTCATCTATCATTCCAGTGTTAATCTGCTAAATGACTTCGGTTTTACTACTATTACTTCGCTACTATGGCCTATTTATTGCCTTACCTCCTCACGCCATTTGCACACACTGTATATAGACTTTCTTTTTTTCTATTGTGTTATTGACTGTACACTTGTTTATCTTCTTAGGGATCACTGCACAACTTGACCGTTTTGGAGAGCCTGGCGTGCCCAAAGTAAAATGCCTCCCATTCAGGCCCAGAAAATAGGATATGCACATATTTGGTACCATTGGATAGGAAACACTCTGAATTTTGTAAAACTGTTAACCATTTGTCTGTGAGTAAAACAGAACGGATATGGCAGGCAAAACCCCGAGGAATTTCTGTCCTGGAGAAAGTGGTTTTCACAGAGTGCCTCATTTGGAACCCCTCCCTCATGAAAATGCCCATAAAAGGGCATATGAATGCAGTACCTATCGCTTCCTCTGGATGTCCTTTGTCTCTAGAAAGTGGTTTCATGCTGTTCAGATGAGTTAGAACAGAGAAGAAGAGAGAATCAGGAAGTGCCTCTTTGGAACTCTGTAGGACTGGGCACGCGCTCTCGCCAAGCGCGCACTGTGTTTCCCTCGGTCTGTAGAGCTCAGTTTATATTCCGGTTGATTTATTATAGTAAATATACGTAAAAGTGTTCCTAAGGATACATTTAAAATGATGTTTGATTGTTCTTGGACAAGTTTATAGGTATAAGATGAACGAGTTCGCGCCACGTTTCAATGGACTAGTGGAGGCTGTCGTTTCTGACTATGACGCGTGAACCAAATGGAGATTTATGGATATAATACATGACTTTTTCTAACAAAAGAACCATGGATTGTCTTCGTTGGACACTTAGGATGACCTCAGCAGAAGTTCTTCAACAGGTAATTGATTTGTTTTTGCTGTGAAATGTGTTATGTGTGTGCCACGCTGGCTAATGAATTCATGGCTATGAGAAAGTATGTGAGGTGCTGTCCTCAAACAATCAAATGTAGTGCTTTCGCCGTAAAGCCTTTTTGAAATCTGACAACGCTGTGATATTGCCAAGAAACAGAGCTTTTGATGAGTATGAATCACTTGTATATTGGTGGATTTTTAATAATTCAACTTTGACAGAGTCAACTTTGAATTTGGCACTTTACATTTTACCTGGTGGTGTCGGGAGTGGGTCGCTAGCGCCCCAATGATCCCTGAGAGGTTATCCCATGTGTAACTCTGTGTTGTTGTTTGTGTCACACTGCTTTGCTTTATATTGGCCAGGTCGCCGTTGTCAATGAGAACTTCTTCTCAACTAGCTTACCTGGTTAAATAAAGGTGAAATAAATAAAATAAAAACTATTATTTTTGTGCGTGTGTGTGTGTGTGTGTGTGTAAGTGTCTACCTGCTTGTGTGTTTGCATTTGAATGTGTGTGTGCTCCAGGTATCCTCTACTGGCCATAGCAATGTTAATATTCCACGCACACTGGGCGCGGCCAAAACCATTAATCATGTTTGTGAATGTCTAATCTCAACGTTATTTGCGGCGGTTAGATTTTCACAGCTGTCTGGAAGATTTACAATGGCATGCAGACGAGAGGTGTGTGTGCTTGTGTGTGTGTGTTAAGACGTAATAGCCTGTATGGAATGGGGTATGTTGGTGTGTGTTTGTACTTTATGTGTGTTATGATGGTACTATGTGTGAGGTGGGTGTATGGCTGTTACTGTGACCATATTACCGGCAGTCACGAGTCATGACCACAGTCAAATTCCACGTGAGCCTGGGGTCATGGTGACTAGGCTTCTCCAAAACTGCGCTCTGAATCCACTGATGGTCATTAGTAGACTACCAAACTTGTTAACGGTCAATGGCTTCGATAATGGCCTGGTACTCAACACTCTAATCAATCTGACATTAACGCAAATGCAATCGAAAAATCTAAACAAACACTAAATGAGAGCCCATGAATCCATGTTGCGTAAGAGTTCTATAGGCTATGCAGTGGCCAGAGTTTTGATGGCCTCTATTAAAAAGAGGAGGATCCCATCAGCTTTCTATAGGCTAAGCCTACCATATATATTTCTAAACGTTCCTAATATTAAGCACATTGCTTCGCTTTACAGTAGTAGACTACCTGGCTAGCATGAAAATGAACTGCGGGAAAAGTGTCCTCCATTCGCTCTTTAAGTGCATACAGGTTACATGCATTTTTTCCCCCTGCCGCTGTTCCGACAGGAGCATGATAATGTCCCATTTTATATCAAAACTAATTTCACACATATTATTTAGTATATGTAAAGACAAGATTAAATTGAGAATAGTCTGATGGGTGAGAATATTATCACTTGTGAATGATGCCCAATGATAGGTATATGTGTTTTGATAAGGTTTGTATCGCAACTAAAGTGGCCAAATAACTTCACGCTTAGCCTATAGACCTAAGAACCCTGGAACACAGCTGGAGAGCACATAGTCTACAGAGCCTAGTGATTCATGTGTTCTTATTAGCCCAGTCATTGCATAAGCGCGTGTGAAAACAGAGTTTTGACTGGCCACTAAGAGGATCCCAGATTTCTCATGCTGCTATATTTATTTCTTGAATCTTAAAATTAAGCACATTTCTCCTCTTTACAATCGGTGTAGCCTACTTGGCATATAAAAAACATAACCACACTTCCATTAGCTATTCGGTGCAGGCTACGGATTCAGTCTTTTTTTGTGGGCCATTTAAAAAAAAAAAGAATTCCACACATATATTTGTAGGTTAAATGTTAACACCAGATTAAATTGAGAATAGTCTGATGGGTAAGAATATTATCAAGTGTTTGTCATGTTGTGAATGAAAGACTGATGAAGTGTGTACAGCCTGCACAAGAAACAGCAGAGTTCATGCCTTTCATGCAACTTTTTTCAAATCATCATTAGAGTTGAATCATGCAGCCTTAGAATGTATATAAAAAATATAAAAAATATAGCCTAATGTATGTATCACAACTAAAGTTGCATAAAAAACTCTAAATAAAGCATACAGGAGGACCTGTTTTTTGTTAACCCGCTCAACACAGAATAGCTGCATGTGCACACTCCCTCGAAAATCATTTGGAGAAAATATCCTTTCTGTTTTATTCAGCTATGTTCAGTTGTATTCTTCTTACTATGTATTGTGATGGTGTAGGCTATATTAAATGGATTTATTAGACTTTAAAATGTAGATGTTCCAAAGGTCCGCATCAGTGCCTTGTAGGCTATGCGTGGAAGCTAAGAGATACTAAACGTGTTTATGTTAATTAAAGGTCAGTTACCGTGAAACCGGCAGTTATTTGCATGACAATCCCCAGCTGACAAAATGTCATGACCGCCAAAGCCCTAGGTGAGTGCATGCGTTTGTGCATGTGTGTGTGCGTGTGAATGAGTGTGTGCTCTAAGGGCTTGACCACGTTTCAGGAGAAGTGTTTCTGTTCGTTTCCATAGTGACAGCAAGTGGCCTATCGAGAGGTGTTCATCCTGGTGATGCTATCTGAGTACATCAGAGAGAAGAGAGAGAGAGAGGTGGAGGGAATGGAACGCCCCTGGGGTATTGTCATCACTAACATATCCAATGGATCGAGACACACACACACACACACACACTGTAGTGGAGGAACACTCACATGTAGGAAGGCTACAATAGACTATCTGCATCAGTGGGCTATTGTCACTATCCTTCTGTAGACTAAACTATAGAGAGGAATGGAATTTACCTAGCTCTTCTACATCAGATTTGGGGGTCAGCTACACAGCATTATGAGTAGAGGGAAGATACAATATCTATAAAATACTAACAACGGGTGAAAGACAATAAAACCAAGACAGACAATGAAAGCGAGAAAATGTGACATCGTGGACTATGCAAAAACTACACTGAAGGATGTACAAACTATACTGAAGGATGTACAAACCACACTGAAGGATGTACAAAGCTGGTCATATACTTAAACATTACAGTAGAACTACAACAGGTCACACACAAACTACAACACAGTGCTAACCATGACTGTCCTCTACCAGTATGCCTAAACATTAAGGACCGGTTTTCAGGACACAGATCAAGCCTAGTTGTGGAATAAGCTTAATCTGTGTCCGGGAAACCGTCTCTAAGGGTTTCTATTGTACAGTAGATATCCCTGGGGTTGTAGAGTTATGCAGCTGTGTTTACCTTCTGATCCCTGAATAACACCATTCTCTACAGGACAGAGAGGAAGACAAGACCACATTAATGCATACAGTTTTATTTATTAAAGACTACATAAAATACCACCTCAACTGAACCTATTCACCAAACACCTGACTGGGTTAGCCTAGCCACAATCCACAGGGTGCAGGCTAGCTAGCTACGGTATGCTAACAATCACACAGTAGGCTATGAGAGGAGAGTTAGAATACAGGCCTGCTGGTTTCACCCCCTCTCAGTTCCTCATACAGGTGTTCCTCTGTTGTCACAGGATAAATGGATGGAAAAGTGATAAGAGAAGAATATGGGTATGACACAAGGGAGAAGAGATGTGAGTGAGTTAATGGAGGTTCAACAACAAAGTATGTCAGGGACACCATCCTACAAAACCAGGCTCTTACAAATAAAGCTGGTTGAAGTAGGGCGTTGATGTTTAAAGTGTATAGTACTCATACTACCTTCTCATTGTAAAAGGTAGAAGGCAACCTTCTTTATTCTTACAAAGGATGTGGTTGGTGGGGGGAGGGGGGATTATCCCTATCCTTTCATGGCATACCGTCACATCTAGTTTTTCTCCCCAAGAATATGGCACGGTAGAGGAGCTTAATCTCTTGCCCTCTCCTCTTTTCTCCTTCCTCTCCTCACCTCCTCTCTTCCCCCAGTGTAAATGAGGCATGTAACTATTAGCAACTCATCCATTCATGAATGCAGATGAGATGGAATGTATTATGTATCAAAGTGGAGATCATCCATCCACAGAGACGGCCTCTCCAGTCCCAACCCCGCTCTATGCACTGTGAGGCGGACTGGTCACTGCAGGCTAGCAACAACAAGACCAGCTTGGAACTAGCAAAACTGAGTGAAACAAATATTTTTTGCCTTCTAATTGGCATTTGATACAGCTTATACCTATGAACTACAGTGGACAGAGAAGTGTAAAGTACAGTTGGTCATGTTGGTCAGTATTATATAACACTGCCAGATTACTCAGTTGGCTTGAGTGTGGTGCTGGCAACTCCAACGTTATAGGTTCAATTCCAGCATGAGCCACATGACTGTAATCATAGGTGAGAGCATATGCCACGTATATCGTCATGTTTTTCATTCACACCTGCAGTATTCAGCGTAGCGTCCACTAGCATGACAGTTTCACATAGCCTTGCCACGGTAGGACTGGTGTTCCATTAACATGGACACCATAATGGCCATTTTTCAAAACAGTACCGTCATGGAACTGTCACGACTTCCGCCGAAGTCGGTCCCTCTCCTTGTTCGGGCGGCGTTCGGCGGTCGACGTCACCGGTCTTCTAGGCATCGTCGATCCACTTTTCATTTTCCATTTGTTTTGTCTTGTGTTCCCACACACCTGGTTTCAATTCCCAAATGAAGTGTCATGTGTTTAACCCTCTGTTTCCCCCATGTCTTTGTGTGTGATTGTTCATTTTTGTTCAGGTCGGTATTGTTCCGGCTGGTTTGTGCCGGGTGGCATTTATTCACCCGTATTCTGTGGCAACCGTTATTTTGCACTTTGTATTATGGTTTTACTTTGTGCTGTCTAAGTAAAGTGCGTTTGGTTCACTCATCTCTGCTCTCCTGCGCCTGACTTCATACACCAGCTACACCCACCCATCTGGCAGGAACACTATGTTTTAGACACAATATGCACAATTATTTCTCCCTTTTGTGGTCATGTGAATAACCTTGAACAATGCATGTAAAAGAGGAAAAATGCATTTCATGGTGTGTTCCTCAGAGATGGAAAGTTCTGTGGGTGATAACATCTGTGTCCACGTTATACATATCAGTTGTCATATCAGACTGTCACTGAGCTCCTCTATTCAAAGTCATGACTCACGACACAGTTGTTTGGCACAACATCTGCCTAGGCATCATAAACAACAACACTTTTCATCACACACACACACACACACACACACACACACACACAGTCTAAGGGTGGGAGTGTATCACACCATATACCAAAGGGGTAAGTGTGGTATCTGTGCCTTTTGGGCAGAGGTGTATTTGTGTAAGAGCCTGTAGAAGAGTAAAAGCAGTGACAAACATTTCATCCTGCAGGCACGTGTAGAAGAGGGAAGATAAACTACGTCGCATACAGGAAGAAGAATCACTCTGAAGAGGAAGTACGAAGTGAGTGTATGCTCTTGCCCAAACTTTATTTAACCCCTAACCCCTACCCCCTATGCACTTGTTGAGATCTGTCAGGCTTTGATAGGTGTAAGTATAAAGGACATCGCGCTGCTTGCTTAGCATGCACCGCTTCCTCCTGAATCATCTCATACCAAGGCTCAAACCCAGGACCTCTGCCTCTCAAACACACGTGACTGCCCTCCTGAAGCATTCTACCCAGTCGCTAGCTATTCGGCAGCGCAGACACTTCAGGCTGAGGAGTGAGTTTCACAGATCTCCATCTGCTACATAAGCAATATGGTGACACATTCAGTGGAGCTGTTACTATATTGCCTCCACCTATATCAAATCCTTTCAAATGTGCATTCGGGGTAGGCGTCAATTTGGGATTGGGCAATAGAGGACCATGCACTTCTATAGGCAGCAACTCATGTAGAATACACACACCGACTGTACACACACACTCCCTGCTCAACCAACAACCAAGCACTATAGTTGTCTGGGGAAGGAGAGGGGTGGGTTTGGATATAGAGGTGATTGGGAGAGAGAAAGACGGGCTGACAGTCATGTTGAATAATGTTGTAGCGTTTTACCTTCTACGTCATTAGAGTCGTAGTCTGGAGTGAGGCATGGATGGAGAAGAAAAACAAATGACACCGTAACCACAGCACCATTAGGATTATGAGTTAGAATATATAGACATCCTGTAGGGCTGAATCCTAGCTTGAGATTTGCACACGTAACACATAACTCAAAATCATTATGGCATTTATGCGTAGACATCACACGTTAGTTAGGATTCAACCCATGACAATGCTGATGAAGTCGCACTGAAACAGAAAAACATTGTTCATGTCAGACTGACTTTGACAACACTTCAGATGCATTAGATGACAAATGTACCACTTTCTAGTGGTGGAGTGACATTACAGAGGCATAAATGGAATGAAAACAGTGGAGTGTCCTTTATCTATGTACTGTACTGTATAATGTATGGATGACCCATCCTTTTAGCGTTATAGTGCCTCTAGTGTTAAATACACCTTCTGTCACATCCATTTACACCTGTGAGAAGAGTAACACGCTCTTGTGATGGCTGACCTTGCCTGAGACTACAGACTAGACCCAGACTTACTCAGCACATAGTTTTCACATTCTATAGACGGAATAACAGTTTGTGATCCCAAGGCAAGTTTCTGGTTTCCTAGTGGTTTACTGGTTCCCTAGAATGAGACATGTCATTTATATCTTTCTTGATTCCTTCCCAAATCTGAGACCTGTAGAGTTTCATAATACACATGTCAAAAGAGGTCAAACCACTTTATGAACAGTCATAGTGTACTAACCTTTGACCCTCTCTCCACGGTTCAGCTGGATCTCTCCCTCGCCCTGTGGCGTGTACGGTTTGACCACAATGAAGGTGCGTCCCGGCACGGCACTGTAGAGTTTCCGTTTGGGGCCGCTGGCGCCGGTAATGGCAGGGGGGGTGTGGGTGGGGGGGCTGGGGTCCCGCTGTACCGTGCCCGGGCTGTAAACAAACACATAGGTTACCGTGGTGATGCCAGGCAGCTGGTAGCTGAAGCCTGTGGTCACCGACATGGTCGGGTCGCCAAGGGGACAGTAACCCAGCAACAACCTGACAGTTGTCACAGTGACCGGTTGTAAGATAAGTGCCACTTTCTGTCCAAGCGGCCAACAGTCAACGGTCCCAAAGCAAACCCTGAGGGAAAGTCATGGGACGAGAGATCACTCTTCCTACACTCCTCCTCTAAATCCTTCTGTCTCTTCCTCTTCCTCTTCCTCTTATTCTGTTACAGCAAACACAAAATCCCCCTGTCCCCCTCCCTCCACCCCTCTTTTCCTCTCCTCCTCGTCCTCTCCAAGGCAGGAGCAGTATTGTTAACGGTTAGAGGTAACGGAATCTTCCCTGTTGCTGTCTCTCAGATCCGTCTGGCAGTCCCCCTGAGTCACACATATCCTGAGCTCCCGCTCCCACCGAACAGCCCTCCAGAGAGGGGGAGAGATCTCCCCAGCTTCCAGTGCTCCAGGCTGGGCTACAGGTCCCACCTAGTCCCCTGGCTCTGGAGGTCCAGGTCCTGCTGTGGAGGAGAGGGAGAGAGGCTGGCTCTACACCCCGACCAAGACTCCTTCTCCTGGGAGTCCCTCTCCGCTCCCCTCCACCCCTCACACACACACGCCCACTCACACACACTCACACACACACTGGCGACGATGCTGCTGCTATCCCTGCTGCTGTTACCGCTACTGCGCTTGGAGGCTCCCCTCCCCTCTGACGGCTCACACACACTCACGCACACACAGCTCTCTCCGAGCATTCTAACCAACACACACACTCTCCCAGACACACACACACAAGCAGGCTGCCCCCTCCGCTGCTGCTAACGCTACATCTCCGCTAGCATAACATACGCCAGCGACACCATGTAGCAAACACACTGGGCCAACATATACACGCACACACACACGCCCCGGGGCACGATTGATCTCCTCCTGCCTGTCTGCCTGCGTGTGTGCATGTGCCACTGCTACCCGGGACAGGTTGGTGTGTGGGTGAGGGGGGGCAGGAATGAAGCACCGGCCCATTTGGCTTAATTGTCACTGGCACTCCACCTCCTCTTCGCCTTGAAACACTTTCTATTTTTCCCCCTTTCTGCCTCCATCTCTCTCTCTCTCTCTCTCCTTCCATTTCTCTGATGGAGGCGGCTGGGGAATTCTAATAGAGCCTGAATCACAGCTTCTCCTGGTCTTCATTCATCACTACTGCTGCAGCTTTGTGTGTGTGTGTGGATCACACTGGTCCATGTTTGTCTGTGTCCTCAACACTCACCCTCCCATCCTTCTAACAGCTGCTTTTCTCCTTACTTCCTCCATCCCTCTCCCCTCTCCCCTTGTTCCTGCAAAATCATGGATACTGTACAGTGATTCAAATATCAATGTGTTTTTACATTGCCTCTGTGTGTTAATGTATGTGTGTCTGTGTTTACATGTGTTGTACATTATGGATATCACGTCAAGTGTGTCTGTGAGTACACCCCTCATTCTCTATCTACACCTTCCCTCTCTCCTCTCTCCCTGTCTCTCTCTCCCTCCCTCTCTGTCTCTGTGCAGTATCAATCACTCGTAACCCTTAATTCATTCATTCTCCTCTCTCCGTCTTTCCCCCTCCCTTCCTGCTTCTGTTTATCGCTTCCTCAAGAGGAAAGGAGGAAAGAGGCTGGGATGGCTGCCCAGCGCATGTTAACTCTCAGGGATCATTGGGGCGCTAGCGACCCACTCCCGACACCACCAGGTAAAATGTAAAGCGCCAAATTCAAAATCCCAAAGTTGAATTATTAAAAATCCACCAATATACAAGTGTTTCATACTCATCAAAAGCTCTGTTTCTTGGCAATATCACAGCGTTGTCAGATTTCAAAAAGGCTTTACGGCGAAAGCACTACATTTGATTGTTTGAGG
>QNTS01000551.1:482062-553781 GCA_003317085.1 Hucho hucho | reverse complement strand
ACACACACACACACACACACACACACACACACACACACACACACACACACACACACACACACACACACACACACACACACACACACACACACACACACACACACACACACACACACACACACACACACACACACACACACACACACACACACACACACACACACGCACACACACACACGCACACACACACACGCACACACACACACACACAGAGCTGTAATGGTATGTTAGATGGTCTGACCTCTGTGGTGGCAGATGCCGATTGCTCCTTGCAGGTGGGCTGGAGGAGGTTGGTGCTTGTGTGTGTATGTGTCCCTCTACACTCCAGATTGATCTCTCCTCCTCCCCTTTAATGAACTGTGTTTATAATGCCACGATGTCCCCCTCTCAGTGTGTGTGCGTGTGTGTCTCTGTGTTTCCTAGGACACTGCTTCTGTAACCGTGGTAACTGTCTATACCAGAAAAGAGAAAATACACTACATGCTCGTCGAACATCTCATTCCAAAATCATGGGCATTAATATGGAGTTGGTCCCCCCTTTGTTGCTACAACAGCCTCCACTCTTCTGGGAAGGCTTTCCACTAGATGTTGGAACATTGCTGCGGGGACTTGCTTCCATTCAGCCACGAGCATTAGTTAGGTCGGGCACTGATGTTGGGCAATTAGGCCTAGCTCGCAGTCGGCATTCCGATTCATCCCAAAGGTGTTTGATGGGGTTGAGGTATGAGCTCTGTGCAGGCCAGTCAAGTTCTTCCACACAGATCTCGACAAACCATTTCTGTATGGACCATTTTCATGCTGAAACTGGAAATGGTCTTCCCCGAATTGTTGCCACAATGCTGGAAGCACAGAATCGTCTAGAATGCCATTGTATGCTGTAGCATTAAGATTTCCCTTCACTATAACTAAGGGGCCTACCCCCTCCACCAAACTTTACAGTTGGCACCAATGTTCCCGCTAAGCTGCGTGTATAAGTGGCGTGCACTTCCCCGGGATTGCCGTGCAGAAGAAATATCAGCACTTGCAGAGAACCACGAGATTGAACATCACTCAACTTTCTAGAGTTTTCCATGTTAGCTAACGCTATCAACGTTTCCTTTACTGTGGGAATTGTAATTGAATCAATGTAATATTAGCCACTTTCAATGCAACATACTGAATCAAAACTAACTACGCGAGACTTCATTGATAGAATGGCGCAGGAGGAGATGGCTGACGTTTTACAGTGCTATTGTGTGTGTTTTTTCACGTTATTTTGTCATTTATTTTGTACATAATGTTTCTGCCATCGTCTCTTATGAACGAACAGAGCTTCTGGATAACAGAACAGCGATTACTCACCTCGTACTGGACGAAGACTCCCCGCCCCAGATCCCTGTCATTCACATGAAGAAGAGACAGATATAGGCAACGTAGGTCGTGGTGCCTTGTCAGAATCCGACAGCGAGTGGCCTCTACCATCCGTCCTATTAGCCAACGTGCAATCATTGGATAATAAACTGGATGAGCTCCAATCAAGACTATCCTACCAACGAGACATTAAAAACTGTAATATCTTATGTTTCACTGAGTCTATTTTTAAATGACATTGCCGAAGTCGAGGATCGGTAGGATGGTCAATTTTACAAGGGTATGTTTGGCAGCATGAGTGAAGGATGTTTTGTTGCGAAATAGGAAGCCAATTCTAGATTTAATTTTGGATTGGAGATGTTTGATGTGAGTCTGGAAGGAGAGTTTACAGTCTAACCAGACACCTAGGTATTTGTAATTGTCCACATAATCTAAGTCAGAACCGTCCAGAGTAGTGATGCTGGACGGGCGGGCAGGTGTGGGCAGCGATCGGTTGAAGAGCATGCATTTGGTTTTACTTGCATTTAAGAGCAGTTGGAGGCCACGAAAGGAGAGTTGTATGGCATTGAAGCTCATCTGGAGGGTAGTTAGGGAGCGGCAGCTGAGGTGTCGGTTTTGGAGAGTCTGGATACCTAAGGATACATAAAAAATGATGTTTGATTTGTTTGTAGAAAGTGTATAGGTATAATTTGAATGTGTTCTCTTCACGGTTCAATGGGCGACTCAACGGTGGATTTTATGATCATAACAATGCCAACCAAACGGAGATTTATGGATATAATAAATGACTTTTTCTAACAAAAGAACCATTGGATGTCTTCGTTGGACACTTGGGAAGCCCTCAGCAGAAGTTCTTCGAAAGGTAAGGGATTTTATATTAGCGATTTTATGCATTTTATGAGACCCGCGATGGTTATGGATTTATGCTAATGCATAAATATTAGAGGTGCTACAATCAAATGTTGTGCTTTCGCCATGAAGCCTTTTTGAAATCTGACAACGCTGTGATATTGCCAAGAATCAGAGCTTTTGATGACTATGCAACAATTGTATATTTATGAATGTTTAATAATTAAACTTTTTTTGAATTTGACGCCTCACATTTCACCGGGTAGTGTCGGGCGCCCCCACTGCTCCCTAAGTAGTTAACACCCCGGCCATCCTACAATCTAAGCTTGATGCCCTCAACCTTTCACAAATTATCAATGAACCTACCAGGTACAACCCCAAAGCCATAAACACGGGCACCCTCATGAATATCATCCTAACACACCTCTGCTGTTTTCAACCAAGATCTCAGCAATCACTGCTTCATTTCCTGCATCCGTAATGGGTCTGCGGTTAACTTCTTAGGGAACGGATCCTGTTAGCGGGCTCGTTTTCAGAGCAAACAAAGCGCGTCAAATTCAAAAAAAATATTGTAATATTTAACATTCATCAATATACAAGTGTTGATTAGTCATTCAAGTGTTAACAGCCATTCAAAGCCATTCAAAGTCAAGAAAAGTCAAAAGAAAAATGATTTCCGGACAAAACTTTCTCGGGTTTTTGCCTGCTATATCAGTGCTATATCATCTCCAACCCACAGACATTTGTAAACGATTTTAGAAACTTCAGAGTGTTTCCTATCCAATAGTACTAATTATTTGCATATCCTAGTTTCTGGGCCTGAGTGGCATGCATTTTACTTCTGCTGAGAGCTTCCCAAGTGTCCAACAAAGACATCCAATGGTTCTTTTGTTAGAAAAAGTAATTTATTATATCCATAAATCTCCGTTTGGTTGGCACGTTATGTTCATAAAATACAGCGTCCACTCGCCCATTGAACCGTGAAGAGAACGCGTTCAACCTATACCTATACACTTGTCCAAGAACAATCAAACATCATTAATAATGTATCCTTAGGAACACTTTTATGTATATTTACTATAATATTTCAACCGGATTATAAACTGGACGATAGGAAAGGAAAAAACCACAGCGCGCGAGCCCGTGAACGCGCCTCCTCTTCTGTTTACATCCTGTGACTAGTTCGAAATTCTTCTTCTATTACCATCCAGAGCAACCTAACATCACCAAACACTGTCTAGAGACTGTTGACATCCAGTGGAAACAATAGGTACTGCAATCGTACTCCCAGATATGGCTGTTTTCAATAGGGAGTGGTTCAAAATGAGGCAATGTGTCAAAAACACTTTTTCCAAGACAGAAATTCCTTGGGTTTTTGCCTGCTATATCAGTTCTGTTATACTCACAGACAATATTTTAACTGTTTTAGAAACTTCAGAGTGTTTCCTATCCAATAGTATATTGCATATCCCAGTTTCTGGGCCTGAGTGGCAGGCCTTTTACTTTGGGCATGCCAGACTCTCCAAAACCGTCACCTATGCAGCCGCTCCCTAAGAAGTTAATCATGTCCCAGTTTAGGTCACCTAGCAGCACGAGCTCTGAAGATAGATGTGGGGCAATCAGTTCACATATGGTGTCCAGAGCACAGCTGGGGGCAGAGGGTGGTCTATAGCAAGTGGCAATGGTGAGATACTTGTTTCTAGAAAGGTGGATTTAAAAAAAAGTATAAGTTCAAATTGTTTGGGTACAGACCTGGATAGTAAGATATAACTCTGCAGGCTATCTCTGCAGTAGATTGCAACACCGCCCCCTTTGGCCGTTCTATCTTTTCTGAAAATGTTGTAGTTAGGGATGGACATTTCAGTCTTCCTAAGCCAGGATTTAGACACAGGTAGGACATCCATGTTGGCAGAGTGTGCTAAAGCAGTGAATAAAACAAACTTAGGGAGGAGGCTTCTAATGTTAACATGCATGAAACCAAGGCTTTTACGGTTGTAGAAGTCAACAAATGAGAGCGCCTGGGGAATAGGAGTGGAGCTAGGCACTGCAGGGCCTGGATTAACCTCTATATCACCAGAGGAACAGAGGAGGAGTAGGATAAGGGTACGGCTAAAGGCTATAAGGACTGGTTGTCTAGGACGTCCTGAACAGAGAGTAAAAGGAGCAGGTTTCCGGGGGCGATAAAATAGATTCAAGGCATAATGTACAGACAAAGGTATGATAGGATGTGAATACAGTGGAGGTAAACCTAGGCATTGAGTGATGATGAGAGAGATATTGTCTCTAGAAACATCATTTAAGCCAGGTGATGTCATCGCATGTGTGGTGGTGGAACTAAAGGGTTGGATAAGGTATATTGAGCAGGGCTAGAGGCTCTACAGTGAAATAAGACAATAAACACTAACCAGAACAGCAATGGACAAGGCATAATGACATTGAGGAGAGGCATGCTTAGCCGAGTGATCATAAGGGTCCAGTGAGTAGTGAGGCTGGTTGGGGACACGGCGATTCAGACAGCTAGCCGGGGGTAGCAAGCTAGCAGAAGACGAAGTCTGTTTATAGCCTCCTCGTGCGTTTCTGTCGGTAGACCAGTCGTGATGGATTAGTGGGGTTCCGTGTGGTAAAGGGGACCAGTCCAATTGGCAAAATAGGTATAGTGGCCCAAGAAATTGTCCGATGGACCTATTTAGCTAGCAGCCGATATGCTCTAGACAGCTAACGTTAGCGGGCCGCAGTTCTTCCTGGGGTCCAGCAAAATTAGGAATTTATAAATGTTTTTATAACATTACAATACATTCACAGACTTTACAACACACTGTGTGCCTCAGGCCCCTACTCCACCACATATCTACAGTTCTAAACCCATGTGTACGTGTGTATGGTGCGTATGTTATAATGTGTGTATTCTTGTCTGTGCCTATGTTTGTGTTGCTTCACAGTCCCGCTGTTCCATAAGTCTGTTTCTTTATCATTTTTTCCCCTTGCATCAGTTACTTGATGGGGAATAGAGTTCCATGTAGTCATGGCTCTATGTAGTACTGTGTGCCTCCCATAGTCTGTTCTGGACTTGGGGACTGTGAAGAGACCTCAAGTGGCATGTCTTGTGGGGTATGCATGGGTGTCCGAGCTGTGTGCCATGCATGGGTGTCCGAGCTGTGTGCCAGTAGTTCAATGTTTTATATAGTTATGTCGACAACAGCTCTGTTCTCCAGGGAAGGGGGAGACCCCTTCGGGGATGGAATCCTGCTGAGCACCGGCCAGTCGGCTGTGGAGAGTCAACACAGCGGCGAAACTATCACCAGACCAGAGCGGCGTCCGGCTACTGGGGTGGTATGAAAAAGAAAAAGTAGACGGGCGTCCCCAGTAGCTTTTGTAGGTTTGCTACTTGCTTGCTAAGAGTAGCCTCTTTGCTCCTGTAGTCCTCCACAAGCAAGCAGTTGCTACATTGAAAGTCAGCGCGGTCCACATTGTCCCGGAACAAAGAAAAGGCAAAAACACAACTCCTGCAGCGCTGGAAACGTTCAATGGTGACTACAGCTCAGCAGTTATAGATCATTTGTGGACAGCAATGGCGGAGTGATTGCTTCATACAAGAGCACAAAAGGTGTGCATTTCTAGACATCTTTGAAAAGTGAGTCATGTAAAGATATTTCTTTGTCTTAAAGGGGCAGTGTTGTATTTTGAGACAACCTTGTATTTTGAGAGAGCACAATTGGTCTGATTCCACATCACCAACGAACTATCATGGTCCAAACACACCAAGACAGTTGTGAAAAGGGCACGACAACGCCTATTCCACCTCAGGAGACTGAAAAGATTTGGCATGTGTCCTCAGATCCTTAAAAGGTTCTGCAGCTGCACCATCGAGAGCATCCTGCCTGGTTGCATCACCGCCTGGTATGGCAACTGCTCGGCCTCCGACCACAAGGCAACGTGTACGGCCCAGTACATCACTGGGGCCAAGCTTCCTGCCATCCAGGACCTCTATACCAGGCAGTGTCAGAGGAAGGCCCTAAAAATTCTCAAAGGCTCCAGCTACCTTAGTCATAGACTGTTGCCTCTGTTACCGCAAGCAAGTGGAAATGGAGCGCCAAGTCTAGGTCCACTGTAAGTCTACACCTGTGTCATTACGTGGCCCTTTCTGAGTGTAGATCGTGGCTCCCCACCTCTCTCACTCTCTCTCTCCTAAACACAGGTTTTGTTATCTCAGGCCATGCATTCCTGGCAGAGACTCTGTCCCCCTGGACATGCAGAAAGAGAGGGAGAGAGCACAGAGAGAGAACACTGGACTTCACTTGGCCAAACTCCTAAATCCCCAAAATGGGAGAATTAAACAATTTCTACTTTTGAGAATGTGGGAATGGTCCATGGACACTTAAGGGACAGTTTTGACAAGTGTGTTTCATTTGGTGATCTCATGAAAGACAGGAAACACATATAACGGTATCTCTTAAAGTGTACATTTCCCAGCTGTCAGGTTTACATCTAAATATTGTGAGAAGTACGTAATTAAACATAAAACTATTAGTGAAAAGATGTAATGTGCTATTAACGTTCTAAATGAGAGCATGGATTTTCATATAAAGATTAACTAGTCAGTGAGTGGCCACACCCCCGTGAGCCCAGACGTCACATTAGTCGCCATGGACCACCCTTTTCTACTGAAACGCATAAAACCCACTCCTGATGAAGTTCACACCAGACCACGCAAACCCTGGTGTAAGCTAAGGTTGCAAATGATTGATTTTCTAAGACCAAAACATGCCGGATGACGCTGGTGTGTGAAGTGGTTTAAACTACTACTCTACCAAAGGACTAGACTATACCACGTGGAGCATTGGCTACACGGCTGGAAATGGTTAACCTCTCTGGGCTAATTTCGGCTGTCTGACGTGCCCAAAGTAAACTGCCTGTTACTCAGGCCCAGAAGCTAGGATATGCATAGAAAACACTGAAGTTTCTAAAACTGTTAAAATAATGTCTGTGAGTATAACAGAACTGATATGGCAGGCGAAAACCAGAGGAAAATCCATCCAGAATATATATTTTTTTTTACCTCCCAGACAATACCTATGCTGGCCTATTCAATTTAAAACCAAATAGCGCCCAGGTTGCAGTACCTATGGCTTCCACTGGATGTCAACAGTCTTTATACAAGGTTTCAGGCTTGTTTTTTGAAAAATTAGTTTTTCCAAGTGGACCATGAAGTGGACACAAGTGTTTTGGTGCGCGTGAATGAGGGCGCGCTCTTCGTTATTTCCGGTATTGAACATACTACATTCCGTCTTAAATTTGATCGTTTATTTACATATTAGGGTACCTGAGTATTGATTAAAAATGTTGTTTGACTTGTTTGGATGTAGTTTACCGGTATTTTGGGGGGGATTCCTTTGTCTGCATGTTGAACAATTTGAACGGGGGGGATTACTGAATCAAACACGCCAACTAAACTCACTTTATGGGATATAAAGAAGGACTTTATCGAACAAAACATCCATTCATGTTGTAGCTGGGACCCTTGTGATTGCAAACAGAGGATGATCTTCAAAGGTAAGTGATTTATTTTATCGCTATATTTGAGTTTGTAAAGCCTGTGCTGGTTTGAATAATAATTTGGATGTGGGGCGCTGTCCTCAGACAATCGAATGTTCTGCTTTCGCCGTCAAGCCTATTGTAAATCGGACAATGCGGTTCGATTACCGACATTCTAAGCTAAAGAATCATGTATGACACTTGTATTTTCATGAATGTTTAATATTACGGTTTTGTATTTTGAATTTGGCGCGCTCCAATTTCACCGGATGTTGTCCTAGGTGGCACAGTAGCGTCCCTCCGATCCCTAAGAAGTTAAGTAAACTCTGAGACTATCGATCCCTACAGAATAAGAGCAAATCTTAGACGTATAATTACTAGTCTGCAGCTAGAAATTACGTAAACCTAGGATGCGAATACAGTCAAATGCCGAAACATCTACTCTATGAGAACATTTCCGAATGGTACTCAGAAGTATCTATTCTAACAACCACGAAATACTTTGATCTTCGGGGAAACGCAACCAGAGAGATTCTGATGAACTCTCCAGCCGACGGAGCGGATTCCAACAGAGAAGACAACAATGACATACGGGCGTAAATATAAATTGCAATTTATTTTTGAATTAGTGGTCGTTCATGTAAAGTATTAGCAATTTATATGAGTGTAGTAATCCTCTGAGTTTCCCGCTCTTGAACTGCCCACCCCTTTCTTTTGTCTACCAAGCCATCATATCGGTTTTATCCGCTAGGGACTTTTCTTTGTCTCATGTAGCAACCCAATCTATAATATCTACTGTTTGTTTGTTATGTATTTCTGTGATTTGATTAGTTAGTAAAGAATGTTATGACATTCAGATGACACTGATAGAAGGTAAAGAATAATTAATTGATTGACTGCTATTGATATGAAAGATTTTCAGATCTTTAAGAGTGGATTTGGGAGATAGCCGCTCTATTTAAACGAATGCTTCCGTGGTACCCCGGATTCCTAATGACTTAGTTATTGCCTGATTAATTGAGTCAAATAATTAAACCTTAGGTAATCGATTTGAAAATAGCATGTCATCACATTAAAGATACTAGAGACACGACACCTGTTATATTCGGCGCATGTGACATTGATATGATTTAATATGCAAACTATATAAGAGATTTTGTTGTAGGCAGAACGCATCAGAGTAGGATTACATTGACAGTCACGACTCAGGCAAGTACTCTACACAGACCGTCTGGTGAGGCATAACTAATCAGAGCTTCAGTAGGCCTATGTGCAAATAGACCATTGCCATATACAAGGATCTGTGCCATTCACTTTGAACTGGACTGTTTTTACGGCATCAGCGGTCATGAGTAGATGCGCTTGTTTTGAGATCAAAGCGAGAGCTACATGTAGCCATGTAGCGTGGTGTGCACATTTGTTCATATCCTTTGCTAGTAAATGAGTTATTAGCCCAGTTATAGATCCTTTGTGTTCAGCAATGGGGGAGTGATTGCTTCCTACAAAGCGGCAGTGTTGTATTTGAGACAGCCTTGCATTTTGAGACAGCATAATTTGTCTGATTCTCTGTAATAATGGTATGGCAGTAGTGATGCATAATTTGTTTTTTATTTGTTTCTTGTATCAGACAACACAACATTTTCAGTCACCTTCTTGACTGAAGGACAAGTGGATAAACAGGTTAATGTCAAGCCTTGCATTTTTTTTTAAGTCTCATGGAATGTAGGCCAACATTGAACACCACACATTAGCTGCTACTTTAGGCTGAACGATAAAACAGCTATTTCCATGTTATCCCATGTTAAAACGTTATTGGATCAATTTTCTCCATTGTTTTTTATGGTAAGCCACTCTGGTAGGCCTACATTATGATCAAATAGCCACAGTAGCCTACTTGACCACCGTTAACAGTAACTTAAAGCGGGTACAGCCTGAGTGTTCACAGTAAACGTACGCCGAAGTTGCACCGAATTTTCACAACGTTCAAGTTTGCACTCTGCCAAACCCAGATTCGTTTGTTGGACTGCCAGATGGTAAAGCATGATTCATCACTCTAGAGAACGCATTTCCACTGCTCCAGAGTCCAATGGAGGCGATCTTTATGGTGATCTTAGATTTGTGTGCGGCTGCTTGGCCATGGTAACCCATTTCAAAAAGCTCCCAACTAACAGTTGTTGTGCTGATGTTGCTTCCTATTTGCCATATCTTCAGTCTAAGCCTACAAGAAAGTGTGTGCCTTCAGACCTGGAGAGAAGCAAAAGTCATTCCACTACCCAAGAATAGTAAAGCCCCCTTTACTGGCTCAAATAGCCAACCAATCAGCCTGTTACTTAGCAAACGTTTGGAACAAAATGTGTTTGACCAGATACAATGTTATCTTAAAGTAAACAAATTGACAACAGACTTTCAGCATGCTTATAGGGAAGGACATTCAACATGCACAGCACTTACACAAATGACTGATGATTGGCTAAGAGAAAAGGATGATTTCAGTTTGGCTTTTGACATTATCAATGATGGTCTGCTGCTGGAAAAACATATGTGTTATTGCTTTACACCCCCTGCTATATTGTGGAAAAAGAGTTTCCTATCTAACAGAACACAGAGGGTGTTCTTTAGTGGAAGCTTCTCCAATATAATCCAAGAAGAATCAGTAATTCCCCAGGGCAACTGTCTAGGCCCCTTACTTTTTTCAATCTTTACTAATGACCTGTCACTGGCTCTGAGTAAAGCCTGTGTGTCTGTGTATGCGGAAGACTCAACACTATACACGTCAGCTATTACAGTGAGGGAAATCACTGCAACACTTATCGAGCTGCAGTCAGTTTCAGAATACGTGGCAATAAATAAGTCAGTCCTAAATATTTCTAAAACTAAACGCATTGTATTAGGATAAATCATTCACTAAACCCCAAACCTCAACTAAATCTTATAATGAATAATGTAGAAATTGAGCAAGTCATGGTCAAAACATGTTGATGCAACATTAGCTAAGATGGGGATAAGTCTGTCCATAATAAAGAGCTGCTCTGCCTTCTTAACAACACTTTCAACAAGGCAGGTCCTACAGACCCTAGTTTTGTCGTAGCTGGACTACTGTCCAGTCGTGTTGTCAGGTGCCACAAAGAGGGACTTAAAATGACAATTGGCTCAGAACAGGGCAGCTGGCCCTTAAATGTATACAGAGAGCTAACATTAACAATATGCATGTCAATCTGTCATGGCTAAAATTAGAGGAGAGATTTACTTCATCGCTACTTGTTTTTGTAAGAAGTATTGACATTCTGAATGCACCGAGCTGTCTGTTTTAAACTACTAGCACACAGCTAAAACACCTATGCATACCCCACAAGACATGCCACCAGAGGTCTCTTCTCAATCCCAAAGTCCAGAATACTACATAGAGCCATTGCTACATGGAACTCTATTCCACATCAAGTAACTGATGCAAGCAGTAGAATCCGATTAAAACAAACAGATACAAATACACCTTATGGAACAGTGGGGACTGTGAAGAGACACACACACAGGCACAGATACACTCATACACATGATAACACACACTCTACACACACGTACACATGGATTTTGTATTGTAGATATGTGGTAGTAGAGTAGTGGCATGAGAGCACACACTTAATGTGTTGTGAAAGGTATCATGAAATGTAATGTCATATAATATTTTAAATTGTATATAACTGCTTAAATGTTGCTGGACCCCAGGAAGACTGGCTGCTGCCTTGGTAGCAACTAAAGGGGATCCTTAACTTCTTAGGGAGCGGTTCCCGAGGTGACGGTTTTGGAGAGTCTGGCGTGCCCAAAGTAAAAATGTCTCCCACTCAGGCCCAGAAAATAGGATATGCACATAATTAATACTATTGGATAGGAAACACTCTGACGTTTCTAAAAGTGTTAACATAATGTCTGTGAGTGTAACAGAACAGAAATAGCAGGCGAAAACCCGAGAAAAATCTATCCGGAATTACTTTTTTTTGTCACATTGGCTCTGTTTGACAGTCTCCCTATTGAGTTCTATGGCAAGCAGCTCCGAGATTTCAGTACCTGTGGCTTCCACTAGATGTCAACAGTCTATATATAAAGCCTCAGAGAGATTGGAGGAAGCAGGAAGAATAGGTACAGGAAATGGCCAAGGTAGCTCAGATGTCAACAAGTCTGGCTGCGCGCCCCACTTTATTTTACTTATATAACGTTTAGGTGACCATCCGAGTGAAATATTATCGCTCATATTCATAAAAGGATAGCTAAGGATGCATTTTAACTGGTTTTGTATATTGATGAATGTTTAAAATCAACTTTTGGATTTTGAATTTGGCGCCTTGAATTTCACCGGGTATTTAACTGGTGGGGCGCAAACGCCAAATTCTAAATCCAAAAGTTGAATTATTAAACATTCATCAATATACAAGTGTTGCATAGTCATCAAAAGCTCTGATTCTTGGCAATATCACAGCGTTGTCAGATTTCAAAAAGGCTTTACAGCGAAAGCACAACATTTGATTGTTTGAGGATAGCACCTACAATATTTAACAATTAGCATAAATTCATAAACCATCGCGGTTAACACAAAACCCATTTCACAGCGAAAACAAATCCCTTACATTTTGAAGAACTTCTGCTGAGGGCTTCCCAAGTGTCCAATGAAGACATCCAATGGTTTTTTTGTTAGAAAAAGTAATTTATTATATCCAAAAATCTCAGTTTGTTGGCGCTTTATGTTCATAAAATACAGCGTCCACTCGCCCATTGAACCGTGAAGAGAACACGTTCAACCTATACCTATACACTTGTCCAAGAACAATCAAACATCATTGATAATGTATCCTTAGGAACACTTTTATGTATATTTACTATAATATTTCAACCGGATTATAAACTGGACGATAGGAAAGGAAAAAACCACAGCGCGCGCGAGCCCNTTACTCCCATATATAGCTGTTTTCAATAGGGAGGGGTTCAAAATGAGGCAATGTGTCAAAAACACTTTTTCCAGGACAGAAATTCCTCGGGTTTTCACCTGCTATATCAGTTCTGTTATACTCACAGACAATATTTTAACACTCTTAGAAACTTCAGAGTGTTTCCTATCCAATAGTACTAATTATGTGCATATCCTAGTTTCTGGGCCTGAGTGGCAGGCCTTTTACTTTGGGCACGCCAGACTCTCCAAAACCGACACCTCAGCTGCCGCTCCCTAAGAAGTTAATAAATACAAATACACATTTAAGTGAAGCATTTGTGACATGCTACAGGTTGGCAGGAGTGCTCAGTATTTCAACAACACATCAACAACAGCACTTCAATAACATGCCTATACATTTCGCATGTAGGCTGTATAAAATGACATGAATTTCTTTTGGACTTATAATTAAAAGTAATGACATGAAAAACGGCTTATTAGGCTATACTGTACTACAGTATAAAAAAATCATACAATGACGAAAAGACCTGTGTGTTGTCCATGTTAATGCAGACAGAGAAGAGCTCCAACTTCTTAATCATAGCCTCAATTTTGTCCCGCACACTGAATATAGTTGTGGAGAGTCCCTGTAATCCTAGATTCAGATTATTCAGGTGAGAAAAAACATCACCCAGATAGACCAGTCGTGTGAGAAACTCGTCATCATGCAAGCGGTCAGACAAGTGAAAATTATGGTCAGTAAAGAAAACTTTAAGCTCGTCTCTCAATTCATAAAACACGTGTCAATACTTTGCCTCTTGATAACCAGCGCACTTCTGTATGTTGTAAAAGCGTTACATGGTTGCTGCCCATATAACTGCATAGTGCAGAAAATACACTAGAGTTCAGGGGCCTTGCTTTAACAAAGTTAACCATTTTCACTGTAGTGTCCAAAACGTCTTTCAAGCTGTCTTGGCAGCAAGAGCCTCTCGGTGGATGCTGCAGTGTACCCAAGTGGCGTCGGGAGCAACTTCTTGCACCTGCGTTACCACTCCACTATGTCTCCCTGTCTTGGCATTGCGCCATCAGTACAGATACCAACATGAGCAGCAGCTACGTTTGGATACATATGGACCGTTAGAGGAATTTCCACGATAGAGTAACAGTTAATGTGATTGGATGTTAATTATTTGACTAGGCTACCTGAATTGACATTGTGTTGTTATTACGCTGAACACTAGATGGTTTAATTTTATTTTTTTGGCAGTGAAACGAGGCTACTCAGGCGAGGAAACCTCACCCAAATATATAGCCCCATTGGAAAATATAAATGGACTGTTTGAAAAGGTGAAGATAAATTTTTTTTTAAATAACCCCCCCAAAAAATATATATGTATTTTTTTTAAATGTGAATCACATTTTTATTTGGCGTACCCCCGACGGCATTACGCGTACCACTGGGTGTCTTTTAGACATATGATATTGGGATTACTCCGAATTTCACCCATGGACATTTTCCATGTGTAAAATCCTGATATACAGTTGAAGTCGGAAGTTTACATACACTTAGGTTGGAGTCATTAAAACTCATTTTTCAACCACTCCACAAATTTCTTGTTAACTTCTTAGGGAGCGGCAGCAGAGGTGACGGTTTTGGAGAGTCTGGCGTGCCCAAAGTAAAATGCCTGCCACTCAGGCTCAGAAAATAGGATATGCACATAATTAGTACTATTGATAGGAAACACTCTGAAGTTTCTAAAAGTGTTAACATAATGTCTGTTAGTATAACAGAACTGATATAGCAGGCAAAAACCTGAGGAAAATCCATCCGGAAATGCAGTTTTTGACACTCTCCCCATTGACTTCAAGGCAATCCAGCTCCTGGATTGCAGTACCTATGGCTTCCACTAGATGTCAAAGGTCTATATACAAAGACTGAGAGTGATTGGAGTAAGAGGAACAGATAGGAACAGGAAATGGTAAGGGGACCTGAAATGTCAACAAGTTTTCTCGGGCGCGAGTCTGGGTGCGCGCCCCACTGTATTTTCCTTTCATAACGTTTAGGTTACCATCCGAGTGAAATATTATCACAAATATTCATAAAAGGATAGCTAAGGATGCATTATAACTGGTATTTGATTTGTTTAGGAAAAGTTTATAGGTATATTTGAACGCGTTCTCTTCACGGTTCAATGGGCGATTCGACGTTGGATTTTCTGAACATAACGCGCCAATCAAACTGAGATTTATGGATATAATAAATGACTTTTTCTAACAAAAGAACCATTGGATGTCTTCGTTGGACACTTGGGAAGCCCTCAGCAGAAGTCCTTCAAAAGGTAAGGGATTTGTTTTTGCTGTGAAATGTGTTTTGTGTGAACCGCACTGGTTTATGAATTTATGCTAATGGGTAAATATTGTAGGTGCTATCCTCAAACAATCAAATGTTGTACTTTTGCCGTAAAGCCTTTTTGAAATCTGACAATGCTGTGATATTGCCACTTGTATATTGATGAATGTTTAATAATTCAACTTTTGGATTTTGAATTTGGCGCCTTACATTTCACAGGGTAGTGCCGGGAGTGGGCCCCACTGCTCCCTAAGTAGTTAACAAACTATAGTTTTGGCAAGTCGGTTAGGACATCTACTTTGTGCATGACACAAGTCATTTTTCCAACAATTGTTTACCGACAGATTATTTAACTAGACAGGGATCGGTGGGTCGCTAAACATCTACCAATATACAAGTGTTTCATACTCATCAAAAGCTCTGTTTCTTGGCAATATCACAGCGTTGTCAGATTTCAAAAAGGCTTTACGGCGAAAGCTCTACATTTGATTGTTTGAGGACAGCACCTCACATACTTTCTCATAGCCATGAATTCATTAGCCAGCGTGGCACACACATAACACATTTCACAGCGAAAACAAATCAATTACCTGTTGAAGAACTTCTGCTGAGGTCATCCTAAGTGTCCAACGAAGACAATCCATGGTTCTTTTGTTAGAAAAAGTCATGTATTATATCCATAAATCTCCATTTGGTTCGCGCGTCATAGTCAGAAACGACAGCCTCCACTAGTCCATTGAAACGTGGCGCGAACTCGTTCATCTTATACCTATAAACTTGTCCAAGAACATTCAAACATAGTTTTAAATGTATCCTTAGGAACACTTTTACGTATATTTACTATTATAAATCAACCGGAATATAAACTAAGCTCTAAAGACGGTAAATAAGACACTGCGCGACTTCTCGGGTGCGCGCCCTGGGTACTGTTGATATCAAGGGGGGACCCACTTGTTTGCTCTTATTCTCTGGTCTAATGCATCCAAAATGGAGGGAAACACCATCGCGAGGCTGCTGACATCATAAGGAAGCGATGTGTACTGCATTCATATGCCCTTATATGGTCATTTTCATGAGGGAGGGATTCCCAAATGAGCAATGTGTCAAAATCACTTTTTCCAGGACAGAAATTCCTCGGGGTTTTGCCTGCCATATCCGTTCTGTTTCACTCACAGACAAATGGTTAACATAATTTGAGTCAATTGGAGGTGTACCTGTGGATTTATTTCAAGGTCCACCTTCAAACTCAGTGCCTCTTTCCTTGACATCATGGGAACATCAAAAGAAATCAGCCAAGACCTCAGAAAATAAATTGTAGACCTCCACATGTCTGGTTCATCCTTGGGAGCAATTTCCAAACGCCTGAAGGTACCACATTCATCTGTACAAACAATAGTACGCAAGTATAAACACCATGGGACCACGCAGCCGTCATACCGCTCAGGAAGGAGACGCATTCTGTCTCCTAGAGATGAACATACTTTGGTGTGAAAAGTGCAAATCAATCCCAGAACAACAGCAAAGGACCTTGTGAAGATGCTGGAGGAAACAGGTACAAAAGTATCTATATCCACAGGAAAACGAGTCCTATATCGACATAACCTGAAAGGCCGCTCAGCAAGGAAGAAGCCACTGCTCCAAAACCACCATAAAACAAGCCAGGCTACGGTTTGCAACTGCACATGGGGATGAAGATCGTACTTTTTGGAGAAATGTCCTCTGGTCCTCTGTGATGAAAGAAATAAAATCTGAAATAAATCATTCTCTCTACTATTATTCTGACATTTCACATGATTAAAATATAGTGGTGATCCTAACTGACCTAAGACAGGGAATTTTTACTAGGATTAAATGTCAGGAATAGTGAAAAACTGAGTTTAAATGTATTTGGCTAAGGTGTATGTAAACTTCCGACTTCAACTGTATTTAATAAAATGTCAGATATCCAGAAATATATAGATAAAGATATCCCCTGATATTGACCCTTTTCGCCCAGTGTCTCAGCCCTTTGGAAAACCATGGATAATCTACACTCCAACAGACCCTACAGAGAGAGAATGAAGGAAGAGATCAAGACAGAGATAGAGAGGAGTGGGGGGAGAAAGAGGGAGAACAGGAGGTGGCAGTGGAGAAGAAATCAAAGAGAGGATGTGTGAAAGAGAGAGAAAGGTGAAAGAAAGGTGAGAAAGAGAATGACAGAAAATGGATAGAGGGACAGATGGAGACAGCAGAGAAAATCAGGAACAAGGCCTATTGCATTACCAACCTCTATAACTAATAGTGTTATATTGGTTTTCTATGGTATAGATAACTCACACACACAAGCATTCCATGTGTCCAAATTCCAACCTTTTCTTAACCATTCCCAGTTTCCCCCTAGAAACAGTGTTGGACTCCTGACAGCACCGCCCACTCTGGTGTGAGAGGAAGTGATGGCATGTTCCACGGGAAGTGGTTATATTGGCCGTAGGTGCGGGCCACTGACCAGCCAAACTAATTTCACACTCCCCTTGTACCCAGAATGCCCTGGAGCTACCACGGGGCGGACAGATGGTCACAGAGAGAGAGAGGGAGAGAGAGGGAGAGAGAGCGAGAGAGAGAGAGAGAGAGAGAGAGTGGAGAGAGAGAGAAGTAGTGGAGAGAGAGAGAAGTAGTGGAGAGAGAGAGAGAGAGAGAGAGAGAGAGAGAGAGAGAGAGAGAGAGAGAGAGAGACCGACCGACCGACCAGTAGTGGCCAACAAGAGGGAGGGAGAGGAGTAGAGAGGTAAGGAAAAAAGGGAGGCAGATTGTGTAAACGTGTTTCTAATGTTTTCCCTGCACTATGTCATTTAAGGACAGTCACACTCTCCCTCAAGAGTCCTCAGGCCTTTATTGTTGTGTCAATAACATTAGCAATTTACAGACCTGTCACTTCTTACACTGATTAACATGCTAATTACAGCAAAAAAAGAAACACAGACGGGCATCTAGGACAGGACACAGTAGGGAAACTACCCCTCCCTCCCTCTATCGATGCCTTTCATTATCCCTCATTGGTAATACTTTACTTGACACCCAGCGTCATAACACGTTATGACACAATCATAACCATGCCATAATATGTCATAACAGCTGAAATAACTTGTCATAACCTGTTATAATACGGTCATAACACTGTTATGACGCACACAGTATATTTAGACCTGTTGTGACATATATTGCGTTATTTTATGGCTGGTTACACACACTCTTTTTGACTGATATAAGGACATGTATGTGATATGCCTATCTGGCTTATATGTTTATGATGGTAGTAATGCTTCTTGACAGTGTCAAAGTGTATTTTCTTAGTCCAAGTAAAGTGACACAGGATGGTCATAATGCTCCATGACAGTGTCATAAAGTGTATTTTCTTAGTTCAAGTAAAGTGACACAGGATGGTCATAATGCTCCATGACAGTGTCATAAAGTGTATTTTCTTCAAGTTTTTAAAATATTCTGAAAAAACATGACTGTAAAGAATGAATTACAACAACAAAGGAATTAAGAAGCACACTTTCGCAAAAAAGGAAACAACTTGGCAGTTTCCTTTCTTTATATAGGTGTCATAACCAGCCATAAAATAATTAAATATACTTCACAACAGGAGTAAATATATGGGTCATGACAGTGATATGACACATTATGACATGGTTATGACCTTGTCATAATGTATTATGACACTGGGTGTCAAGTAAAGTGTTTCTGTACAGTCTCAATACCACTGATACAGGACGGAGTCTCAGTAAGCATCTCATATGAACTGAAAATGAAGGTATCACTATACCTCTTTGGGGAGACCTAGGTACGCTCACATACATGGCAGCTACACTACCAATACCACCCTATTTTTAACACACTGATTCTGCTTTACTACCGTGGCCTTCTTAAGACAGAGAAGGGAGGGAGGAAGAGACAGAGAGAGCGAGAAAGAGAGAGAGATGTCTGAGAAGCAGCCTGTGTGATGGATGGAGTGAAGTGACAGTATAGAGTATTACAGAGGGAGAGAGGCCTCGAATCTTGTCTGTAATGCAATTGCCCTGTCAGACATGAAACTGCTGCTGCTTCTGGGGAATATCGGTAAGTACAGTGCACAAAGTATTCAGACCCCTTGACTTTTTAAAAATTTTGTGACGTTATAGCCTTATTCTAAAATGGATTAAATGAGACATTTTCTTCATCAATCTACACAAAATACACCATAATGACAAAGTAAAAACAGACTATAATTTTTGTTGTTGCAAAAACAGAAATACCTTATTTACATATGTATTCAGACCCTTTGCTATGAGACTCGAAATTGATCTCAGATGCATATTGTTTACATCAATCATCCTTGAGATGTTTCTACAACATGATTGGAGTCCACCTGTGGTAAATTCAATTGATTGGACATGATTTGGAAAGGCACACACCTGTCTATAAAAGGTCCCACTGTTGACAGTGCATGTCAGGGCAAAAACCAAGTCATGAGGTCGAAGGAATTGTCCGTAGAGCTCCGAGACAGGATTGTGTTGAGGCACAAATCTGTGGAAGTGTACCAAAACATTTCTGCAGCACTGAAGGTCCCCAAGAACACAGCGGCCTACATCATTCTTAAATGGAAGAAGTTTGGAACCACGAAAACTTCCTAGAGCTGGCCGCCCGAACAAACTGAGCAATCGGGGGAGAAGGGCCTTGGTCAGGGATGCGACCAAGAACCCAATGGTCACTCTGACAGAGCTCCAGAGTTCTTCTGTGGAAATGGGAGAACCTTCCAGAAGGACAACAATCTCTGCAGCACTCTACCAATCACGCCTTTATGGTAGTTTGGCCAGACGGAAGCCACTCCTCAGTAAAAGGCACATGACAGTCCGCTTGGAATTTGCCAAAAGGCACCTAAAGACTCTCAGACCATGAGAAACAAGATTCTCTGGTCTGATGACATCAAGATTGAACTCTATGGCCTGAAAACCAAGCGTCACGTCTGGAGGAAATCTGATACCATCCCTACGGTGAAGAATGGGGTTGGGAGCATCATGCTGTGGGGATGTTTTCAGCGGCAGGGACTGGGAGACTAATCAGGATCGAGGGAAAGATTAATGGAGCAAAGTACAGAGAGATCCTTGATGAAAACCTGCTCCAGTGTGCTCAGGACCTCCGACTGTGGAGAAGGTTCACCTTCCAACAGGACAACAACCCTAAGCACACAGCCAAGACAACGCAGGACTGGTTTTGGGACACGTCTCTGAATGTCCTGAGTAGTCCAGCCAGAGCACGGTCAAACATCTCTAAAGAGACCTGAAAATAGCTATGCAGCGACGCTCCCAATCCAAACTGACCCGTTTTTGCTTTGTCAATATGGGGTATTGTGTGTATGATAGGGGGATATCATTTTTTTTTTTTCATTTTAGAATAAGGCTGTAACGTAACAAAATGTGGAAAAAGTCAAGGGGTCTGAATACTTTCCAAATGCACTGTACATACACTACATGGACTGGATGCAGTCTATCACAGTGCCATCAGTTTCGTTACCAAAGCTCCTTATACCACCCACCATTGCGACCTGTATGCTCTAGTCGGCTGGCCCTCGGTACATATTCGTCGCCAGACCCACTGGCTCCAGGTCATCTATAAGTCTATGCTAGGTAAAGCTCCGCCTTATCTCAGCTCACAGCAGGTATATCTCACTGGTCATCCCCAAAGCCAACACCTCCTTTGGCCGCCTTTCCTTCCAGTTCTCTGCTGTCAGTGACTGGAACGAATTGCAAAAATTGCTGAAGCTGGAGACTTATATCTCCCTCACTAACTTTAAACATCAGCTATCTGAGCAGCTGACCGATCACTGCAGCTATACATAGCCCATCTGTAAATAGCCCACCCAATCTACCTACCTCATCCCCATATTGTTTTTATTTACTTTTCTGCTCTTTTGCACACCAGTATTTCTACTTGCACATCATCATCTGCTCATCTCTAGTTTTAATTTGCCAAATTGTAATTACGTCGCTACTATGGCCTACTTATTGCCTTATCTCCTCACGCATTTTCAAACACTGTATATAGACTTCCTTTTTTACTCTATTGTGTTATTGACTGTACGCTTGTTTATTCCATGTGTAACACTGTGTTGTTGTTTGTGTCGCACTGCTTTGCTTTATCTTGGCCAGGTCGCAGTTGTAAATGAGAACTTGTTCTCAACTAGCCTACCTGGTTAAATAAAGGTGAAATAAAAAATAAAAAAAAAATGACCAAAAGTATGTGGACACATGCTCGTCGAACATCTCATTCCAAAGTCATGGGCATTAATATGGAGTTGGTCCCCCCTTTGCTGTTCCACTCTTCTGGGAAAGCTTTCCATGACTAGATGTTGGAACATTGCTGAGGGGATTTGCTTCCATTCAGCCACAAGAGCACGCATTGTGCACGGGGGCCTTCCCCAAACTGTTTGCCACAAAGTTGGAAGCACAGAATCATCTAGAATGTCATTTTATGCTGTAGCATTACGATTTTCCTTCACTGGAACTAAGGGGCCTAGCCCAAACCATGAAAAACAGCCCCAGACAATTTTTCCTTCTCCACCAAACTTTACATTTGGCACAATGCATTGGGGCAGGTAGCGTTCTACTGGCATCTGCCAATCCCAGATTCATCTGTCGTATTGCCAGATGGTGAAGCGTGATTCATCACTCCAGAGAACACGTTTCCACTGGCGGCAAGCTTTACACAACCCCAGCCGACGCTTGGCATTGCGCGTAGTGCCTATTATCACGGACAAACTGAAATGGTCCACCCACACAGACAGCGTGGTGAAGAAGGCGCAACAGCGCCTCTTCAACCTCAGGAGACTGAAGAAATTCGGCTTGTCACCAAAAACACTCACAAACTTCTACAGATGCACAATCGAGAGCATCCTGTCGGGCTGTATCACCGCCTGGTACGGCAACTGCTCCGCCCACAACCGTGAGGCTCTCCAGAGGGTAGTGAGGACTGCACAACGCATCACCAGGGGTAAACAACCTGCCCTCCAGGACACCTACACCACCCGATGTCACAGGAAGGCAAAAAAGATCATCAAGGACAACAACCACCCGAGCCATTGCCTGTTCACCCCGCTATCATCCAGAAGGCGAGGTCAGTACAGGTGCATCAAAGCTGGGACCGAGAGACTGAAAAACAGCTTCTATCTCAAGGTCATTCGACTGTTAAACAGCCAACACTAACATTGAGTGGCTGCTGCCAACATACTGACTTAAATCTCTAGCCATTTTAAATAATTGAAAATTGGATGTAACAAATGTATCACTAGCCACTTTAAACAATTTTTTATATAATGTTTACATATCCAACATTACTCATCTCATATGTATACACTGTACTCTATACCATCTACTGAATCTTGCCTATGCCGTTCGGCCATCGACTCAAATCTCTAGCCACTTTAATAATTAAAAAGTGGATGTAATAAAGTATCACTAGCCACTTTAAACGATGCCACTTATATAATGTTTACATATCCTACATTACTCATCTCATATGTATATACTGTACTCTATACCATCTACTGCATCTTGCCTATGCCGGTCAGCCATCATTCCTTTGTGAGTCGCTAACAAATGGAATAACACAAATCAACGTGAATTAACGGTTGTCTTCGTGAGAAAATTTCAGATGCCGCCTACTGTATGACTGCGATAGAACTTTATTGCTCCCTAGTGGTCAAACCACGCAATAGGATTTGACGTGGAATTTTATGGCAGTTTCTCATTGTTTTAATGGATTTTCTATTTTTTTACTTTAAAAGTTCAGAATTTGTTTACATTGGTCACAACGCTAGTACTGACACATGATCACAATAAAAGGCTTAGAAACCTCAGCATCAGCAATCTGCTCAATTTATCCCACAATTCCACATGACCAAAGGTCCCCCCAATGCACTCCACAACCATGGACTGGATATCTGAGTGTAGCTCATGTACGTCTCCAGTCCAGCTCCTTTAATAGGGGCCAGCCCACTGACCAGAAACCCCCTGACACACACATATCACAGTCTCACAGTGTGAACCATGAGTAAGACACTTGAGAGACAATGACAAGGAGGAGAGAGGAGGAGCTGGCCTATTAGATCAGACAACAGCACAGTTCATTGTCCCCCGAGGTATTCAATATATGATTGATTGATTGTCCGTCTCACCTGAGGCGTCCTCGAGGGACGTGTCCCAGAGCGTGTCCGTGTGCCCTCCTGAAGCTCTGCTCGCCCTCATGCAGATGACTGTGTAGCGAGGGAGAGCGGGAGTGGGAGGAGCGAGAGCTGCCTGTGCTCTGGAGACTGCTGTCTGGCACCTCTCCATGATGAGTCTGGAATACAGCACACACACTCTGTCACACACACACAGTCTCTCTCTCTCTTTATCACAATTCAATTCAAGGGGCTTTATTGGCATGGAAACATATGTTTACATTGGCAAAGCAAGTGAAATGGATAAACAAAAAGTAAAATAAACAAGTTCCAAAAGAAAAAAGACATTTCAAATGTCATATTATGTCTATATAGAGTGTTGTAACAATGTGCAAATAGTTAAAGTAAAAAACAAGGGAAGAAATTCTACATAAATATGGGTTGTATTTACAATGGTGTTTGTTCTTCACTGGTTGCCCCTTTCCTGTGACAAAAGGTCACAAATCGTCACCCACCGATTAGTTTTTTTATTCTTTGTGGGTCTGTGTAATCTGAGAGAAATATGTGTCTCTAATATGGTCATGCATTTAGCAGGTTAGGAAGTGCAGCTCAGTTTCCACCTCATTTTGTGGACAGTGTGCACATAGCCTGTCTTCTCTTAAAACCTATTAGGGAGCGGCAGCAGAGGTGTCGGTTTTGGAGAGTCTGGCGTGCCCAAAGTAAAATGCCTGCCACTCAGTCCCAGAAACTAGGATATGCATTAGTACTATTGGATAGGAAACACTCAGAAGTTTCTAAAACTGTTAAAATAATGTCTGTGAGTATAACCGAACTGATATGGCAGGCGAAAACCTGAGGAATTTCTGTCCAGAATTTTTTTGGGGTGACATGCCCTCACTTTGAATGGCTGCGAATGGGATTCTCAGTGCAATAGCTCCCAGATTGCAGTACCTATGGCTTCCACTAGATGTCAACAGTCTTTAGACTGTGTTTCATGCGTTTATCATGGAAAACAACCTTATAGAAGAAGATTTGGTAAGAGGACCCAGGAAGCCAGTTCAGTTTTTGGTGCGCGAGACCGTGTGCGCGTTCCTCTTTATTTACCTTTTATATCGTTTATGATACTATCCGTGTGAAATATAATCGTTAATATACATAAAAGGATACCTAAGGATACATTATAAATGATGTTTGATTTGTTTGGGCAAAGTTGATAGGTATAATTTGAACGCTTTCTCTTCACTGTACAACGGGCGAATCAACGGTGGATTTTCTGAGCATAACGCGCCAACCAAACAGAGATTTATGGATATAAACAATGACCTTTTCTAACAAAAGAAACATGAATTGTCTTGTTTGCCCTTAGCAGAAGATCATCAAAGGTAAGCGATTCATTTTAGCTCTTATATGTGTTTTGTGAGACCCGCGCTGGTTATGGATTTATGCTAATGCCTAAAATATGAGAGGGGCTATCCTCAAACAATCAATTGTTGTGCTTTTGCCGTAAAGCCTTTTTGAAATCTGACAACGCTGTGATATTGCCAAGACTCTGAGCTTTTGATGACTATGCAACACTGGTATATTGATGAATGTTTAATAATTCAACTTTTGGATTTTGAATTTGGCGCCTTACATTTCCCCAGGTAGTGTCGGGAATGGGGCGCTAGCGCCCCAATGATCCCTAAGAGGTTTTAAGAGCCAGGTCTGCCTACGGCCACCTTTCTCAATAGCAATGCTCACTGAGTCTGTACATAGTCAAATCTCTCGCTCTCTCGCTCGCTCTCTCGCTCTCTCGCTCTCTCGCTCTCGTGCTCTCTCACCTCCCCCAGGCTGGCGTGTTGTTGGTGTTGTCCCAGTGCAGGCAGGCTCCTCAGAGAGGGGACAGGAGACTGACCCTGTCGACCGTGACCCTGCCGCATGCCCTGCCCCAGACCGTGACCGCTCTCCCCGTTGAGGTTGTTGTCGCTAGCGGAGCGCAGCAGGGAGCGGGGTGAGGGCAGTCCTCCCACCAACACACGTCTACGGTTAGTGTAGGAGGGGGTCTCCCTGAAAGGCACTGGGAGAGGGTGACACAACAAGTTGCTAGTCAAATCAACATAACAGTGAGTACAGGGGTTGGGTTAAATGGACATTTCAGTTTGATGCATTCAGTTGTACAACTGACCAGGTATCCCCCTTTCCCTTTCTACATTCCCTAAGGTAGTACGAAGGCTACATTGCTTTATGTGTACATACATCTTACTGCATAGAATTAGGAATCTGGGATATTCTTTCCTTCAACACTAGATGGCAGAATTTTCACACTTAGCACAATTGACTCCCAGTACACTGAATCACACAAAAAAGTACACATGATCAGGGATAATTACTGAGTGGTTGATTACAGTGGCTACAGTATGAGTGCTTCAGTCACTTGGCTGAGGACTCTCTTAACCCCTCACAACACTATGGAGGTGTGATTTACTCAATTAAAGTCCAATGACCACATGCTGTTAGCCACATATCCATGGCATGTCGTCTACTCACCAACGTCGGACACTTTGTGGATCTTAATGATTTCAGCCAGGTCAAAGTTTCCTGCTATAATGGCAACCTGGAGGAGGAGAGAGGGAGGAGAGGGGAGGGAAGGGGAAGAGAGGGAAGGAGAAGAGAGATGAGGGAAGGAGAGGAGTAAGTCACATATGTTGTGTGTTTGTTCCCTTCCAAAAGACAGGTTAGTATCCTGCTTCTCAACACAAGTGTTCTGTAAAACAAGGCTCCCATAGGAAACTGACATTCTCATGGGGGAGAACAGAACCCTGCTGAAACCTGCTGTCTCAGTCTCTGCATCTGTCTGTAATAAACCTTAGCCTCTGTTGTTTCAAGAAAATACATTTTGGGAATCAATTATCAGATGTATACTACACCTACTCTAACAGCTAACAGGCACCAGGGGAACACCTTCCATCCAAACCCTACTTTCTCTCTCCCACCTTCCTTCCCTGCCTCCCTCCCTCCCTCAATATCAGCTTTTTAAGACTATATTTCCATCACAACTGTTCTCTCTCTCTCTCTCTCTCTCTCTCTCTCTCTCTCTCTCTCTCACACACACACAACAAAACTAGCATTTCAAACAAAATTAACAAAATGTAATTGTAATGTGTTTTCCTTTTGTTTGCTTTCTCTCTCTCTCTTGCTCTCTCTCTCTCTGATTCATATTTCACACATTAGTAATCCTTCATTAAAAGGCTGCTTGTAACAGATGTCTGATAGCAGTGTGTGTTTCTGATTTCTGGCACTGTGTGAGCGTGTGCACGTGCATGTGGGCAAGTGTGTGTGCATGCGCTGGCGCTGTGTGGAGCCAGCTATCCCTGTGTACAAACAAATTAACTTTGATGTGTTGAGGAAATCTGTGTCAATGTCAATTTAACACAGGCTTAATCACACATCTTTCCACAGAGGCAGGCCAGAGTACCGAAACAGTGTTTCAAGTGGAGTTGCCTTCATGCCATGTAGTTATGTCAGAACAAATATTAATACATTATCTTTGTTGTCCACCTCCCTTGACCTCCAAGAGTTTCTGAAACGTTCTCCCATATTAAGTCATATGAAGTTTTCCTTCTGGCATGTGGTTATTGTATAGCTAGAACGTAATGTCTGATAGAGGCCAGCTGAAGGAAGGAGAGTCTCACCTGAAAGGCCGTCTGGCTGTTGTAGTTCTTGATCTCTTTATTCACTCCGCGAAACAGCAGAACTCTAGTACAGCTATCCTGAAAGAGGAAGAGAAAGAGAGCATATTTTTTTATTTTTTTTTACGATCAGTTGTAAAATGTTGGGATTTTGGTTGCATATAGATGGGCAATTCATCAGCGCACACACGCACAAGCATGCACGTGCACACAAACCCATAAACACACACACACACACACAGAAGATATATGAGGCTCCATTGAGTGCCAGCTTTATTCTCTAATTGGTCCCAACAGAGCTAAGTCTGCTAATTAAACTGACCAGAGAGAGAGAGAGAGAGAGAGAGAGAGCCTTCCACTCCCCTTCCCTTCCTCTGTATTCTCATCACTCTCCTCTTCCCCAATCTCTCCCTCCATTCATAGCCTAACATAGCGTGTTTGCTGCTGTGTATGTGTGTGTCATTAGGCTATATCATTGGTGCCGTGTGTAAATGTACAGTCCTCTCCCTCTCTCAGGAGGAATCCATTGGTTAAGGGAAGGGCTATGTGTTTACAGGGTATAGATCGATATTTAATTTAAAACACAGAGTAGAATTAACAGCTCTATGATTGATCTTCTTAACCAAACATGTTCTCTCCCTGGACCCTATTGAGTCATTATCACGCATGCACAAACACACACACAGGAACGCACGTCTCTGTTCAAATTACATTGATCTCACAGGAACCTATAGAGCGCTGTAAAGCCTTCTTTTGGTGACAAACAACATGAAAGCAGTGCGACCCTGCCTCGAGTTGTGCATGTGCCTGTCTCCGTGTGTCTGCCTCCGTGGGTTTGTGTCTGCCTCCGTGTGTGTATGTCTGCCTCCGTGTGTGTGTGTGTCTGCCTTGGTGTGTGTGTGTCTGTCTTGGTGTGTTTTTAAGGTAAGCAGAGGTAGACATAAGGAATCAGCAGAACATCCTCTACCTAACAAGGCTGCTCAATAATGCATTGCCTCTCCTGTAATAGCCCTGTAATCACATCATGTTAATGCTAGCACGCTAACAGAGCTACAACCCCATAGAGTTAAACCCCTGAGGCTGTTAGCTAATCACTAGTCGCCTGTAAAGTTTTCACACACAAACACACATTCTTTCTCTCGTTTAAACGTCTCTTCTGGTTTACACTTAAAGGTGATGAGCTAACTGTAGCTGTACCACATTAAGGCTCTGACGGTGAATTAGCTAGGGTGGTTAATACATATTGAGGAGGGCTGTGTGTGTGTCCTGTTCTCCATTAGGCAGGAGACTCTAGCAGTAGCAGAATAATCTACAGAGAATGAGAAAATATCCATTAAGGAGGGTGACAGGCATGAGAGGAGAGACAGGGGTGAGAGAATAAGAGAAGGGAGAGAGAGACGAGTGAAGAAACAGAGAGAAAGTGATGGAGAGAAAGAAAGAGAGGTTGTTCAGTAGCTCTCCCCAATCTTGACCCTCCATGAGTGTGTCTTTGTGTGTGTGTCATTGTCTGTGCAATTGTGTGTGCATGCTCTTTTTAATTGGAATGGGGGGATAACCTATGCATCAATTGCTTTCTCTGTGCTCTCTGACACACACACACACAAACACTCAAACACACACACACACACACACACACACATACACACGCAAACATACACACACACAAACGCTCCAGGAGACCAATTATAGAGAGGGACATCCCTCTCCCTGTTCACAGCACTAGTCATATTATAGGAAACCTTTAAGCATCCAGCAGACTACGTCACCACGTTTCTTTACCACAATATACAGCACCAGTCAAAAGTTTGGACACAGTTTCATCATAGCGCTTGATGGTTTTTGCGACTGCACTTGAAGAAACTTTCCAGATTGACTGACCATATCTTAAAGTAATGATGGACTGTCGTTTCTATTTGCTTATTTTAACTGTTCTTGTCATAATATGGACTAATAGGTCTATCCTCTGTATACCAACCCTACAGTACCTTGTCACAACACAACTGATTGGCTCAAACGCTTTAAGAAGGAAATCAGTTCCACAAATTTACTTTTAACAAGGCACACCAGTTAAAAATTGAAATGCATTCCAGGTGACTACCTCAATAAACTGTTTGAGAGAATGACAAGAGTGTGCAAAGCTGTCGTCAAGGCAAAGTGTGGCTATTTTGAAGAATCTCAAAGATTTGTTGAACAATTTTTTGGTTACTACATGATTCAATATGTGTTATTTCATAGTTTTGATGTCTTCACTATTATTCTACAATGTAGAAAATAGTAAAAATAAAGGAAACCCTTTAATGAGTAGGTGTGTCTAAACTTTTGACTTTTCATATTTAGAATCTTCCTGATGCCATTCTGTTCCTTCTGCATGACTTGTCTGACAGGTGTATGATTCCACCTGGGTTCCACTCATTCCCTCAGATTCCTGTTATCAGCTTGTGTTGTGTCTGCTCAATCACTCCCCTCTAGGAGTGGCATTAACCAGTCTACTCTGTTCATTAATCAGTCTACTTCTGACTGACTGACTGACTGGGACTGTCTCTTTATTGACACATCAATCTGGAGGCTGCCTGTCACGTACTTCTCTTTCATCCTCCTTTTTTCTTCTCTGTCTCCTTTGATTGGCTCTACTTTTCTCTTTTCCTCTCTCTCTCTCTCTCTCTCTCTCTCTCTCTCTCTCTCTCTCTCTCTCTGTCTCTCTCCCTTCCCTCTGTATCTCTCTCATATGAATCTATGTCACTGAGCTAGTGTCTCTGTGTTGATTCCTGGATAATCATCCAGACCCCCCCTGTACCGTCATCCCCGTCCCTGCATTTAGCCCTTTAAGCCCCACTTAGAAGTTCTGTCCGTGGGATCGATCTGCTCAGCGGTGGCCTCCTGGATCTCTAAACACTGGAGGGATGAAACATGTCTTTGACGATAGGACCCTGCAGAGACAGGGTCTATGAAGGGGAGGAGTAACACATTTTCCTCCTAACTTTTCCATTTTACCATGAATATTCATTAGCATAACTCAGAGAATTAAGTCTGTGTTGTTTTAAGGTAACATGGTAGGCTACCAATTTTAAGGACCTTTGGATCACCTAAAATATGCCACTTTATGGCATTTTATTCATGGTTGTATGAGCCCTAATTCCCTATTAAGTCTTAAATGCACATGTCAACAGTTTCCTTCTTTCTCTTCCTCTCTCCTCCACCCCTCCCTCTCTCTCCAGCCGTGCATGTGTAGCAAACAGCCTAGATTAAGTATTGATGTTCTTCTCCTCGACCCTCTCAGAGACACTTTTGTGTGCACGTACACACTCTCTAGACACTGTAGTGTTCTAGAGCCTTGGAAACAGGTCATTGCACATGAGTGTAGTCAGCGGAGAATGTTTCACTCTAACACACACACACACACACACACACACACACACACACACACACACACACACACACACACCCGCACCATGCTGTTCACTTAGTGGTTAAAAGTACAGCAGGATTCTGGCACAGAACAGCGGTCTTGGCCTTGCACTGCACACTGTCACACAGTGTTACATCAGTGTGTGTATGTGTGTGTATACATTTCACAGACAGAAATTTTTGCAAAAAGCACTTCTATATTCAGTAGATGTGGCCCATATAGGAAACAACCCCACAACTGTAGTACTCTGCTCTCAGCACCTGAGCCATGACTTTTCAATTAGTCAAGGCTCTGTCCCTAAACTCAGAACTCAATGTCTCATTGGATCCTATCAATCTCATCTCTAAATCACTTGTTACTATCAATATGACTCTTACATTGTCTCCATTCAATCTGACTGTCTGTCTACTCAGCACCCTCCTAGCACCATTACACTGCCTGTATTGACCAGGTAATTTTAAATATAACCTTTATTTAACTAGGCAAGTCAACAACTAGGCAAGTCAACAACACATTTGTTTTTACAATGTTGGCCTACCAGGGAACAGTGGGTTAACTGCCTTGTTCAGGGGCAGAACAACATATTTTTACCTTATCAGCTCAGAGATTTGATCCAGCAACCTTTCAGTTACTGGCCCAACACTCTAACCGCTAGGCTACCTGCCGCCCCAAAGTGCAAGCAACATTAGAAAAGACAGCTTTAACACGCACAGACATTTGTCAAACCCCTCTAAACCACTTCTTACTCACCACTACCTATCTGACACACACACAGATAACCCACTGGCTCTAGGTCATCTACAAGTCCCTGCTAGGTAAAGCCCAGCCTTATCTCAGCTCGCTGGTCACCATAGCAGCACCCACCCGTAGCACGCGCTCCAGCAGGTATATTTCACTGGTCACCCCCAAAGCCAATTCCTCCTTTGGCCGACTTTCCTTCCAGTTCTCTGCTGCCAATGACTGGAACGAACTACAAAAATCTCTGAAACTGGAGACACTTATCTCCCTCACTAGCTTTAAGCACCAGCTGTCAGAGCAGCTCACAGACCCCTGCACCTGTATATAGCCCATCTGTAAATAGCCCAACCAACTACCTCATCCCCTACCGTATTTATTTATTTATCTTGCTCCTTTGCATCCCAGTTTTTCTACATTGCACACTCATCTACTGCACATCTACCATTCCAGTGTTTAAATGCTATATTGTAATTACTTTGCCACCATGGCCTATTTATTGCCTTACCTTTCTTATCTTACCTCATTTGCATACTTTGTATATAGATTTGTTTTTCTACTGTATTATTGACTGTATGTTTGTTTTACTCCATGTGTAACTCTGTGTTGTTGTATGTGTCGAACTGCTTTGTTTTATCTTGGCCAGGTCGCAGTTGTAAATGAGAATTTGTTCTCAACTAGCCTACCTGGTAAAATAGAGGTGAAATAAAAAAAATTAAAATAAGAGCCTTGGAAACAGGTCATTGCACACACACATTTGTCGAACCCCTCTAAACCACTTCTTACTCACCACTACTTATCTGACAACACACACCATACAGTGTTTTACCTGGTTGTAGAGGGCACAGACGTGCAGAGCAGTGTTTCCAGAGGCGTTCTGGGCGGTCATGTCAGCTCCATAAAACAGCAGGTGCTCCAAGTGCTGAACGTGACCATGACGACACGCCTTCATGGGGAGACAAACAAGATGGCTGCCTTAGAGCCACATGGATGCCAGTTTGGGTTATTAAGATTTTTTGGGTGATTGTGGTATCATAAATTGTGTGATACTGGAGACAATGCGTTTCTCTTCTCTGTTCTCTTCTCTATTTCTCTCTTCCACACAGGCACTATAATAAGTGTTTCCTCTATCTTTTGTTTTGTCTTATCTGTGTGTTACAGCAGCACAAAGTGTAATTGTTTATTATCACTCTTCATTTGTGTTTCCTATTATTCATACACACACACACACGTAAAGTATATAGTAGTATAGTAATGGAGAGCTCTGGAAAGCTGGCCTGTAGGCCAAGATTTATTGTCAGCTTCCTCTCCCCCCAATTCAAAAAGGGTAAGAGTTCCTTTCTCAAACACATACGCTTTCTCTCACACTCCATTGTCATCTCTCTCTTTCATTCTCTTACCAACAGCCTGTCAGTTTAGCCTGATTATACTGTAGGTCTCCCTGCCTCCAGACTAACCCTGCATTGAATAGTGTGGTGACGGCACCATGCTACCCCAGAAACAGAGGCTGGTGGTGGGGGAGAACAAGGCAGGAGGGTAACCATGGAGGTCCCCAGACATGCTGGTGTGAAGAGGAGAGGAGAAGAGAGAGCAGTGGGAACATTGGAACACTGTGGACACAGTACTGTTGACAGTTCTAGTGTTACAGTCCTTTAAGGTTTATATGATGACAGGGTCTGCAGGGTTTTATCAAACCTTGTAGTGCTACTCCCGTTCCCTCCATATAAAACCTTATGAAGTCTACAGTGCTTTTGTGCCCCATCAAATTAGGAAGTTAATATTGTACGTCTCCCTCTTTGCTCTTCCCCTACATTTTCTTCCTCATAAAACCATCGGAAAGGTTTCCTCACCATTTCACAGTCTCAATCGACAGTAGTGTCCGTGTCTGGGAAGAGCAGTCGCTGTCACGACTTCCGACGAAGTTGGTCCCTCTCCTTGTTCGGGAGGGTTTCGGCGGTCGACGTCACCGGTCTTCTAGCAACCGCCGATCCACTTTTAATTTTTCCATTTGTTTTGTCTTCATCACACACACCTGGGTTCCAATCATTTAATTACTTGTTCCTTATTTAACCCGCTGTTCCCCCCATGTCTTTGTGATTGATTGTTTGTTTGTAGAGTTCGGTCCGTTGCTTGTGGGCTAGGTGCTCATGTATATTATTCCTGTTTTTGCGTATTTTCGGATTAAAATACGTTGTTCACTATATTCTGCTGTCCTGCGCATGACTCCTAATACCAGCTCCACACAGATTGTTCACAGTCGCACTTTGTATGTGTGTGTGTGTGTGTGCGTGCGCACGTCTGTAGCCGCGTGTGTGTGTGCGGGTGTGTGTGTGTACATGTGTGTATGTGTGTGTGTTTACCTGGTGTATCTCCTGCCAGCCGTTCTCGTCCACACAGCCCACCTGAGCATGGTCGTGGAGCAGTAGTTCACAGCAGTAGGGATCTCCTCCTACCATAGAGCTGTGATAGAGCGGACTTAACCCTCGACTGTCCTTATAGTCAGGAGACGCACCCAGGTCCAGCAACGTCTGGCAGAGAGTGAGCGAGAGAAAAGAGGAGAGAGAGAAAGTGTGAGAAAAGAGGAGAGAGAGAAAGTGAGAGAAAGAGTTAGAGAACACACACACATCCAATGCACACACTCACAGAAACAAGCCCAACAGGACCTATTAAAACCCATGTATGAAAACACTACGTTTTCTTTGTGCGATCTACATTTTCTATCATCGGCTGCCGCACTCATGTAGATCAAGAAGAGGGTCATGGTCCATCAAGATGATGGGCTTCTCTCCGCTACAGCTATAGCTCTCAAGATGAGAACAATTATATGAGTCACATCAGAGCCATTCAGTAATGACACATCCATTCACTGAGTACATGCCCATGCGCGTGTGTGTGTACTCACTATGAGCGCTGTATGGTTCTTGGTGCGGACAGCCTTGTGAAGGGAAGTGATGCCGTCTTGGGTCCTGAAGTCCAGGTGAGCTCCTCCACTCTTCAGCACCTTGATGAGCTCTGCACAGCCCTCCAGCTGAGATGCCATGGTCAGAGGACATTCTACAGCACACAGGGGGAGAGAGGAACCCTGTTTAATATACAGCAGGACAGCTTTCCAGTGTACATTGTGGATGGAACTGAGACAGAAGCATGTCTTCTGAATTAGGGTTTACTTTCAAATGTAGTATGGTAGAGGAATGCAGTGGAGTGTAAATGCACATCCATTGACCCTCACACCCTATGGATGACCTCAGATTAGATTCGATTAGACTGGAATCATGTTTTTAATCTCATCATATTCTCATTAGTAAATGCTGTCCTTCTCATACCAGTTGATGAAGAAATTGCTGTTTGGTGCTTTCCTCCATCCTTCAAATGAAGTCCCTGAAGATCCCATATCACATGAAACTACCAGATTAAGCTACACTATACAGTGAGGGAAAAAAGTATTTGATCCCCTGCTGATTTTGTACATTTGCCCACTGACAAAGAAATGATCAGTCTATAATTTTAATTGTAGGTTTATTTGAACAGGGAGAGACAGAATAACAACAACAAAATCCAGAAAAACGCATGTGAACAATTTTATAAATTGATTTGCATTTTAATGAGGGAATTAAGTATTTGACCCACTCTCAATCAGAAAGATTTCTGGCTCCCATGTGTCTTTTATACAGGTAACGAGCTGAGATTAGGAGCACACTCTTAAAGGGAGTGCTCCTAATCTCAGCTTGTTACCTGTATAAAAGACACCTGTCCACAGAAGCAATCAATCAATCAGATTCCAAACTCTGGATTTTTTTGTTGTTATTCTGTCTCTCACTGTTCAAATAAACCTACCATTAAAATTATAGACTGATCCTTTCTTTGTCAGTGGGCAAACGTCCAAAATCAGCAGGGGATCAAATACTTTTTTCCCCTCACTGTATATACAAAAATATGTGTACACCCCTTCAAATTAGTGGATTCGGCTATTTCAGCCACACTCGTTGCTGACAGGTGTATAAAATCAAGCACACAGCCATGCAATCTCCATAGTCAAACGTTGGCATTAGAATGGCCTTACTGAAGAGCTTAGTGACTTTCAACGTGTCACCGCCATAGGATGCCACCTTTCCAACAAGTCAGTGTGTCAAATTTCTGCCATGCTAGAGCCCCGGTCAACTGTAAGTGCTTTTATTGTGAAGTAGAAACGTCTAGGAGCAACAATGGCTCAGCAGTGAAGTCGTAGGCCACTCTGGAGCAGTGGAAATGCGTTCCCTGGAAAGGTTGAATCACGTTTCACCATCTGATGGACAGGAGAATGCTACCTGCCCGAATGCATAGTGCCAACTGTAAAGTTTGGTGAAGGAGGAATAAACGGTCTGTTTTTCATGGTTCGGGCTAGGCCTCTTATTAGTTAGAGTGAAGAAAAATCTTAACACTACAGCATACAAAGACTTTCTAGACTGTTTGGGGAAGGCTATTTCCTGATTCAGCATGAGAATGCCCCCGTGCACAAAGCGAGGTGAATACAGAAATGCTTTGTCAAGATTGTTGTGGAAGAACTTGACTGGCCAGCACAGAGTCCTGACCTCAACCCCAGCGAACACCTTTGGGAGGAACTGGAACACCGAATGTGAGCCAGGCCTAATCACCAAACATCAGTGCTCGACCTCACTAGTAATCTTGTGGCTGAATGGAAGCAAGTCCCCACAGCAATGTTCCAACATATAGTGGAAAGCCTTCCCAGAAGAATGGAGGCTGTTATAGCAGCAAAAGGGGGACAAACTCCATATTAATGCCCATGATTTTGGAATTAAATGTTCGACGAGCAGGTGTCCACATACTTTTGGTCATGTAGTGTATATGGCATTGTTTTAAGAAGGACATACCAAGGATCATCTTGCTATTTGATTTTGAATTTTATGACCCCTTGAAGTATAAAAAAAAGATACATATTTGATCAAAACATATTTTTGGCCTTATTGCTACAGTATTAGCCCATGCAAACACATTGAATAACAGATTCACTACATGGAACAACAGATAGTGCCTCAAAATAAATCAAATGGAAGTTTGTTCTGAAATGTTGTTATTATTTTATTTATTTGAAATAATTGTATACATGTATTTAAACCCTTATTTTTGGCACTGAACAGTCTCCATATATACTTCCAAAAAATTGTTCAACTGATACCGGGGGACCTTCAGACGATTCTTTTGTCATGAACGTATTCGTGGGAGTCTCATCTTTCCATAGAGGGGTCATAATAGTTTGTAGACCAAACCGTTCCGACGCTACAGACGATTTTGTGAGAAGACAGATTTTCGGGGTGTGGTCTGACAAACACCGCTCTAGTTCTGTCACCTGTCACCATAGATGCGGAAGTGCGACATAGATGGATGTAGTGGGTTTTTATGGGGATAAAAAATATATATATATAGATTTCGTGGGGGCGCGGACATCGACCGTAGGGGGTTAACTTGTAATTTAACAAAAATAAAAATAACAATGACTATAGAATCCCTATTCTGTGCTTGAGTAGTCAATTCTTTGTATACAAATAAATCAAAACATTTGATTAAGAAGGCCTTCCCCTTTAAATGACTCTGATTAGAGTGATAAAGGAAGAGGGAAAAAAACTATTTAATTTCCAGATGAATCCACTCTCATGCCTTTCAAGTGATTCATTTAAGAAGACAAATATCGTGCCTTTGATGGCCTCGTCAGTGAAATTACTTTGTGTGATAAACATGATGGAGTTGGTATTTATCAAAACCAGACATTGACAGATAAGAGTGTCAGAGTTAGCAAACAATCTGTATGTGTGTGTGTGTGCGTGTGTGTGTGTGTGTGTGTGTGTGTGTGTGTGTGCGTGCGTGCGTGCGTGTGCGTGTGTGTGTGTGTGTGTGTACGTGTATGTTTGTTTGATTTGATGATGATGCAACTAAACACTAAGAAGCAATTAATGTCATTATTTTTTTTTACATTTAGTTTTCTCTTCATAAAAGATGCATGGGACAAACTGTGAGTTTAGTACAGGGTTTCCCAAACTCGGTCCTCAGGACCCCAAGGGGTGCACGTTTTGATTTTTGCCCTAGCACTACACAGCTGATTCAAATAATCAGCTAGTCATCAAGCTTTGATCATTTGAATAAGATGTGTAATGTTAGGGCAAAAACCAAAACATGCACCCCCTGGGGTCCTGAGGACCGAGTTTGGGAAACTCTGGTTTAGTATATTCACAAACACGTGCACACACAGACAACGAAACTAGCATTTCAAACAAAATTAACAAAATGATTTATTTCCTCTCTCTCTCTCTCTCTCTCTCTCTCTCAATTCAATTCAATTCAATTCAAGGGGCTTCACTGGCATGGGAAACATATGTGAACAGTAAACATTACAGTCACAGAAGTTCCAAAAGAATAAAGACATTACAAATGTCGTATTATGCATATATACAGTGTTGTAATTATGTGCAAATGGTTAAAGTATAAAAGGGAAAATAAATAAACATAAATATGGGTTGTATTTACAATGGTGTTTGTTCTTCACTGGTTGCCCTTGTGGCAACAGGTCACAATTATTGCTGCTGTGATGGCACACTATGGTATTTCACCCAGTAGATATGGGAGTTTATCTAAATCTGGTTTGTTTTTGAATTCTTTGTGGATCTGTGTAATCTGAGGGAAATATATGTCTCTAATATGGTCATACATTTGGCAGGAGGTTAGGAAGTGCAGCTCAGTTTCCACCTCATTTTGTGGGCAGTGAGCACACAGCCTGTCTTCTCTTGAGAGCCAGGTCTGCCTACTGTGGCCTTTCTCAATAGCCAGGTCTGCCTGCTGCGGCCTTTCTCAAGTTTTGGGTCAGTCACGGTGGTCACGTATTCTGCCACTGTATACTCTATGTTTAGGGCCAAATAGCACTATAGTTTGCTCAGTTTTTTTGTTAATTCTTTCCAATGTGTCAAGTAATTATCTTTTTGTTTTCTCATGATTTGGTTGGGTCTAATTGTGTTGCTGTCCTGGGGCTCTGTGGGGTCTGTTTGTGTTTGTGAACAGAGCCCCAGGACCAGCTTGCTTAGGGGACTCTTCTCCAGGTTAATCTCTCTGTAGGTAAATGCTTTGTTATGGAAGGTTTGGGAATCGCTTCCTTTTAGGTGGTTGTAGAATTAAACGGCTCTTTTCTGGATTTTTATAATTAGTGGGTATCGGCCTAATTCTGCTCTGCATGCATTATTTGGTGTTTTACGTTGTACACGGAGGATCTTTTTGCAGAATTCTGCATGCAGAGTCTCAATTTGGTGTTTGTCCCATTTTGTGAATTCTTGGTTGGTGAGCGGACCCCAGACCTCACGACCATAAAGGGCAATGGGTTCTATAACTGATTCAAGTGTTTTTAGCCAGATCCTACTTGGAATGTCAAATTTGATGTTCCTTTTGATGGCATAGAATGCCCTTCTTGCCTTGTCTCTCAGATCGTTCACAGCTTTGTGGAAGTTACCTGTGGCGCTGATGTGTAGGCCAAGGTATGTATAGTTTTTTGTGTGCTCTAGGGCTACGGTGTCTATATGGAATGAGCCTTTATTGGAACACCATTATTTTTGGTCTTAATGAGATTTACTGTCAGGGCCCAGGTCTGGCAGAATCTGTGCAGAAGATCTACATGCTGCTGTAGGCCCTCCTTTGTTGGTGACAGAAGCACCAGATCATCAGCAAACATTTGACTTCAGATTCTAGTAGGGTGAGGCCAGGTGCTACCGACTATTCTAGTGCCCTCGCCAATTCGTTGATATATATGTTGAAGAGGGTGGGGCTTAAGCTGCATCCCTGTCTCACCCCACGGCCCTGTGTGAAGAAATGTTTGTGTTTTTTGCCTATTTTAACCGCACACTTGTTGTTTGTGGACATGGATTTAATATTGTCGTATGTTTTTCCCTAGCACCACTTTCCATCAATTTGTATAGCACACCCTCATGCCAAATTGAGTCGAAGGCTTTTTTTAAATCAACAAAGCATGAGAAGGATTTGCCCTGTTTTGGTTTGTTTATTTGTCAATTAGGGTGTGCAGGGTGAATACGGAGTCTGTCGTACGATAATTTGGTAAAAAAACAATTTCACATTTGCTCAGTACATTGTTGTCATTGAGGAAATGTACGAGTCTACTGTTAATGATAATGCAGAGGATTTTTCCCACAGTAGCTATTGGGGTCAAATTTGTCTCCACTTTTATGGATTGGGGTGATCCGTCCTTGGTTACAAATATTGGGGAATATGCCAGAGCTAAGGATGATGTTAAAGAGTTTTAGTATAGCCAATTGGAATTTGTATATTTCATCATTTCATTGAGGATACCATCAACACCACAGGCCTTTTTGCGTTGGAAGGTTTTTATTTTGTCCTGTAGTTCATTCAAGGTAATCTCTCTCTCTCTCTCTCTCTCTCTCTCTCTCTCTCTCTCTCTCTCTCTCAGAGGTCACCCCACTGGAGGCTCTCAACAAATGGCTGCACAAACATTTGCATAAACATGAGGAGATTAGCATGAAATAATCCAGCTTTACCCAGCATGCATTGGTATGGAGCAGAAAGGGATAGACGGAAATCGCTCAGCAGGCAGCCAACCAGAATAATCACAGCCAAGCTTGTTATCTACCTCTATCTGTCCGTCTAAGTGTTTACTTCCGTCTAAGTGTTTACTTCTATCTCTGTCTGTCTGTCTGTCTGTCTGTCTGTCTGTCTGTCTGTCTGTCTGTCTGTCTCTGTAGTAGTCTGTCTGTATACTATCTCTGTTTCTGTCTGTATGTTTCTGTATCTATCTCTCCCTCTTTTTAACACTAGCAGAGGCAAATGAGCTATCAATGGCATTTTTTAAGTCATGCCCCCTTCCGTCCTTGACATTTGCAGGGACGTTTTTTTACATCTAGTCAATGTTTTATTCATGTTTTATAGCACTGTTTTGTTTGATATAAATTAACTCTGCAGGTGTCTTTGATTCCATAATTTCCGGGGCCTCATTTTTAAATGTTGCGTACTTACACAATATATCCCAAAACATGCATGCGTCAGTGTTCCCGCAAAATGTGTCATTTAAAAAAACATGAAATTGCCATGAGAATTTCCTTTCCTCCACCCAAACTTTAGACTGTGCGTATGCACATTTTCTAGTGAGTGTTGTAGTACAAGCAGGCAAGTATGTTTTTGTGCAAAAGGTGGATATGATGAAAAGCTTATTCCTAAAAACATATTAACAAGATGCAGAGAAGAGCGTAAATCGGCTATAATAATATATTTTATTTCCTATTTATATTCATAATCATTACAAAATAAATTCAAATGTTTTTCTGTCCGTGATGGGTTCATATTCCAGAAGTAGTCATACAATAAATTACCATGTGCATCTCTCATTTAATTGGAACTATAATAGCAAAGTAAATAGATAGGCTATGCATTTCAAGTTTTGCTGTATGCGATCCCATAGGCAGCACGGTTTTTAGCCTACAGTCGAATTTAACATGAACATCAGTTGATCTTTTACTTTTAGTATGTATGCTACTACTGTATGTAGCCTACTGTAATTTCAATTCGCACGTAATCCAGCATATTTAGGTTGGGGGAAAAGTTCAAAATTCAAACGTTCTGCTGAAAGGTCCAGAACAATTTCTCATTGTTTTCTCTTTCAGAAACTGTCACAGTCCTTTGCCAAATACAGCATAAATTACTGCCAACGCAGTCAATAGACCGATAGTTTATGTAAAATATTTGATAGTATGTGCAGGCTACAATATTGCTGTGCAGTATGCTAGGAGCGCAACATCAAAGCACATTTAGCCTAATCTAGGAGCCTATACCAGCAGCACATAAAACACAAAAATACATTACAGTTCAAAAGTTTGGGGACACTTTTTTTTCTCATGAAAACATACATGAAATGAGTTTCAAAATGAATAGGAAATATAGTCAAGACGTTGACAAGGTTATAAATAATGATTTTTCATTGAAATAATAATTGTGTTCTTCAAACTTTGCTTTCGTCAAGGAATCCTCCATTTACAGCAATTACAGCCTTGCAGACCTTTGGCATTCTAGTTGTCACTTTGTTGAGGTAATCTGAAGAGATTTCACCCCATGCTTCCTGAAGCACCTCCCCCCATTTGTATTGGCTTGATGGGCACTTCTTATGTACCATACGGTCAAGCTGCTCACACAACAGCTCAATAGGGTTGAGATCCGGTGACTGTGCTGGCCACTCCATTATAGACATGATACCAGCTGACTGCTTCTTCCCTAAATAGTTATTGCATAGTTTGGAGCTGTGTTTTGGGTCATTGTCCTGTTGTAGGAGGAAATTGGCTCCAATTAAGCACCGTCCATAGGGTATGGCATGGCGTTGCAAAATGGAGTGATAGCCTTCCTTCTTCAAGATCCCTTGTCCCTTACCCTGACCAATCTCCAACTTTGCAACTCTGCCTAGAAGGCCAGCATCCTGGAGTTGACATTGAGACTGGTGTTTTGCGGGTACTATTTAATGAAGCTGCCAGTTGAGGACTTGTGAGGCGTCTGCTTCTCAAGCTAGACACTCTAATGTACTTGTGCTCTTGCTCAGTTGGGCACCGGGGCCTCCCACTCCTCTTTCTATTCTGGTTAGAGACAGTTTGCGCTGTTCTGTGAACGGAGTAGTACACAGCGTTGTACGATATCTTCCGTTTCTTGGCAATTTATTGCATGGAATAGCCTTAATTTCTCAGAACAAGAATAGACTTACGAGTTTCAGAAGAAAGTTATTTGTTTCTGGCTATTTTGAGCCTGTAATCGAACACACAAATGCTCCAGATACTCAACTAGTCTAAAGAAAGCCATATTTATTGCTTCTTTAAATCAGGACAACAGTTTTCAGCTGTGCTAACATCATTGCAAAAGGGTTTCTAATGATAAATTAGCCTTTTGCAATGATAAACTTGGATTAGCTAACATAACGTGCCATTGGAACACAGGAGTGAATGTTGCTGATAATGGGCCACTGTACGCCTATGTAGATTTTCCATTTAAAAAAATCAGCCGTTTCCAGCTACAATAGTAATTTACAACAATGTCTACACTGTATTTCTGTTATTTTAATGGACAAAAATGTGATTTTCTTTCAAAAACAAGGACATTTCTAAGTGACCCCAAACTTCTGAATGGTAGTGTATATTAACAAACAAAATATTGAACAACAATTTGTCTTTTGCAAAGAAGTGTGGGCTGTAGCATTTATCCTACTTTTAAATTGTTTTAAATATAGGCTACAATAAATCTTGCAGAATCGCTATAGGAAACATGCATGTTTAGTTTGAAAAAGTCACTGCAAAATATAAAAACATTTTGCCCACACCTTAACAAAAAATGTGTTCAAATTTGCCATTGCTCTTCTTTTAGAAACTGCCGTGGCCTAATTCCAATAGTTCCAAAGTATAACATAAAACGTTAACCGAGGGCGTTTTCCAAGCAGAGTTATAATGCTCGTTCATGTGCAAACAGGTTTATGACAGGTTTATAACGGGAAACCTGCGTACGCCAAATGTAAATGTATAAAAAAATTATGTGTGTATTATTTTCAGAAATGGCACATGGCAGATACTTTGTGTGAAATTTACACAACGGGTATAAAGGAGATGCAACAGGCTCCTCACCTCCCGATTCAGGGTCGTGGAAGTTGGGGTCCAGACCTTTCTCCAGGAATTTGGACACCTTCTCAATGTTCCTCTGCTGAACATACTCCATAAACTTCTTCAGGTTCGCCTGGAGACAGACAGAGAGAGAGTCCATGTCATTCAACTAGTATCAAAAACATATTTAAATGTATTTCATGCAAATCAAATTAAATTAAATATTGAGGAAGGGGGAGTGGTGGAGAGTATGAGAGAGAGAGATAGAGAGACAGATAAAGAGAGAGATGGGGTAGGAGGCAAGAGCGATAGTTAGAGAGGAAGAGACATAGAGTGGATAGGCCAGGATGCATCAGGGAAGGAGGGGAGAGAAAAAAGAGAGGCAGTGAGAGAGAGAGCAAGCAAAAGACAGTTATGGAGATAAAGAGAAAACATTTAGGAAGAGAGAACTCGTGATTGGGTGATATAACAGTCATGTGGATAGAGATGTTTAATAATGGAGGTGAGAGATCTGAAGCACACTGCCGTGTGTGTGTCCAAGTGGAAGATTTAGGTGGATACAGTAGAGCATTAGGCACCGTTGGGTAGAAAGCAATATTCCATCTCTACTGTACTTCCAACGCAGCAAAAAAACAACAACACTCCTTTCACCCAAAACAGCATACCATAGAGAGCACTTCTCTTTACAGGATCAGACCATTTTCCCCAGGCCATTTCCTATAACCAACTAGTTCCTACGTATACTGTGCATTGTTAGTAAAGGATTGTTTCTATCCAACAGTTTTCAACCACTAAGCAGCTGATTCATACTGGATTGTTTTGAGTAAAGGACACTATAAAGACAGCACTCAGGTTTGGGGTCAAGTCCATTTCAATTCAATAAATTCAGTAGATTAACTGAAATGTAAAGGTCCAATGCAGCTGTTTTTATGGTAAAAAATAAACAAAGATAGCTTCTTAGAGCAAAGAACAATTTCTCAAGCAATCATTTTTCTAGGCCTGCCTGGGAGTGGTCTGAGTGGGGAAGGGGAAAATAAAACATTTGCTGTTATTTCCAGAGATGTCACCAGGCAGGCCAAAACTCCATCCCACCAAAACTGTCTGAAATTGCAGGTGGTCTTTTCAAACAGTTCTTGCACTAAAAGGAACTTTCCTAATTTTCCAAATTTCACATTACTATTCCAGCCTCATAGTGTGGAAATATAAAACACAGAAAAATCCCATTTTTGACTGCACTGGGCCTTTAACATATGGCACAAAATGGAAAACTCACAGGTGTAGATTGGGTGTGTGTGCAGCCATTGGTTATTGAGAGAAGAGTTGAGGTCTTTCCTCTCAATATTCAGTTGTGTGCTACAATTCCACACCAAAGAGAGAATTTGGGATGTCCTTATTTTTGTGTCCTCGTTGCAGTGAAGCGTGTCATCCAATGCAGATTACTATCTCACTAAGCTGTTTAGAGAGTGAATAAGGATACATACACATATGCATCTGCTGTACAAGGCTGGACAGCTCATTCATAAAATAACTCCATGCACACGCACGCACATACACTCATGTCTGTTACTGATTGATTTGGTCATGTATTTTTTCTTCACTTATAAAGGAAAGATTCACCCATTTTGAATGTTATCGTTTTTGTGCATCTCTATCAATTCCTATGGTCATTTCATGTTTTCATGTGTATCTGAGGTGTTCACCGTTTAAGCAGAAATACAGCCGTTATGACGAGTTTTGCATCATATGACTTTCACACCAATTGCAAAATATCATCCTGCTGCAATCCGTCAAATATTTAACAAGTTTGATTTATGTGGGGTTTTTGCATGCGAAAATAGGATGTTGACCAATAGAAAGTGTTCTCTGGGACACGTGTTCTGCCACTGATTGGCCACAGACTGACACGTGCGTTGCTAGAATGAATGAATCTGTATCTCTCTGCCTGTTTTGTATGTTTGCAATGCCTCAGTGCAGCAATGTAGCCTATCAATTCATCACCACTAGCCAATGTGATCACACCACGCTCTTGCCATTCAAACTTCCCCGCCAGCTCACTGTCAGTGCTGTAGCCTAATTTATATTCAGCAAGCCAGAGCAAGGTCACCTACCTCTCTCCTCAAACATGCCTATATTAGTTTTAAAAAATTGCCCAACGTGACCAAACTATATTGTTATTCCTGGGTCTCACATTGTTCTAGGTTACTCGTTCAAGAGCTGTATAAAGAGGAATAGAGAGGGTAGAGAGAGAGCCCAGTGGAGATGCCGGCGAGTGGAGAACAACTGCCCCCTCTCATTGAAGCCACAGAAGTTCAAGGCTGACCACGGTACTCCTGGCATTGTTAACAGAAAACAGAATCACCCATTATTGTGGAATGGAAAAATGGCAATCTTTGTGGTCAATCTTCGTGTAAATCAACAACCAAAAAATCTAAGACAATTATGGTACCAATAATTGCTTCTAATATACCAGATATACAGTATGTCCTTGAACAAATTATTTTCAAATCGTACACAGAATAAGTTACAAGGATAATTTAGTTGCTAATAGCAACCTGCAGTACCCCGGTTAGCCTGCAACGTCACTTCCTGGAGTAGCTCAAACTGCGAATGTTATGTCAGAGAGGAAAAGGTGAAGTGATATACGATTCACTCCGCCCGAAATCTGTCCACATGAGATAAGGCCTTTTTTGTATGGAGTTCTATGAGAGCTTGTCGAATTATGTGAGGCTTATTTGATCGAATAGAAGTTTCAAATGCACTGAAGTGGATGCGTAGCATTCCGGCAATTTTGAAAAAAATTGCTTAGTTGTGCCTGTATTTGGCCCAGCGTTGTCAGGATTTGGCCGGGGTAGGCCGTCATTGTAAATATCATTTTAAAAGGCTAATTGATCAATAGAAAACCCTTTTGCAATTATTTTAGCACAGCTGAAAACTGTTGTCCTGAATAAAGAAAAATAAAACTGACCTTCTTTAGACTAGTTGAGTATCTGGAGCATCAGCATTTGTGGGTTTTCTAATGATTAATTAGCCTTTTAAAAGGATAAACTTGGATTAGCTAACACAACGTGCCATTGGAACACAGGAGCGATGGTTGCTGATAAAAGGGCCTCTGTACGCCTACATAGATATTCCATAAAAAATCAGCTGTTTCCAGCTACAATAGTCAACATTAACAATGTCTACACTGTATTTCTGATTATTTTGATGTTATTTTAATGGACAAAAATGTGCTTTTCTTTCAAAAACAAGGACATTTCTAAGTGACCCCAAACTTTTGAACATTAGTGTAGGTAGAGTTAAAGTGACTATGCATTGATAATAAACAGAGAGTAGCAGCAGCAAATAGCTCGTGTAGACATTTGATTAGCTGTTCAGGAGTCTTATGGCTTGATGGTAGAAGCTGTTAAGAAGCCATTTAGACCTATACTTGGGGCTCCGGTACTGCTTGCCGTGTGGCAGCAGAGAGAACAGTCTATAACTAGGTTGGCTGGAGTCTTTGGCAATTTTTAGGGCCTTCCTCTACCCTATGCAGTGCCATCTGTTCGGAGGCCAAGCAGTTGCCTTACCAGCAGTGATGCAACCAGTCAGGATGCTCTCAAAGGTGCAGCTGTAGAACGTTTTGAGGATTTGAAGACCCATTCCAAATCTTTTCAGTCTCCTGAGGGGGAGTATGCGTTGTCGTGCCCTCTTCACGACTGTCTTGGTGTGTTTCGACCATGATAGTGTGTTGGTGATGTGAACACCAAGGAACTTGAAGCTCTCAACCTGCTCCACTACAACCCCAATGATTAGAATGGGGTGAGCTCAGCCCTTGTTTTCCTGTAGTCCACAATCATCTCCTTTGTCTTGATCACGTTGAGAGAGAGGTTTTTATCCTTGCACCACACTGCCAGGTATCTGACCTCCTCCCCTAGGCTGTCTCATCATTGTCGGTGATCAGGCCAACCACTGTTATGTCGTCGGCAAACTTAATGATGCTGTTGGAGAAGTGCTTGGATAGCATTCTCACATAGGTGTTCCTTTTGTTCAGGTGGGAAAGGGCAGTGTGGAGTGCAATAGAGATTGCATTATCTGTGGATCTGTTGGGGTGGTATGCAAATTGGAGTGGGTCTTGGGTTTCTGGGATAATGGTGTTGATGTGAGCCATGACCTGCTTTTCAAAGCACTTCATGTCTACAGATGTGAGTGCTATGGGTCGGTAGTCATTTAGGCAGGTTACCTTGGTGTTCTTGGGCTTGTAAATCTAGGCGACCACACGTGCTATGAAAGAAAGACAAAAAAGATATATGCCGGTGTTTACCCTTATCAGTGGTGGAGAGTACCCTATTGTCATATTTGGGGGTTTTAAATATACTTAACTATCAAATGTAAATGTAATTGCTAAAATATACTTAAGTTTCAAAAGTAAAAGTATGAATCATTTCAAATTCCTTATATTAATCAGACCAGACAGCACAACTTTGTTTTTTTACTTTACAGATAGCCAGGGGCCCACTCCAAAACTCAGACATAATTTACAAACAAAGCTTGTGTGTTTAGTGAGTCTGCCAGATCAGTGGCAGTAGGGATGACCAGGGATGTTCTCCTGATAAGTACGTGAATTTGACCATTGTCTGTCCTGCTAAAGCATTCAAAATGTAACGAGTACTTTTGGGTGTCAGGGAAAATGTATGGAGTAAAAAGTAAATTATTTTTCAAAGGTTTTTATTTTATTTTTACTATTGTCTAAGTTGTAGAATAATAGTGAAGACATCAAAACTATGAAATAATGTAGTAACCAAAAAAAGTTTGAAACAAATCAAAATATATTTTATAGTTTAGATTCTTCAAAGTAGCCACCCTTTGTCTTGATGACAGCTTTGCACACTCTTGGCATTCTCTCAACCAGCTTCACTTGGAATGCTTGGAATCCCACATATGCTGAGCACTTGTTGGCTGCTTTTCCTTCACTCTGCGGTCCAACTCATCCCAAATCTTCTCAATTGGGTTGAGGTTGGGTGATTGTGGAGGCCAGGTCATCTGACACATCACCTCCATCACTCTCCTTAGAAATTACACAGCCTGGAGGTGTGTTGGGTCATTGTCCTGTTTAAAAACAAGTGATAGTCCAACTAAGAGCAAACCAGATGGGATGGCATATTGCTGCAGAATGCTGTGGTAGCTATGCTGGTTAAGTGTGCCTTGAATTCTAAATAAATCACAGACGCTGTCACCAGCAAACCACCCCCACACCATCACACCTCCTCCTCCATGCTTCAAGGTGGGAACCACACATGCTGAGATCATCCATTCACCTTCTCTGTGTCTCACAAAGACATAGCGTTTGGAACCAAAAATCTCAAATTTGGACTCATCAGACCAAAGGACAGATTTCCACCGGTCTAACGTCCATTGCTTGTGTTTCTTGAACCAAGCAAGTCACTTCATCTCATTGGTGTCCTTTAGTAGTTGTTTCTTTGCACCAATTCGACCATGAAGGCCTAATTCATGCAGTCTCCTCTGAACAGCTGATGTTGAGATGTGTCTTTTGCATTTATTTGGGCTTCAATTTCTGAGGCTGTTAACTTTAATGAACTTATCCTCTGCAGCTGAGGTAACTCTTGGTCTTCCTTTCCTATTGCGGTCCTCATGAGAGCCAGTATCATTATAGCGCTTGATGGTTTTTGCAACTGCACTTAAATAAAATTTCAAAGTTCTTGAAATTTTCAGAATTGACTGGCATTCATATCTTAAAGTAATTTCTCTTTGCTTATTTGAGCTGTTCTTGCGATAAGGACTTGGTCTATAAAGAAATATTGCTATCTTCTGTACACCACCCTTACCTTGTCACAGCACAACTGATTGGTTGAAACACGTTAAGAAGGAAAGAAATTCCACAAATTAACTTTTAACAAAGGCACAGCTGTTAATCGAAATACATTCCAGGTGAATACCTCATGAAACTGGTTGAGAGAATGCCAAGAGTGTGCAAAGCTGTCATCAGGGCAAAGGGTGGCTACATTGAAAAATCTCAAAGATAAAATATATTTTGATTTGTTTAACACTTTTTGGTTACTACATGATTCCAGATTCCAGTGTTTTTGCATAGTTTTGATGTCTTCACTAATATTCTACAATGTAGAAAATAGTAAAATAAATAAAAACCTTTGAATGAGTAGGTGTGTCCAATCTTTTGACTGGTACTATATTTACAGTTCAAGTCGGAAGTTTACATACACCTTAGCCAAATACATTTAAACTCAGTTAATCACAATTCCTGACATTTAATCTTGTTAAAAATTCCTTGTCTTAGGTCAGTTAGGATCACCACTTTATTTTAAGAATGTGTAATGTCAGAATAATAGCAGAGAGAATGATTTATTTCAGCTTTTATTTCTTTCATCACATTCCCAGTGGGTCTGAAGTTTACATACACTCAATTAGTATTTGGTAGCATTGCCTTTAAATTGTTTAACTTGGGTCAAATGTTTCGGGTAGCCTTCCAAAAGCTTCCCACAATAAGTTGGGTGAATTTTGGCCCATTCCTCCTGACAGATCTGGTGTAACTGAGTCAGGTTTGTAGGCCTCCTTGCTCGCAGACGCGAGTTCTGCCCACACATTTTTTTGAGGTCAGGGCTTTGTGATGGCCACTCCAATACCTTGACTTTGTTGTCCTTAAACCATTTTGCCACAACTTTGGAAGTATGCCTGCAGCCATTGTCCATTTGGAAGACCCATTTGCGACCAAGCTTTAACTTCCTGACTGACGTCTTGAGATGTTGCTTCAATATATCCACATAATGTCCCATCTCATGATGCCATCTATTTTGTGAAGTGCACCAGTCCCTCCTGCAGCAAAGCACACCCACAACATGATGCTGCCACACCCGTGCTTCACAGTTGGGATGGTGTTCTTCGGCTTAAATTTCTGTTTCATCAGACCAGAGGACAATTCTCCCAAAAATACGATCTTTGTCCCATTGTGCAGTTGCAAACTATAGTCTGGCTTTTTTATGGCAGTTTTGGAGCAGGGGCTTCTTCCTTGCTGAGTGGCCATTCAGGTTATGTCGATATAGGACTCGTTTTACTGTGGCTAAAGATACTTTTGTACCTGTTTCCTCCAGCATCTTCACAAGGTCCTTTGCTGTTGTTCTGGGATTGATTTGCACTTTTCGCACCAAAGTACGTTCATCTCTAGGAGACAGAACGCGTCTCCTTCCTGAGCGGTATGACGGCTACCTGGTCCCATGGTGTTTATACTTGTGGACTATTCTTTGTACAGATGAACGTGGTATCTTCAGGCGTTTGGAAATTGATCCCAAGGATGAACCAGACTTGTGGAGGTTTTTTTGAGGTCTTGGCGGATTTCTTTTGATTTTCCCATGATGTCAAGCAAAGAGGTAGGCCTTGAAATACATCCACAATTAATCCTCCAATTGACTCCAATGATGTCAATTAGCCTACCAGAAGCTTCTAAAGCTATTACATGATTTTCTGGAATTTTCCAAGCTGTTCAAAGGCACAGTCAACTTAGTGTATGTAAATTCATGACCCACTGGAATTGTTATACAGTGAATTATAAGTGAAATAATTTGTCTGTAAACAATTGTTGGAAATATTACTGTCCTAACTGACTTGCCAAAACTATAGTTTGTTAACCAGAAATTTATGGAGTGGTTGAAAAATTAGTTTTAATGACTCCAACCTAAGTGTATGTAAACTTCCGACCTCACCTGTATATATATATATTTTTTTGTTTAATATGTTTTTCTTCACAAAATGTGTGCACTGGGCCTTTTCTGGTCCCTCATTAGCGGACCGATATAGTCGTCTTTAGGACAGTTCAACACCTTTCCCTGCTGCCCCCCAAACATCTTCCAGCTGCTATGATACAGCTGCTTGCTGTATAACTCTGATAGAGCTAAATGTGCGCAATTGTTTTGCATGGAATAATCAGCCTCATCAACCAACCTGTAAAATATTCTCAATCAATACTATTGATTTAGATACCTTGGGTTATTTGAGAGATTCCGTATGCCGACTATAGTTTCTGTGAACTAATGATTCCACTGTAGATTAGGGCGATTTCACGCCAAGGCAACCCAAAAATATTTTGGGTATTTCAGATTGTTCTGGAAATTCTCAGATAGAATAGAAACTTAATCAGGAGGAAGGATGTTTGACATGCTTTTTACATTTGTATCACAAAAAAACTGTTGAGATGAAAGTGACCATTTTATAACCCTTTGAGACATACATGTCTCCTGTAAGACCCTATATCTGTGAACTGTACATGATACAGACAACATCTTGGTGTCATTATACTACTTATAATGTGCTCTAACATATGGTGTATGTCTAGATTCTGACCAAAAAATATATCATATTCATGTATTCAACATTAACATATTAATATGAATATCTCAAAAGTACTCTTTTTGATTTAGTTCATTTAAAGAAAAATGTATTGCCGCAATACACTGTACAAGTACATTACATTCCCAGAGTGGGCTCTCTGCTAATTTTGAAGTGATACATTTTTTGTGAATGGCAAAAAAATGGATTTAAAAGGAACTCCCTGTGCTGATGATTTGCTGAATGTGCAATCCTAAAGGGCTGTTATTGGTTACTGACTTATAATGTCAAAGGCTACCCGATCTTCAAAAGTACAAGAGAGCCCACTCTGGAAATGTGATGTGTTTGAAGAGTAAATTGTTCCAAACAATATGTAAAAACAATAACCAAATTACTTTTTTTATGTTAAATAATTGAAAGTGAAACATTTTTAAATCTGAATTGAGACATACTCCATATTTGAGAGCACACTATAAGTAGAATAATGACACCAATATGCATCTGAAATATTTAATACAGTATAAACACATAGTATTGGAAGTAGTCAAGAATATATTGACATAGTATCTAACATAGCTTTATGGTGAGATAAAGAGATGGTATAAAACATATCGGCTAAAGGAGAGGTAGAGCTGTGTTCAGATATACCCTTCTGCAAACCATCTGGCTTAAATAGAGATATCATTACTATTCCACCCTTTCAAGGTTTCTCTGTCTCACTTGTTACATAAGCGCTGCATGCACTGAACCCTACAGTACACACACACACACACACACACACACACACAAAGTAAAAGGTACAGCAAAGTAAAAGCATGCGTGGCACAAACAAAGGATTATTTTTACAGACGCACATGTTTACACAAAAAAACACGCACACACAGACACACACACCTTGTCTGTGGCCAGCGTTGCTGATTAACATAACATCATGTAGAAGGCGTGTGCAACTCACCATGCGAGGCGACAAATATATTCCTCCTTCCAAAATCCCTCTCTTTAACTCCTCCACAACTTGACAGCTCTCTCTCGCTCCCTCACTCACAGCCATCTCCTCCCTTCTCACCCCTACCAGGCTACCCCTTGCTCACTCACACACACAGACACACACATTGGCACCGAGAAAGACTGCTGACTGCTTCTCTCACCATCCTTAGCCATACTGAGGAGAAATTCACTCCGGCTTTTTTCAGCTTATCTGAGAAGCAGTTGTTATGGTGATAGGATACAAAGACTGAGCTCTGACTGTCAGCAACATACATGTGTGGGAAGAGCAGTCTGTGCGTGCGTTTGTACTATGAAACGCATTACTAGAAGGGTCAGAGGAATGTTTAGCTAGCGATGTGTTTTGTTTGATGTGTGTAATATTGCCCGTTGAGTGCAGAGGAGAGGAGACGTCTTTGTTATGGCTAATCTACTCAAGTACACAAACACAGATGCAAGAATGCATAAATTCCCACAAACAGTGTCATACTACAGTGGAACAGTATACTGTAGATTTTCCTTCAGAAGTGTGTGTGTGAGAGAGAGAGAGAGAGAGAGAGAGAGAGAGAGAGAGAGAGAGAGAGAGAGAGAGAGAGAGAGGAGCTCAGTGGATAAATAACCAGGGTTTCTCAAATCTTACCTTAACGTTAAAGAGATATATTATTCTAAATCTTACCCAATAAAAATTCACTAAATCACAGATTTGGCAAACCATTGCGCACACATCATCAAATATATTGAGACAAATGACAGACAGTAGTCTGTCAACTCAATTTATTGAACATAAGTAATGCCTGCTATCTTTAATGCCTGCCATATTTATATTTGAATTCATTTATCTCGGTTTTCATTTGAAGCATATTTTAATACGGTGTATGTTTGTATCAACTGCAAAGACATTGGCAACTTTATTTATTAGTGAAGTCTGAAAGTGGACACAGAGAGATGATAAAACGTGATTCTTTGTTTAGCGGAGATCTTCTGTGTATAAAGGGATGTGGAAACAGTACCTGTTTAAAGAGTGGTCTGAGGCAGATGTCAGATTAAGAGCGTTTAAGTGCAACGTTAATAATGATGGTTTTGGGAAACACCTCTGAGATTTAATGATGCTCCTATGAGGGCTCTAACGATGAACTTAGCCTTAAGATGCTTTTGGGAAACCTGGCACAGGTGTGGTTCCAGCCGCAGCAATATGGTAGCACAGATCGCTTTATTGAAATACCAGCGCACGTACACGCATGCACACACCATTGTCTGTCTGCTAAGGCAGGTAGCCTAATGGTTAGACCGTTAGAAACCAAAAGGTTGCTAGTTCGATTCACTGAGTGAACAAGGTTAAATATCTGTCGATCTGCCCTTGAGCAAGGCACTTAACCGTAATTGCTCCAGGGCCACCATCAATAATGGGTCCGGGGAGTTGGGATACGCAAAAAACACATTTCCTTTTTCACACTCGTACAGGTTACCTACTTGTGCATGCAGTGAAACAGGACAAATATAAACACCCCCTATTTGACCTTGAGGAGTGAGCATCAGTCAAGGCCAACTCAGAGAGTCGGGGTCCTCCAAGCAGCTCTTGGAGGAAAAAGGGAGTTGAGGGATACAGTATGAAAGTGATGAAGGGAAGGTGTGAGATTGACAGAAAAGATATGAGAAAGCTGTAGAGAAATGGAGAGAGTGAGAGACAAAGAAAATCAGAGACCTTTATAACAGAGAAGTGATGCCGGATTCAGACAATAGCAGGGCCGGTCCTTGCCGTTCTGCCGCCCTAGGCGAGACCAAAAAATACTGTCCAGATATTGTGTTGACCGGACCAAAAATCTATGTCCGTGGACGTTGAAATTAAGGCCGGTCTGGACCGTACCAAATCTGAACCATCTGCTTACTGGGGTGTACCATGTTGGCCGCAATGGATTTTTTTTAATGCCCATCATCATTTGTAAAACAGGCCATTGCATTGGCTTTATTAGTCCTGATTCCTGTGAATAATCAATTTGGCTATTTAAGCTTTGAATATCAGCTACCCAACTTTATCAGGAGTTATCGTGAGCCTATTTGCTATGTGTTTACATAACGGGAAATGCAGAGGTATTTTTCGCTATGATCAGCTTGTCAACAATTGACCAGTACAAACCTGAAACCCCTGATCATGACAATGGGGTGAAACTCCTGGACAACAGTTGTGATTGTCCATTCCATATTGTCCATTTTACTTTGACCTGTCCTGTTTTTAGGATATGTTGTTTGTTAAAATGACAGCACATATTTTATTTGATTTAGCACCATTTAGGTTAGTTAGGCTATTTGATCGGAGAAACCTACATGATGTAAAATGTGTCCGTCTCATTACATTGTCATACATTTTATCTCCATTCTTTAGGCTACAGAAAAGGCTACATACCCTATCTACCATATCCTATATTTGCTACATGATTTATGTTAGATAATTTTTTTGACGGAAGGTTGGTGGAGCGCTGCAGCAATGCATCTCTCCAACAGCACCCTGGAGAGGCACGCTGGGAATGGACAAGCAAAAGATTTTGCGCCCCTGCCTTTGACAAAGTGGGCACTACTTATCACAGGGCGGCATCAGCGATCACCTAAAAAGCACATACGCCACTGGTTGAGAGAAATGGTCATTGTTTTTGGGAAGAAATCTGTGAGTTTTTATGTGTTGTTGTTGGAGGTGCATCTTGGTCAGTTTAGCTCAGAAAAGGCTGCTCTCGTCAATTTGCCGCCTTAGGCAGCAGCCTAATCCTTCCTAATGAGTGGGCCGGCCGTGCACTATAGAGCCGTCCAGAACCCTACTGTGTTGGCTCGGATGGGTTATGTTCATAGTGTCCTTTCCAGCATGGTTCCAGCAACAGTGGTGGATGTGTAACCAGTCCAGCCCAGTACAGCTTGGATTGGCCCTAAAGTGGGAATCAGGCTTGTGAGTCTCTGCAGAGACAATGTGTGAGAAGTTAGGTTGAAACATGTTAGCAAGATTTTTGGGGTTAGGGGTTCGTTTTGTTTTTGTGGTAAGGTTAAGGTTAGGTTAAGTCATGCCAACATGTGGAAGGTTAGAAACCACGCTTGAGGGCGCAGCATTGCCAAATTTAAAGAACAGACAAAAAATGGCCACATTTTTTACATTTCTGGTGTGATTTCAGGCTGCCTAGTGTCCAGTTCAGTTTAATTCACAACACAGGTTCAGGGACTGAGGGATCAACATGACACTCACACCGGTCATCGTAATGTTATTACCAAGGGAAACCATGTCATAGCAACGAGAAGACCTCTCCATGGTAACGAGATATGCACACAGAAAAAGATTAACCAGTAAAAGAGAACTGACAGATATGGGGCAAAACACAGGTGTCACACATGCACACATACACACACAACCACTGTCTACCTAACAGTAAGAGACCAATCAGCGCTGATTACAGAGGCAGGAAAGAATTTTACTTCTCTCAAACAGTCCATACCTTTCTCTCCACTGTAGAGTAATATCTACTAACACAACAGAGCCAACACCCAGCAGTGGGATCCTAGATTCACTGTCAGAGCATCAGAGCACAATCTGATATCAGAGAACATTATGTGGGGCTATATAACTTCAGAATCTGATATAACTTAACTCACAGCACATTCTTCCCAATGACTCCCAGAAACCTGAAAAAAACGGAATATCCTGTACCAGTCTCCACTCCTCCAATAACAAACTCTTTCTCTATGTGGTGCCGAGAGAACCCTGCAGGTACTAAAAGGAGAGAACGGAGAGAGATGGAGAGAAAGAGCAACATGGGTAGAGTGAGAGTGAGAGTGATGAAGGATACATGCCGCAGTGTCAGCAGTACACAGAAGTACAATCTAGTCTGTCATCCACAGCAATTTAGCATGTTTACTACAGCAGATAGTCCTCTTGATCCACTTCCTTGTCTCTGCAAGGTGCCTGCTCTGTTTTCAATATGATTACTGCTATCTCTACACAGCAATTTGATTTGCACTGTACTGCTGTTACTGGGCCATGAATATGTTCTCAACAGGGTCACAAATAAGCAGGAGAGACTGAACGAGCAAGTACACAGTAAACACTACATAGTCTGGTAGAGTGCAAGTAACCAAGTAGGTATTTACACTTCAGAGCTTGCAGGGGAGAAAGTAGCCAAGTAACCAAGTAAATAAATAATCCCATGGTTTAATCTTGAAACTCTTTCTACCTCCAGGAGTTTATACTCTCAGAGTTAATCTACTACGTTCAGATAAAGGCTCCATCAGTGCGAGGACCCAGCCAGAAAGAAACCTCGTCATCCATCTTTCTCTCTCTCTCTCTCTCTGAGTTGTCTTCTTTTTCTTCAGGCATTCCTCACTAAATGTAGCTAATCCTAGCTTTGCATTTTGTCCATCAGTATACTTTGTCCACATAGTGTAGCACAGTACAGTAGGTGAACCCAGTAGGTGTATCTGGCCTACATTTCCTCTCATCATCCCTTCATGCCTTTGTAGCTCCTGGTAACAGACAGCTGGGTTATAGTATGTACCGTCACGGATCAGCAGTCATCATAAAGCCTACTGACATGATGTTAATTAATTCACCATGCCCCAATGTATACTAGTGGGTTAATGTTTACTAGCCTGTGACATACACACATGGTATCATACATCACAACTACTTCATCATTACATACGGTATGTGAACATTGAGGCTGGAATACACATACTGTACACATCCAGAAACGACTTCACCCTCATGAATATGTAATGTATTCACACATGTCCTGAACCATCACTACTACTTCTTGACCATCTCACATGGGAACCTTAGTCACACCTGATTCAAATTGCCCAGGTACTCGGGTAGGCATAGGCATTAACCATTAGCCAGTGCAAACTCTGCCTGCCCAGCAAGTCAGGTGAGCCACATCAAGTGCTCTCTACACACAAGCTCTGGAACGTAATAACTAGTTAGGCTAACCATCACATGTGAATACTTCCTGCCTGTAAAATACACACTCAGCCTATATGCCCAGAAGTTTTGGGGATCAGAATAATCACCTGGATGCTCTGTGAAGCATGTCAACACATCATGATATCAGTAATGGGTAAATGGAACAGACAGGCATTTTTCTGCCATTGAAATCATTAAGTCCAAACAGTGTAAATTCAATTTTGGGATGGAATAACGCTTTCAGTGTAAACATAAACGACTAATACCAGATATAAAGTATGTTGAAAACATAATGAACCTATTTATAGTGCAATAATATAATCTTTTGAGAACTAACAATCATCAAAATAAAACCTAGACAGTCAGGGAGAATTGAAAATTCCAAAACCAATTAATTTAGCCGTATTTATTTTGTTGTTATGTTTGAGCAAAATAACACAGCAATAGCATTAGAGTGGGGTGGGAAAAACTGAAAATTATCTGTTATTGGTAGAGGTTTGGAACTCTCTTTATTATTGTCTATTAAATAACTTACCACATGGTGATGTTACTATAGAATGCCAAAACTTCATCCCACCAAAACAGGCAGAAATTTATGGCCGTTTTTGCAAACATCATTACCATAATTTCCAAAATTTGACAGTATTATTTCAACCTCATAGTGTGGAAATATAAAACAGAAAAATAATGTTTTTGACTTCAGAAATGTCTCTACACTGCTAAGATGGGGTGCCTCTAAAATTCAACACGCGGACGGGCCGACCACGCTCCCTGCCACACCCCCTGACACGCCCACCACCTAAGCTCCTTTTTTGGCGGCAGGTAGCCTAGTGGTTAGAGCATTGGGCAAGTAATTGAAAGGTTGCTGGTTTTAATACCTGAGTTGTCAAGGTGAAAAATCTGTCAATGTGTTCTTGAGCAAGGCACTTAACCCTAATTTGTTACAGAGGCGCCGTACTACTATGCTGTACTACTACGCCGTACTACTACGCCGTACTACACTATCCAGTGTATTTGATAATAATATATATATAAATATATATATATTGTTTTTGTTTACCCTGAGCAGCTGTCTGAAAGTCCAGGGCCATATGGCTTTCAGACAGCTACATGGCTGTGGACCAGTGTTATTCAAACCTTTTCAGTGGGGACTACATTTTTTCTGCCAGAATTTCAGTAAATTGAATCTATAAATTCAATGTTTTACATCAACAAATAAATCTCAATTGATTGCATTTTCCTCTCTTATCAAAATGAAAAGAAACCAATAAATAAATTTACTCAGATTATTTTTTTCAAATGATCTTTCCCAAAAACGTGCATATTGTCCCATACAATAATCTGTACTGTACATTTTTTGTTCCTAAAAAAATAAGCCCTTTTTCGGTTACTCTATCACCAACTGAATTTTGCTCTGCTCGGAGTACCCCTGAAGTACCACCTCATGTGCATTTTACGAGTCAGCCTATGGTCTCATTAGTCCTCATAAGTAACCTGTGGATAGGAAAAGCACCCACAGGGGTCCTAGTACCCCTGGTTGGGAACCAAACAATGACCATGCCACTGGACCAGCCAGCCAGCCTCACTGCCATACCATAGCAGGACAGCCAGACGTCACATTACCATAATTCTATCTGCATCCTGACCTAAAAGACAGGTACTGTAATGTACATAGGCAAGGCTATCACTACCAGCTGGACAGGGACCGCATACACAGCTCTGCTCAACTTCTATTAATATATTTGCAAAAATCTATTTACCTTTATAACACAATCACCAATCTCACCATCATATAGATCATATTACCATGTTATGTTATCAACAAGTAACACATGGTGTCAGTTCAAAATTGTGTCTTAATTTTACCCACTTCCAAGCATAAAAATAAACATTTGTTATCTTAAAAGACTGAAATCTGTGCAACCCAATGTAAACAGCATTAGCCTGCAGAGTTTGTTCCAGATCCCCTACTGTTCTTTTGTTGGCTGAGTCTTATAGAAGGGTTAAGATGGAGCAGGCAGGCCTTGACCCGCATGTCCCAGAGGCTTTATACAGAGACCATCCTGCTGCAGGGACGATGCATTTTAATTAGAGATGGAAAGGGAGAGGAGTGAGGGAGAGAGAGAGAGAGAGAGAGATGGAGAGAGAGAGAGAAAGAGGGAGTGGGAGAGATGGAGAGAGAAAGAAGGCTGGCTCCCATTAGGGGCACACAGTATACTATCATATTCACAGCCAGTGAACAGCTACAGGAGTATTTTAGTAATAGAAATATGTTACGGTTGAGCACAACTAGAGCACAGTCAGCCTCTCCATTGCAAAGCTACCATTCCATCTCTACTGGGAATCAACAGTCTCTAAAGCACAGCTAACCCAAAGAACAGAACATTCTGCAATTAACACTAGAGGCACCGAGGCAGTCATTTTGACTGCATATGCGACTTGTTTCAGGAAACTAGCGGTATGTTGTGCGTCACTACTTCACAGGAGAGGCATTTGAACGTATTTTGATCAAAATGTATTTTCTTTGGGCAGAAATGCCTTCTGGAACATGTGAACTTTAATGTGCCTTAATAACGAATGTGTATGCCATATCTAAGTACAAATACAATGGTTAAATTACGAGCCTAGTTGGTTTAGCCATGGAAAAAGCTAGTAACCTTGGCTGAGATAATGGATGGGCTGGAAATGCAGAGAGATAAGTTTGGATTGGTCTGCCATGTAGCGCGCTTCTGTCTATAACATGAGCTGCTCAGTATGTGTAGGTAATCCTATCTAACGCAACTTTTTTGAAAGATATCACGACGAACTGCAAAAGTGCTAATGCTATTCACTTTCTGGAGGACCGAGTTTTGAAATCAGTGTAATGTCTGATGGAAGCAGAGTGTGATAGTTCAGGAGATGGAGAAAATTCTGGCATTTGATTGCAAATATGCAGAGGGAGTCAAAAAGAGAACACACAGACGGCTGTTGTATAAAACACCTGTCTCCGGATTACATCTTCAAACTAAGGGCAACCATGGAATCCGTGACAGAGAAGGAGAAGTTCTCATCCATGTATACGGGCAAGATAGTCTAGCTAGCTAAATTTTCAGATATTATACGTTTATAATTTTGTCAAAAGTGGTTTTCATTGCAAGTTAAAGCATACTATTAGCTAGCTAGCTAACATTACCTGGCTGACTCGCTAGCTAACGTTACGTGTATGATCTGTGGAGAAATATTATTCGCATCTCAGAACAATTTGCATTGCTAGTTATAGCCTAATGATAGCTAGCTAGTCAACATTGAACCTAGTTGGTTAGCTTTAGCTAGCTGCAGATTCATGCAGAGTAGTAACATTTTGAGTTGGGATTATGGTTCATTGTTTAGCTAGCTAGCTATATGTCTAAACAAAAGTCTCCACTATGCAAGTAACCATTTCACTTTACGGTTTACAGCTTCTGCATCCTGTGCATGTGACAAATAAACATTGATTTTATTTTATATAGTGTGTGTTTACCAGAGACGGTCATGTGAAAAACAACATGACCTGCACCAAAGTCAAATTAGGATACAATGTTAGGCCAACAATTTATTTAGGCAAGTCAGTTAAGAACAAATTCTTATTTACAATGACAGCCTACCCTGGGCCAATTGTGCACCACCCTATGGGACTCGCAATCACAGCCAGATGTAATACAGCCAGGATTTGAACCAGGGACTGTAGTGACAGCTCTTAGCACTGAGCTGGAGTGCCTTAGACCGCTGCGCCACTCAGGTTCCAACAAGACAGTGTCCAAGTTCTAAAATTCTCTGCTAGAATGCCCTGCTTTTATTTTGTCAACTGTAAGCTCTTTTCTGTAATTAGCTCGTCAATAACTTGTAAATAATGATATTGTTGCTTGTTTATTTTCCTGTAATAATGAATACACATTAGCTAAAGTTAAGATGTTGTCCGCTATATGATATGGTCATTATTTGAACTGGCTAGCCAGCTAACTTAACGCTAACTAGCTAACAAGCTAGAAACTAACCAAAACATTGTTTAGAAAGTTGGTGTTAGTTGCCTGGTTTGCTTGACATAAACTAAATACATTTTTAAACGGATGGGTTTATTGGTGTTAAAATAGTTATGCTATTTTGGACCACCAGGCTACTGATGTCATGCAGCCTGCAATTTTTGTGTTTATACTTTTTCATAATGTAAACGACAAGTTTGATGTCAGATGACAATAGAATGTTCATGATGTCACTGCGACAACTGTCTACAGACATGTCGATAGACGTAGCATAAACCAGCCTTTAGTCTTGAAATCTTTGGTTGTTTAGTACACTACTGTAATCACTCTGTTTAGCACATGGCCTCACATGTGAATCCTTAAAGAGATGGATGTGGCTAAGGCTTAAGAGGGTGTGAATGACACCGAATGGGTGTAGACAAATAAGAGCTACCAAAACATTAGAGGGACATTTTTTCAAAAGTGGGGTTACAAGTTTATCAACTTTCAAAGCAGAATTACTTTCCCATTGTTCCTCAACTGTAGTTTATGATATACCATTTTATAGTCTCTACTTTTATCCATTGTAAAAAACACAATTTCAAAGATTTTGCTATATAAGACCGAATCGAGACGGCCGGTCACATATGAATAAAAAATGTTTTAATGTTTTAATCTTGGCCCCTTCCCTCCTTGACTTTTCCTAAATAAGTACACAGCGGCAGATCACCTACAGTAACATAAACTAATGAAAATGCTATTGTGTTCTTAAACATTTTGGGGGGGTATTCTAATGTTATCCAAGACCTTCATAAACACAGACATTTTTTTTTTTCAGGTAGCATGAAATGTATTTATTACATTGGGGTAGTAAGGGGGTAGCGATGCCTGGCAGTTTAATAGTAAAGCTAATATTCCTATTATGCATTCATATAGCTGCATTTTATTTTATGCTTTTCTACCCGATGTTTTCTACACGATATTCTTAGCTAAAAATCTTCAATGTCACATCCACTCACATCACACACTTAATCGTAACTACGCTCTCATTACCTGGCACTCCATATTTAGGGGGAAAACACAGTAGGTGTGTCGTTCTGGTGGAGAGAGGGTCTATGTGTCTGATGCTGCTGCCAAAAACCAAACTCCAAACATGTCCTACAGACATTAAGGGAGTAAGGATGTCATTAGTTTGCCCAGGATGGCTTCCAGCACACGTCCTCAAACCATCTGGACCTCTTCTCATATCTCACAGACTGAGACTGGGATGGGGGGGTATTGTGGGAGTGTAAGAGAGGGTATATGGAGGAAGCGGGGAGTTGTGGTAAAGGTGGGGGTAGCTGAATAAGTTGAGGTAGATGGGTCAGGTGTTGAAGTAATGTTGGTTAGTGAGAGAGTGGGTATAGGTTGTTGAATAAGGGCTCTGTGTTAGAAGTGGTAGAGTGGAGAGGTTTCATTGTACAATAGAGACTCATTCACCAACTCTATTTTTATCCACAAACACATTCAATGCTTTCTCTCTGCCAGCAGCCTTGCTGAGTGCCACACACACCAGGGTGGCTTATTCAACATACAGTATATGGACATACTGTACATGTTCAGTTAGAGCTCACATGTTTCATCCCTTACTTGAAATAACACGAGAGCAGAGAGTGTTTCTTTGTGAACGATGCACCCTCTTGAATACTGTTGTCCCTGGCACTCAGACTCAGCAGACTCCAAGCATCAATTAGAGATAATGACAAGCAAACAAATCCTAACCGACAGTACTCCTCTTTGAGCTAATGAAAGGAATGAGGCCATTCTAACAGGATACAGAATTAACGGTTTTGCTGATGATTATTAACATGATAAACATGAAATGAACATCCAACTAAACACTAAACAAATACCACAGCTGAGATATGAGTGCTGAGGTTTAGAAGAATAACTTGATCATGATCGGGATGTATTGCTCTGTGTGTGTGTGTGTGTGTGTGTGTGTGTGTGTGTGTGTGTGTGTGTGTGTGTGTGTGTGTGTGTGTGTGTGTGTGTGTGTGTGTGTGTGTGTGTGTGTCGTAGTAGAAAGGTAAACCCATCTTTTCCCTCATCCCCTAAGGGGATGTTTCCATTGTAGTTGAGTGACCAAGGCACTGTAGAGCCATTATTCAGAGCAGCTAAACCAAAGTTATATACACTAAAGATACTGTAGAATGCATACTATTTTATTTGTGGCATCCTTGATTTAGCTTGGAGTTTGCACTTTTAGGACTATTCTTTTGTTTGTTTCCATTCTACCAGGCAACTGAAATCAAGCACAGCTCACGTACTTGAAAGTGGTGTTCGAACCCTGTCTGCGCACTTCTCGTCTATGCCCTTACTATTTGTCTCCCATCTCCACTTTCTTACTATACTGTCTAAAACCAATCAAAAACCAAAGGGGTCCGGAACCTTGATCTTGTTTAAAAACAAAAGTGTATTTGGTCCATGTCTGCAGCAACAATCATACACCAAAAGGAATGAGAACACAGAGGAAGGTGTGTCTGCAATAGGACAGAGAGGGCTGTCTAAGTTTTAGACTTGACTTCCTTTCGGAGAAAAGTAGAAGGCAGTTTGATTTGTCTGTGTGATTCTATAATTCATGGGATATTGCTGGGTTTTATGGTCTAGAAGCATGTGCCAATGAAATATGAACTAGCGTGACAGGGACATGGCAGGAACACATACAGTGAGGGAAAAAAGTACTTGATCCCCTGCTGATTTTGTACGTTTGCCCACTGACAAAGAAATGATCAGTCTATAATTTTAATGGTAGGTTTATTTGAACAGTGAGAGACAGAATAACAACAACAAAATCCAGAAAAACGCATGTAAAAAATGTTATAAATGTAATTGCATTTTAATGAGGGAAATAAGTATTTGACCCCCTCTCGATCAGAAAGATTTCTGGCTCCCAGGTGTCTTTTATACAGGTAACGAGCTGAGATTAGGAGCACACTCTTAAAGGGAGTGCTCCTAATCTCAGTTAGGAGAGGGTGGAGGGAGGAGTGGAGGAAGTGGATGGAGAGATGGAGATAGTGTAAGGGAGGACAGTAAATATAGTAAAGAGCCAGATGTAGATGGAGGAGGGGAGAAAGGAGGAGTGAAACAAAGTGAGATAGAGAAGTGGGAGCAGGAAGAGACTAAAAAGGGGAGGGGTGGGTGCAGTTGGAAGGGATGAGTTGGAATGGATGAGAGGAAGGGATGAGAGGAAAGAGAGAGGGGAGGAATGGTAAGAGCCTGTATGGTTATACGTATGAGTTTCACAACTTCACACAGTTCACTTCCCTGGACAAGCCGTGACTCCCAGATTGTTATTGTCTGTGTGTGTATCTGTCTGTGAGGACTAAGGGGTTTCCACAGTTGCTAATAATGGCTGTGTGTGTGTGCGTGTGTGTGTGTGTGTGTAACTAATGCCCAGTATTGTAGGTCCTATGAGTCAAAGTTGTGTGTGTCACCACTGGATCATTCACCCTGTGCTGCTAGTACTGTGTGATACAGTCAGATTCCCAGGATCACTGTTGCTAGGTCATCCCTAAAGGGTGCCACCTTTACCAAAGAGCCCTGAGACAGTGGAACTATTTTAGGCATTCAATACCTTGCCCAATACCACAAGAGCAGGAAATGGTACATGGGATCTGAAACTCATCTCAGACTTTTATTTGCACAGCCAGAGATTTCAACGAGTTACCTTCTGTCTACTAGTCCACTTCCATAAGCTCTATAAGCTCCCTAGTTCCTCAACAAATAAGAACTGAGGACAGCAGGACCAAACAAGAGAAACACAGACCGTCACAGTTAGTTTGTTGTTGGTCTGCTTATTAGGGTTCAGCCATGCTAATCTTGTCCCCCTCTTGACATTCAGTTTGTTAAGCACTGACCTTCTCTGCATAATGTCAATGCTCTGTGTCCAATTAGCAAAAGGAAATCCTTTTGGATTTCATATTCTTATTCTGTCCTCCATACAGACTTTGTTGTCCAAAACAACTCTTACAGCATACAGATTCCAGATATTCAGGTCATGTGTCTTATTGGAATTCCAACCTACACGTAACCAGCATGTTTGTCAAGTGTTATCCCAAAAAAGATAGGCCTACATCATATATTTTTATTCAGCAGCATTGCCATAACAAAAACAAACATCATCTGCTGTCAATTTCAATGTGCTACAGAACCAATAGAATACACGCAGACATGCACATGAGTGTATATTTGATGTCTGTAGTGCTGAGCCATACAGTAGACAGCCTTATCTCGTTGGATGTGTAAAACTGCTCCATAACTGAACAAATTAATTAACCTTATGGGTTTAATGTGGGAGTTTAAACTCCACTGGGAGAGACAGAGCTGCTTACAGAGACAGCTTCACGCCTGTTAGAGACCAGCCAGGATTAGAATTAGTTTTACTGTGTTTGTGTGTGTACGCGCATGCATGCGCATGTGTGTGCCTCTGTATCTGTGTACATTACTTACTGTATGTCTATGTGTGTGAAATAATCTTCGATATCCATAACTAACAGTCTTAAAGCGTAATGCTACAAGACACAATAGAAAAACCCTGTTGCCTGCCTGAGCCTGGTCATAATGTGTAGAAATCTATTATGTGTTCTAATGGAGAACCTCCACTCTACTGAATTAAGATGAGAGGTTATGCTCTAAGTACTATGGGTGACCAGACACTGTTTATTATTTTTCTATTTCTTTATTGAACCTTTATTTAACTAGGAAAGTCAGTTAAGAACAAATTCTTATTTACAATGATGTTCTACACTGGCCAAACCCAGACGACACTGAGCCAATTGTGCAACGCCGTATGGGACTCCCAATCACAGCCGGTTGTTATACAGCCAGGATTCGAAGCAGGGTGTTGGTAGTGACGCCTCTAGCACTGAGATGCAGTGCCTTAGACCATACTTTTGAAAAACGAGATGAATATTTCTAGGATTTATTTTAAGTTCACAAAGGTTGTTTGCGCAAAAAATCTTTATGACACCTTTATGTTTTCTCAATGACTTTTAAATCAGCATTGAAAAAGCAGATAGGTCACCCGTGACACAAGTCAGTATTCAACCTCCATCCATGTCTGAGGACTTCGGTAGATGACATTCAAACCGACCACTAGGGGCAACAGTGAGGGCTGTTACCTTCAAGTAGGTTTTGGTTTTGCTAGGGTGTTACAGACGGGGATGGCAGATTGGTGTACGTTTCTGCCACTGGTGCCAAAGGTTGCATGTTAAATCCAGCGATAAATGAACATCTAATTCTGATGTGAGACTGTGAGAGCTTGTTGGAAAAAAGGCCTGAGTGAGTCTGACCACAAGTTAGAGACCACTATGATGACACACCAAATGTGTTTGATGGATCGCGGGAAAAGAGCAGGAACAGGCATTTGTAGGCTACAGTCCAAGTGATGTCTTCCAAAAGTGCAACTGCTGTCGACATCCAAAGATTGCTGTCAACATCCAAATGTATATGTGTATTTTAGCAAGATAATGGTTGAATTGAATAAGTTTAACCTGCCTATCAATCATTGTTTTTGGAACCAGTTGACAGCCAGTGAAAAATGAACTCTTCCAACAGCTGGACAGTGCAGATCCCAGCCTATGGAATAAAAGTTTGAGGGAGTTCCTCTCTTCTAAGCTCCTCTATGGTGTTATTTAACTAGGCAAGTCAATTAAGAAGGAACTCGTTTTTACAATGACAGCCTACCAAGAGGCAAAAGGCCTCCTTGTTGGACAAAACACACATCACGACAACATAGACACCATAACACTACATAAAGAAAGACCTAATACAACAACACAACATGGCAGAAACACAACATGACAACACAACATGACAACAACACAACAAGGTAGCAATGCAACATGGCAGCAGCACAACATGGTAGCAGCACAAACATGGTACAAACATTGTTAGGAACAGACAACAAAAAGGTATAGACAACAATACATCACATGAAGCAGCCACACATGTCAATAAGAGTGTCCATGATTTAATATTTGAATGTAGAGATGAAGATAAAACTGTACAGTTTGAGGGGTTTTTGTAGCTTGTTCCAGTTGCTAGCTGCAGCGAAATGAAAAAAGGAGTGACCCTGGGATGTCCTTTGGGGAACGTTAACAGAATGTGACTGGCAGAACGGCTGCTGTATGTGGAGGATGAGGGTTGCAGTAGGTTTGTGGACACCCCTTCATTTTTTATAAAAATGTTTTTATTGAATATATAAAACATACAATCTACTTGCAGTGAAGCCACTCAACATCTACATCACATCAGTCATCTAACAGACTCCCATCCAGAGCGAGCCACAGAAGCAACCAGGGTCAACGCCCAGCTCAAGGACCCGAACCAGCAACCCATCAGCCACTGGCCCAAGCTCCCAACCGCCAGGCCACCAGCCCTCCAAGATCCCGTGTAAAAATCGTCTGTCCTCGGTTGCAATATTCACTACCAACTTCCAAACATACTCTTGAACAACGTCAGCACAAGAACTGTTCGTCGGGAACTTCGTGAAATGGGTTACAATGGCCGAACAGCAGCACACAAGCCTATGATCACCATGCGCAATCCGAAGTGTTGGCTGGAGTGGTGTAAAGCTCACCACAACTGGACTCCGGAGCAGTGGAAACGCGTTCTCTGGAGTGATGAATCACGCTTCACCATCTGGCAGTCTGACAGATGAATCTGGGTGTGCCAGAAAAACGCTACCTGCCCAATTGCATAGTGCCAACTGTAAGGTTTGGTGGAAGAGGAATAATCGTCTGGTGCTATTTTTCAAGGTTCAGGCTCTTTAGTTCCAGTGAAGGGAAATGGTAACGCTACAGCATACAGTGACATTCTATATTATTCTGTGCTTCCAACTTTTTGGCAACAGTTTGGGGAAGGCCCTTTCCTGTTTCAGCATGGCAATGACCCTGTGCTCAAAGTGAGCTCCAAACAGAAATGGTTTATCGAGATTGGTGTGGAAGAACTTGACTGGCCTGCACAACTCAAGCCCATCGAATACCATTGGGATGAATAGGAACGCAGACTGCGAGCCAGGCCTAATCACCCAACATCAGTGTCCGACCTCACAAATGCTCGTGGCTGAATGAAAGCAAGTCCCCGCAGCAATGTTCCAACATCTACTGGAAAGCCTTCCCAGAAGAGTGGAGGCTGTTATGACAGCAAAGGGGGGACCAACTCCAAATGAATGTTGTTGAGTATAAGAATCATCTGCATATAAATCGATGAGAGAGCTTCCTACTGCCTGAGCTACAGTTGAAGTCGGAAGTTAACATACACTTAGGTTGGAGTCATTAAAACTTGTTTTTCCACCACTCCACAAATTTCTTGTTAACAAACTATAGTTTTGGCAAGTCGGTTAGGACATCTACTTTGTTCATGACACAAGTAATTTTTCCAACAATTGTTTACAGACAGATTATTTCACTTATAATTCACTGTATCACAATTCCAGTGGGTCAGAAGTTTACATACACTAAGTTGACTGTGCCTTTAAACAGCTTGGAAAATTCCAGAAAATGATGTCATGGATTTAGAAGCTTGTGATAGGCTAATTGACATAATTGGAGTCAGTTGGAGGTGTACCTGTGGATGTATTTCAAGGCATACCTTCAAACTCGGTGCCTCTTTACTTGTCATCATGGGAAAATCAAAAGAAATCAGCCAAGAACTCGTACTATTGTTTGTACAGATGAACGTGGTACCTTCAGGAATTTGGAAATTGCTCCCAAGGATGAACCAGACTTGTGGAGGTCTACACTTTTCTTCTGAGGTCTTGGCTGATTTCTTTAGAATTTTCCAGTGAATTATAAGTGAAATAATCTGTCAGTAAACAATTGTTGGACAAATTACTTGTGTCTTGAACAAAGCAGATGTCCTAACCGACTTGCCAAAACTATAGCTTTGAACAAGAAATTTGTGGAATGGTTGAAAAACGAGTTTTAATGACTCCAACCTAAGTGTATGTAAACTTCCGACTTCAACTGTACCATCCAACACAACATTTTGTGAGTAATGTTCAGTCTGAACCTACTTTCTGAAGCCAAAAAGTAAAAGACAACAGTCTCTAGGTAATGTTGTTATATAGAGCTTAATATATAAGGCTACCAAGCTGGCTACCAATTAGCACTGAAGTGTGAAGTGAGAGGTGTGAAAACTCTTGAGCCTAACAATGGAAGGAGAGTTTCACAGCCCCCCCCCCCCCATCCAAATGCAGAGGCCTTTGAAGCCCCCTCCTTCTGTGTAGAGAAGATATCCTCCTCAGAATCCCCAAAATACAACAGCCACAGAACAACTTTGTTTGGACGTAGTAAAGGACCATTCGCCGATACTGAAAAGATTTAGCTAGCTGATGATCTCCTTTTACACGTGGAAAAGATGGACAGAGACTTGCTAGCTACGTCAGCTAGTTAGCTGGGATTTTCTACAAGGAATGTGCCTATCAAAAAAAGCTTCTCCCAAGTGGGTGTGACCATTGCCTGCTGCACGGCTGCTTGGATTCCACCTGGCGATCTGTTCACCGTCTGCTCTTTCCTCTCTCTCTCTCTCTCTCTCTCTCTCTCTCTCTCTCTCTCTCTCTCTCTCTCTCTCTCTCTCAGCACACACACACTGTTGGGGCAAGTGACTCTGAACTTACAAGGGCTAGCCCCAAGTTGTTATATATATTAAAAGAATCTTGTGCATTTTGCTATTTGCCTAATGACTCCTGCATGCTTTGTTGACTATGAACTTGCTTGTTTACCCAACCTTGGGACAGACTATGTTTGTTCCCACACTCGGGACTCTGACTCTCTATTGGTTCAACAGACTCATGGCCTCCCATCCTATTCTAACCACCTCTCGCCGGCATTGTATTCATGTTACCTGTTACAAATCAACACTGCAGAACTCTCCCTGTCCTCTGCCGTGCCCTGATTGTATTACTGCTGATTATGTCTGGAAATGTGCATTTATGGGCCCATCTACTGTGGCTAGCCCCAATTCTGATTTGTGCTCTGATATCTGCTTCACTGATTTCTGCTCTCGTAAAACCTTGGGTTTTCTGCACGTTAAAGCTAGAAGCTTATTACCTAATATCGATCAATTGGAAGTGTGGTTTCAAAGCTCCAATCCAGCTCTCTCCTAGCCCCTTACACTAAGTTTAAATGTGTCCTCCTAGGTGACCTAAACTGGGACATGTTAAACCACCTGACCAAGTCCTAAAGCAATGGGACTCCCTAAATCTTTCTCAGATTATTACCAATCCCACAAGGTATGACTCCAAACACCCAGAAAAGGCTACTCTCCTTGATGTTATCCTTACAAATAATCCTGAAATGTATTAGTCTGGTGTTTTCTGTAATGACCTTAGTGATCACTGTTTTACAGCCTTTGTTCGTAATGGCTGCTCAGTGAAACGAACTGTCCTGACATGTCATAGACACTTGCTAAAAAACTTTATTGAGCAAGCCTTCCTTGATGATCTGGCCACTGTAAATTGGCATAGAATCAGCTTGATCCCCTCTGTTGAAGACGCTTGGACCTTCTTTTTTGATATTTTCAGTGGTATCGTTAACAAATATGCGCCCATAAAGAAAATGAGAATTAAAAACAGGTTCAGCCCCTGTTCGACTGTGTTCTGGCGGAGTTACTCCGTCCCCAAGAATTCCAATTGGCAAATTGCTCGGCACACGCATACACAGACTGACTGGCTCTCGTTCAGGCAAATTAGAAATAAGTGCACTCAGGCTATACGGAAGACCAAAGTTAGTTACTTTAAGAAGCAATACTCTCTCTGTGGGTCTAACCCAAGTTCTAGAATGCAGTTAAAGACCTGGAGAATAAACCCTCCTCGTCACAGCTGTCCATGTCCCTTAACTTCTTAGGGAGCGGCTCCCGAGGTGACGGTTTTGGAGAGTCTGGCGTGCCCAAAGTAAAATGCCTCCCACTCAGGCCCAGAAAATAGGATATGCACATAATTAAGTCAAAAGTCACCATTATTAGTCAGTTGTACAACCAAATGCCTTCAACTGAAATGTGTCTTCCGCATTTAATCCAACCCCTCGGAATCAGAGAGGTGCGGGGTGTTGCCTTAATCGACATCCACGGCACCCGGGGAACAGTGGGTTAACTGCCTTGTTAAGGGGCAGAACAATTTTTACCTTGTCAGCTCGGGGATTTGAACTTGCAACCCTCCCGTTACAAGTCCAACGCTCTAACCACTGGGCTACCTGCCGCCCATTAATACTATTGGATAGGAAACACTCTGAAGTTTCTAAGAGTATTAAAATATTGTCTGTGAGTATAACAGAACTGATATAACAGGCGAAACCACGAGGAATTTCTGTCCTGGAAAAGGTTTTGACACATTGCCTCATTTTGAACCCCTCCCTATTGAAAACAGACATATATAGGAGTAAGATTGCAGTACCTATTGCTTCCACTGGATGTCAACAGTCTCTAGACAGTGTTTGATGATGTTTAGTTGCTCTGGATGGTAATAGAAGAAGAATTTTGAAGTGGTCATCGGATGTAAACAGAAGAGGAGGCGCGTTCACGGGCTTGCGCGCGCTTTGGTTTTTTCCTTTCCTATCGTCCAGTTTATAATCCGGTTGAAATATTATAGTAAATATACATAAAAGTGTTCCTAAGGATACATTATCAATGATGTTTGATTGTTCTTGGACAAGTGTATAGGTATAGGTTGAACGAGTTCTCTTCACGGTTCAATGGGCGAGTGGACGCTGTATTTTATGAACATAATGCGCCAACCAAACGGAGATTTATGGATATAATAAATGACTTTTTCTAACAAAAGAACCATTGGATGTCTTCGTTGGACACTTGGGAAGCCCTCAGCAGAAGTTCTTCAAAAG
>QNTS01000551.1:464305-481327 GCA_003317085.1 Hucho hucho | reverse complement strand
AACTCGTCGTGTTTGGAGGACAAAGAATGCTGAGTTGCATCCAAAGAACACCATACCTACTGTGAAGCATGGGGGTGGAAACATCATGCTTTGGGGCTGTTTTTCTGCAAAGGGACCAGGACGACTGATCCGTGTAAAGGAAAGAATGAATGGGGCCATGTATCGTGAGATTTTGAGTGAAAACCTTCTTCCATCAGCAAGGGCATTGAAGATGAAACGTGGCTGGGTCTTTCAGCATGACAATGATCCCAAACACACCGCCCAGGCAACGAAGGAGTGGCTTCGTAAGAAGCATTTCAAGGTCCTGGAGTGGCCTAGCCAGTCTCCAGATCTCAACCCCATAGAAAATCTTTGGAGGGAGTTGAAAGTCCGTGTTGCCCAGCGACAGCCCCAAAACATCACTGCTCTAGAGGAGATCTGCATGGAGGAATGGGCCAAAATAGCAGCAACAGTGTGTGAAAACCTTGTGAAGACTTACAGAAAACGTTTGACCTCTGTCATTGCCAACAAAGGGTATATAACAAAGTATTGAGATAAACTTTTGTTATTGACCAAATACTTATTTTCCACCATAATTTGCAAATAAATAAATTAAAAATCCTACAATGTGATTTTCTGGATTTCTTTTTCTCATTTCGTCTGTCATAGTTGAAGTGTACCTATGATGAAAATTACAGGCCTCTCTCATCTTTTTAAGTTGGAGAACTTGCACAATTGGTGGCTGACTAAATACTTTTTTGCCCCACTGTATTTATAACTCTAACATAGATTTTTCCTGCAAAAGATGTCGTTCAATTGGTCAAATACATTTTTGTCTTCTTCTAATGCCTCTTAAGGGGAAAGTAATCAGATTACATTACTGAGTTTGGGTAATCCAAAAGTTATGTAACTGATTACAATTTTGGACAGGTAACTAGTAACTGTAATTGATTACATTAGAAAGTAACCTACCCAATCCTGCTTAAATATGTGAATGAATGCTGGTACCTTCGCACACAAATATTGGCCTGAACACACAAGCGTATGTGCTTGTACACACAAACAGATGTTGTGCACACACATGTACACACACATACTCTTACTGATTAATGACAACAATTCAACCCATTACACTCACACACACACATTCTCCCAGACCAGAGAAGAGTCCTGCTACCATAGCAACAACAGGGAACGCATTATTCACCGTGTTTCCATGTATGGCTGGTTCCCACCATGTCTCTCTATCATATAAAACAGACTGTGGTCTCTTAGTGCCACTACCACTCACATAAACAATTAAACATTGATCAAAATTTACCCTCTGGACTGATGAAATAGCTACCCTCTTTCTGGGAGAAGGGAGAGAGGGAAGAAAAAGAGAGAGGAGAGAGAGAACAGGGAAAAGCGAGAGGGAGGAGAGACAGAGCAGTAGTGCCCCAGACAGTAATGTGCCTACAATCAGTGGTGGTAGTAGTAGTAGTAGTAGTAGAGTAGTAGTAGTAGTAGTAGTAAACAAATCTGATGATAATTGTAATACACATTAATATTTGTTCTATTGTGGCAGACATTTTTGCTCAATTCTAGGGCAGACGTCATGCTATATCCCAAAACAACATAATATTGCAACTGCAACCTCAGACATCAATGCCACCCCCTACCCCTCACCTCCTGCCCATCTTTCACACGAAATATGTGAGCAGGACCCATCGGATGACATAAGCAGTCACCTCACACAGCCAGGCAGGGCAGGGCAGGGCAGAGCAGGGGAACAAACACCTGGGTCTACGCCAGTCTGGACAAAAAACACTGGTTTGACACAACAATTACTGGTTTGACACAACTACACCTGGTATGACACAACAACTCCTGGTTTAACACAACTCCTGGTTTGACACAACAACTCCTGGTTTGACACAACAACTCCTGGTTTGACACAACTTGGTCAGTTAACAACAAGCTCAGTTTCTTAAAGTTTCACTTGTCAGTAAGCTGATTGTATGGCTTCTGCTGTACTGTAACTGGTAGTATTCTTCAGCATTCTAGGAATCATCACAGTTTTACACACAAGTGTGACTTAATTCACAGCAAAACCAGTAAAGCTTGCTGCCATCACAGCTTGACAGGAAAAAATTGAACACACGCAAGGAGTGAAAACCATAGAAGTGCTCAAAAACAATAAACAACAAGCAAAACTATTATGGACAAAATACATTCTAGATCTAGAGCGTCCACAATCAAGACCCTGCAGAGCTTACAGATGGAATACATTCTAGAACTTTCACAGCCAACACCCAGTAGAATGTCTGGCTAAAGTGCATATGCTTACTGGAATCTGACCATCCATTGAATTCTAGAACTATCTCTTTGTCCACAAACTCTCTTAACCCCTGAAATGGCATATGACCCTCTCAGTATATGTATGTGGTGTCTCACCTCGGTTGCTTGGCTCCTGCTGGTTCTCTCAGTGTGTAGCAGCATGGTGGCTAAGTCCTCGACTGTAGACAGGTTAGGTTAGAGCAGGGCTGGTTAGGGCTGGGCTGGCTGGCTCACTGACATACAAATACAGCTAATGTGCCAAACCCTCAGCCCCACTGACCAACACACAAACACACATGCAGAGAAAGGACTTTGTGTATGGAGTATCACTGAGGTCCCCAACCTGCCTTCATCTCTCCTGCCCCCATCCACCCCCAGCCCTCCCAAATGGCAAAGGAAGGTAGCAATTCAGCATTGTCCAACATCATCAGTAAAACCATGATCATTATTGAGCTGACAGGTGGTTTGAGTGAGCATGAAGTGCATGGAGTATCTCAGTTGATAACTCTATATGAAGTAACTTATTTTACCTAACGGGGAGGACAACAACTTCAAAATGGTTCCATTGCCAGTGTGTATGTCAGTGGGGTGGAGGGTGGAGGGGAAGGGGGGTGTTTGCAGGGGTGGGCAGGGAAAATGTGAGGAATGCATGGAGTCATCAAACAGGCCAGAGAAAAGAAGAGCTGAATCAGTAACAGTCATGTGCTCACAGACTGACTGACTGACTGACGGAAGGACGGACAGGCAAATGGACAAACAGGAAGGGGCCCAGCAAATACTCAAACAGACCCAGCTACAAACAACCAGACTAAACACAGACTAAAACAAGACCAGAGTCAACAAGGCCAAAACCAAAATTAGCTGAAAACCAGACAAAAAACTGACTAAAGAAAACAAAGTGGACTGAATTCAGCCCCAATGTACCAAATGACTGTCCCATTCTATGGCTTTTCTGAGGTTTTGGCCTAAGAAGCATCCTGAGTCAAGTGTACCCTTGCCTCAGAGGATGTGCAGTGGATCTTATAGTACATGCCCAGCTACCTAACCTCACGTTGAATCTGTCCACAAAGTCTCTGACTCATAGGCTAACTCTGGCTCCTGTCCTGAGTCTCACTCCAGTCAGTCATTCAGTCAATCAGCCAGACAGCCTGCCACTCCACAGAGCTGACAATTAGCCTAAATCATGTTGGCCTGGAGATCTAAAGTCAAATGCTGCCTTGAGCTGCTTAGTGTTACTGTGAAATTAGGAGTACATACAACAACATGCTTTTACACTGATATTTAACATTGTACTGTATGTGAACTGGCTCGAATGTGGTTATTTTTTTAATTTTTTATAGAGGACATTACAAAGAGAGACCGAAGGGGTAGTGTAGAGTAGCAGTAGGAGAAATGGGATCCGAGGCATGTGGGTAGTGCAGTTATTCAGGCGATGGATCATTAGTGCTCTATTATCCTCGCCTGCCGTGGGCAATCTTCTACACCCCTCAGTCATCTATTAATACTGCCTGACCTGGCAATACAATAATGGTGCTATATAATGATATGTTAATGGAGAAAAATTAATATGGGATCTTTGTGTTTTCATGTAGAGGTTATATCAAAATTTATAGAAATCAATGGCGGCCATTATTTGAGCTGAAGCGACAGAAAATACACTCCGAGTTCGGAATGAAATGTTACCTATTCACTTCTCATACGTTGCCTGACTACAATATTTTATCTTGATACGTTAATAGATACATGCTATGTTCATTTTGGCATGTTTACCTGCCTATGTACCGTAGATAGCAAATTAATAATAAGTAAATAGGGCTAACTGACTATTTACTACTACTGGTAGCTAGCCAGATATCCACGAAGAATTGTTAACAAGCTACCCACAAAGAATTGACATCTATCTTGCATAACATTAGTTTTAGGTCATATCTGCCTGTTTCACTAGCTGGCTAGCTAGATTATTACGATTCAAATATCTAGCTGATAATTATGAAGTAAAACAATTGCTTTGTGCATCTTGCTTTGTCTATTGTTGCCATTTTCCTGGCTGGAAGAAGGTTCAGTGAATGGGGAGGTGAAGCGTGAGGTAATTCTGTAGGGGGATTGCGAGTGCTTCTCAAATATATTGTTTTTTGCATTCTCCACACTCTCACGCTCACAAGAACATACTCAAGAGAACGTGGTTGGAGAATGCACTCGGAGCATATGTGTATGTACCCCTGCCATGTAGAAGATTAGCTAAGCCCCTAACCCATTATTCCACAGCTAAAAACATCTAGATAGCTTCTACAGCATTGACCCCACCTGTATACTGCATTGGGTGCTGATTGTGAGAAAAATTGTCACAAATTGAGAAAGAGGAAGAGACAGAGGGGGTGATGGCGAAGGGAAAGAAGATGTAAAGAGGGACATACATAGAGAGAGAGGGGGGGTTTGTGTGTTGTGCAGAGTGGTCTAATGTAGTGTGTAGTGCAGAGTGGTCTAATGTAGTGTGTAGTGCAGAGTGGTCTAGTGTAGTGTGTAGTGCAGAGTGGTCTAGTGTAGTGTGTAGTGCAGTGCCCCAGGCTGTATTGTCTACGTGACCTGGTTTCAGAACACTACCCTAACCCTACCCCAATCAATCTATTCTCTTTACTTCTTTCTTTCTCTCCCTATCACCCTCTACTTCACCCTCCCGCTTTTCCATCTCTTCTTTATTCCCCATCACTGCCTCTCTTTCTTTCTGTGTCCTCTCACTCATCTTTGTCTCTCCCCCATCTCCTTACACACACTCTATCGTTTTCCTTTTCTTTTGCTTCTCACTGTATTTGAGTTGACCTGCCGTAGTCTGTGCCGTAGTCTGTGCCGTAGTCTGTGCCGTAGTCTGTGCCGTAGACTGTGCCGTAGACTGTGCCGTAGTCTGTGCCGTAGACTGTGCCGTAGACTGTGCCGTAGACTGTGCCTTATACTGTGCTGTAGTCTGTGCTGTAGTCTGTGCTGTAGACTGTGCTGTAGACAGTGCTGTAGACTGTGCTTTATACTGTGCTGTAGACTGTGCTGTAGACTGTGCTGTAGAATGTGCTGTAGACTGTTCTGTAGACTGTGTTGTAGACTGTGCTGTAGTCTGTGCTGTAGTCTGTGCTGTAGACAGTGCTGTAGTCTGTGCCGTAATCTGTGCTGTAGACTGTGCTGTAGACTGTGCTGTAGTCTGTGCTGTAATCTGTGCTGTAGTTTTGTACTATATGCCCCCCCCCACACACTCACACACACACACACACACACACACACACACACACTAAACCTTCCTTTAACCTTAACCCGTAACCCTAAACCTAACCCCTACGGTTAAAATAGCTGTAATGCTCTCTGCTAGCTAAAGCTGTTAATAGCAGTCTCCCTATACTAGTTTCACACGACACACACACACCTTTGGTTAAATAAAGTGTCTGGCCTCATAACACAGTAAACACATAGGTGTGCACAGACACGTACACACACACACACACACACACACACACACACTTAGCCCTGTCCCTCTTTAGCAGCTCAGAGCATCACTCCAGGGTTATGACAAGAATGTGATAGAAGTAGAGAAGTATGATAATAGACAGAAGCATAATACAATTCCACTATTGTCCCTGGGAGTCCCACTGACAGATCACAAACACACATGCACGCGCACATGTATGCATGCACGCATATGAAAGTGTATCAGTGATTGGGTACACACATGCACACTGATACACCATCATGTGCATACATGCATACACACACACACACACACACACAAATACACACACATGTGTGGGTACACACAAACACAGACAGAAACAGTGCAGAAAGAGAAACATTAGCATGCTGAAGGAGTAGCTATCACACATAACTGCAGCACTCTTCATCCTCACACTGCTAATATGCAGCAGAGCTGAACGACAGAGGAGAGACAGAGAGAGAAGATAAGAGACAGGAAGATGGGAGAGAGAGAGATGCAGAGAGAGAGAAAATGAGAGAGTGACACTTTAAGAGTAAGAGCCACTGACAGACATAGGAGATATAGAGAGGGGGACAGACAGAGAAATGTGTAGATGGATAGAGCGAGTGGGATACCTTACTATTGAGTTTGGCTTTCCTGGCTTCTCTTGCCTTCCTCTCTTTTCTTTCAGCTTCCTCTCTTCTGCCCAGAGCAGACCCCATCTCTCACACACACACACACACTCACACTTACACAAACTCTGGCTCACACCCTCACTCACACACCGCCAAAGATCAACCACAGTCCCAACGTCAAAACATCCTGCACATGGCCATATCCAGTCCCCCTTTCTCTTCTCCTCTCCTCTCCTCCTCTCTTCTCCTTTCCTCCTCTCTTTCCTCTTCACTCTGTGGCTTCCCTCCTCTCTCACACTCCCGCACTCGCTGCTCGTATCCTGCCAGAGTAGTAGAGGCACACACACATGCACACACTCTCACTCACACACTCACACGCTCACCCACACTCTCACTCATGCGCTTACACAGACCAAACGAGAAATGGAGGAGGGATTTCACAGGATTCTGATGCGGACAGAGAGAGGGAGGGAAAAGGTAGGAGAGAGAGAGAGAAAGAGGAAAGGAGGAGAGATATTAAGATAGGTGGAAAGGAAGAGAAGAGGGATAAAAGAGGAGGGGAGAAGAGAGAGGGAGGGCAGGGGAAAGGGGTAAATGGAAAGTACTAGTAGCAGCAGTAGTAATGTTGTATTTTCTGTTACTTGGAGCTGATGGATGTAAAGCACTAGGTGCAGTAAAACCCGTACTATACTGTCTCCACCAGCGATGCACACACTGTGCTGGCAAGGCAATGGTATTGTGTGATGGGGTTGAATGGTAGTATCTGTGTGTGTGTACAGTATATGCATGTTGTGTGTGTGGTTTGTGCGACAGTGTTAAAGGAAAAATCCACGCAAAAACAATCTTTTGGTATTTGTTTCATTAGTACATTGTTGACATAGTCCCAAAATGTTTTGCATTTCCGTAGGAAAGATTTCAATATATGTAACATACAAAATACAGAAATCATCCCGTATGATGCATTTTGTGTCAAAACATTTTGGGACTATGTCAACAATGGACTAACAAAACAAATACCAAAATATAGTTTTTGGGGATGTGTTTTCCTTTAAGGGGGTCAGGTATATGCATGAAATCCAAACTTAGAGTTGTCACAGTAATTCTAAACAGATACGTATTTGGCCCTCATATAATGATGAGAGCAGGATCAGGTTAGCTGTCCTCAGCATCAGTAGGTCATTCACTACTGATACTATAAGCTTGTACAAAATAACTGGTTATAAACAGGTATTGTGAACTGTCTGTCTGTGGGAGAGCACACACATGCACACACACACACACACTAATGGTCAGAGTATGAATGGATCTCATCTCTGCTGCAGCCTGTATCTGGCTGTAGGAGTAAATACAATCCCACGCTGCATGAATGAGAAACAGGGACTTCTGCTGCAGCATGCCTGTACATTGTGTGCGTATTTGGTATTTTATCAGGATCCCCATTAGCTATTGCGAAAGCAGCAGCTTCTCTTCCAGGGGTCCACATAAAACATGAAACATTACATGATACAGAACATTGATAGACAAGAACAGCTCAAGGACAGAACTACACTGAACAAAAATATAAATGCAACATGCAAAGTGTTCGTCCCATGTTTCATGAGCTGAAATAAAAGATCAAAAAAAAATTCCATATAAAAAAGAAGCTAATTCCTCTCAAATTTTGTGTAGAGTTTGTTTACATCCCTGTTAGTGAGAATTTGTCCTTTGCCAAGATAATCCATCCACCTGACAGGTGTGGAATATCAAGAAGCTGATTAAACAGCATAATCATTACACAGGTTCATCTTGTGCTGGAGACAATAAAAGACCACTCTAAAATGTGCAGTTTTGTCACACAACACAATGCCACAGATGTCTCAAGTTTTGAGGGAGCATACAATTGGCATGCTGACTGCAGGAATGTCCACCAGAGCTGTTGCTAGAGAATTGAATGCTAATTTCTCTACCATAAGCCACCTCCAAAGTTGTTTTATAGAATTTGGCAGTATGTCCAAGCACCCTCACAACTACAGATCAGGTGTATGGCGTTGTGTGGGCGGTCTGCTGATGTCAACATTGTGAACAGGGTGCCCCATGGTGGCGGTAGGGTTATGGTATGGGCAAGCATAAGCTACGGACAATGAACACAATTGCATTTTGTCGATGCAATTTGAATGCACAGAGATTCCGTGACGAGATCCTGAGGCCCATTGTCGTGCCATTCATCTGCCGACATCACCTCATGTTTTAGCATGATAACGCATGGCCCCATGTGGCAAGGATCGGTACACAATTCCTGCAAACTGAAAATGTCACAGTTCTTCCATGGCCTGCATACTCACCAGACATGTCACCCATTGAGCATGTTTGGGATGCTATGGATCAACGTGTACGACAGCGTATTCCAGTTCCCTCCAATATTGAGCAACTTCGTATAGTCATTGAAGAGGAGTGGAACAACATTCCACAGGCCACAATCAACAGCCTGATCAACTTTATGTGAAGGAGGTGTGTGGCGCTGCGTGAGGCAAATGGTGGTCACACCAGATACTGACTGGTTTTCTGATCCACACCCCTACCCTTTTTTAAGGTATCTGTGACCAACAGATGCATATCTGTATTCCCAGTCATGTGCGATCCATAGATTAGGGCCAAATGAATTTATTTCAATTGACTGATTTCTTTATATGAACTATAACTCAGTAAAATATTTGAAATTGTTGAATGTTGCATTTTTATTGAGTATACATCAATTTAAACATGGCACACATAGCCTACATATTAATGCATACACACAAAATGTCTAGGTCAAATAGGGGAGAGGCGTTGTGCCGTGAGTTGTTGCTTTATCTGTATTTTGAAACCAGGTTTCTGTTCATTTGAGCAATATGAGATGGAAGGGAGGTCCATGCAATAATGGTTCTATATAATACTGTACGCTTTCCTTAACTTGTTCTGGATTTAGGGACTGTGAAAAGACCCCTGGTGGCATTTCTGGTGAGGTAAGTGTGTGTGTCAGAGCTGTGTGTAAGTTGACTATGCAGACAATTTGGTGTGTGTGTGTGTGTTGCTCTCTATCTTTTTTTACAGGATTATCTATACGGGGAGATTTGTGTGAAAGGGATTCCCCACTGGTGATATCCTCTCATCCTCTGCCATACATCTGTGTATATATATATATATATATATATATATATATATATATATATATATATATATATATATATGTGTGTGTGTGTGTGTGTGTGTGTGTGTGTGTGTGTGTGTGTGTGTTCGCGTGTGTATCATATACTCTTTATTATACACAAATCACACCTACATATTTCTACACAGAAACACTGCCATGAAAAGAGGGCTCACAATACAATGCACTCACACACAGTTTCTGTCTCTCTGAGCAGCACACCTACAATAGCCTTTCACTGTCAATGGAAGATAATACCCTGTATATAATAAGCTACAAGCTGAAGGGCTGTGTTGTATTATAAAGGAGTAATAGTAATTAATGCCTTAACCCTAAACTATATGGAATTGCTTTAAATCGGAGGGCCTGTTGTCCGGGCCTCTGGCAGTCTCTATGGGGGTGCCACAGGGTTCAATTCTTGGGCCGACTCTCTTCTCTATATACATCAACGATGTTGCTCTTGCAGCAGGTGATTCCCTGCTCCACCTCTACGCAGACGACACCATTCTGTATACATCTGGCCCTTCTTTGGACACTGTGTTAACTAACCTCCAAACGAGCTTCAATGCCATAGAACACTCCTTCTGTGGCCTCCAACTGCTCTTAAATGCTAGTAAAACCAAATGCATGCTCTTCAACCGGAAGCCATAGGTACTGCAGTCTCAGTCCTACATAAGATTGTATGCAATAGGCACAATGAAGAAAAAAAAAAACTGCAAATCCGTATGGATTTTCCTCGGGTTTTCGCCTGCTATATCAGTTCTATTATACTCACATACATTATTTTAACACTCTTAGTAACTTCAGAGTGTTTCCTATCCAATAGTACTAATTATGTGCATATCCTATTTTCTGGGCCTGAGTGGCAGGCATTTTACTTTGGGCACGCCAGACTCTCCAAAACCGTCACCTATGCAGCCGCTCCCTAAGAAGTTAACACCCCGGCAGTCCTGCAATCTAAGCTACATGCCCTCAATCTCACACAAATCATCAAGGAACCCACCAGGTACAATCCTAAATCTGTAAACATGGGCATCCTCATAGATATTATCCTGACCAACTTGCCCTCCAAATACACCTCTGCTGTTTTCAATCAGGATCTCAGCGACCACTGCCTCATTGCCTGCATCCGCTATGTCAAACGACCACCCCTTATCACTGTCAAACGCTCCCTAAAACACTTCTGCGAGCAGGCCTTTCTAATCGACCTGGCCTGGGTATCCTGGCAGGATATTGACCTCATTCCGTCAGTCGAGGATGCCTGGTCGTTCTTTAAAAGCAACTTCCTCACCATCTTAAATAAGCATGCCCCTTTCAAAAAATGTAGAACTAAGAACAGATACAGCCCTTGGTTCACTCCAGACCTGACTGCCCTTGACCAGCACAAGAACATCCTGTGGCGGACTGCTATAGCATCGAATAGTCCCCGCGATATGCAACTGTTCAGGGAAGTCAGGAACCAATACACGCAGTCAGTCAGGAAAGCAAAGGCTAGCTTTTTCAAACATAATTTCCCATGATGTCAAATTTTCATCCTGTAGCTCTAACTAAAAAAAGTTTAGGGATACTGTCAAGTCCATGGAGAACAATAGCACCTCCTCCCAGCTGCCCACTGCACTGAGGCTAGGTAACACGGTCACCACAGATAAATCCAGGATAATCAAAAATTTCAACAAGCATTTCTCAACGGCTGGCCATGCTTTCCTCCTGGTTAACCCAACCCCGGCCAACAGCTCCGCAGTTACTTGTCTGAGCCTCCCCAGCTTTTCCTTCACCCAAATCCAGATAGCAGATGTTCTGAAAGAACTGCAAAACCTGGACCCGTACAAATCAGCTTTGCTAGACAATCTGGACCCTCTCTTTCTAAAACTATCCGCCGCCATTGTTGCAACTCCTATTACCAGTCTGCTCAACCTCTCTTTCATGTCGTCCGAGATCCCTAAAGATTGGAAAGCTGCAGCGGTCATCCCCCTCTTCAAAGGGGGTGACACTCTAGACCCAAATTGCTATAGACCTATATCCATCCTGCCCTGCCTCTCTAAAGTCTTCGAAAGCCTAGTTAATAAACAGATCATTGACCACTTCGAATCCCACCGTACCTTCTCCGCTGTGCAATCCGGTTTCCGAGCTGGTCACGGGTGATCCTCAGCCACGCTCAAGGTACTAAACGATATCATAACCGCCATCGATAAGAGACATTACTGTGCAGCCGTATTCATTGACCTGGCCAAGGCTTTTGACTCTGTCAATCACCACATCTTTATCGGCAGACTCAACAGCCTTGGTTTCTCAAATGATTGCCTCGCCTGGTTCACCAATTACTTTGCAGACAGAGTTCAGTGTGTTAAGCATATCCCAGTTTAGGTCACCTAACAGAACGAACTCTGAAGATTGATGGGGGGCAATCAATTCACATATGGTATCCAGGGCACAGCTGGGAGCTGAGGGGGGTCTATAGCAGGCGGCAACAGTTAGAGACTTATTTCTGGAGAGATTCATTTTTAGAATTAGAAGTTTGAACTGTTTGGGCACAGACCTGGAAAGTATGACAGAACTTTGCAGGCTATCTCTGCAATAGATTGCAACTCCTCCCCCTTTGGCAGTTCTATCTTGGAGGAAAATGTTGTAGTTGGGTATGGAAATCTCAGAATTTTTGGTGGTCTTCCTAAGCCAGGATTCAGACACGGCAAGGACATCAGGGTTGGCGGAGTGTGCTAAAGCAGTGAGTAAAACAAACTTAGGGAGGATACTTAAGTATATTTTAGAAATTACATTTACTTTTGATACTTAAGTATATTTAAAACAAAATACTTTTAGACTTTTACTCAAGTAGTATTTTACTGGGTGACTTTCACTTTTACTTGAGTCATTTTCTAGTAATGTAACTTTACCTTTACTCAAGTATAAAAATGTCTGCAGGGTGGATTTAGGCGGAACCAAACACACAACCATGTTAGGCAGGCAGGGGTTTAATTTGGGTATTGGTTAGCGTGGCGTTGCTCTAGCAACCCTGTGTGTGTGTGTGTGGTCTCAGTGATGTCAGCGACCACATTGCCAACTAGTGCATTACTAAGTGCCCTCTCCTCTCTGACTCTATTCCCTGTCTGTCTCTCTAACTCAACTGCCCTGGGGTTCTCTGTGTGTTTGTGTGTGTGTGTGTGTGTGTGTGTGTGCGTGTGCATTTGTGCGTTTGTGCGTGCGTGGATGTGAGCATATGTGTGTATGCACTGCACGCTCATGTGTGTGCTTGTGCATGGCCCTTGCCAACATGCTCCATTTTCATCCTCTCATCTCCACCTCTCATCTCCTCCTCTCATCTCCTCCTCTCATCTCCTCCTCTCCGTAGGGTGACTCTGTGCTCTTCCATCGAGTCCTAGTGTCACAGAAAGTGGATGATACTTTCCCACAACCCATAGCAGACAGCACTAGACTCTCTTCAGTCTCTACAACCCATAGCAGACAGCACTAGACTCTCTTCAGTCTCTCTACAACCCATTGCAGACAGCACTAGACTTTCTTCAGTCTCTCCACAACCCATAGCAGACAGCACTAGACTCTCTTCAGTCTCTCTACAACCCATAGCAGACAACCCTATGAGACAGCCTATAGAGGAGGTCAGAGACCTGACCGCGTGGTGCAAGGACAACAATGTCTCCCTCAACGTGATCAAGACAAAGGAGATGACTGTGGACTACAGGAAAAGGAGGACTGAGCACGCCCCCATTCTCATAGACGGGGCTGTAGTGGAGCAGGTTGAGAGCTTCAACTTCCTTGGCGTCCACATCACCAACAAACTAACACGGTCCAAGCACACCAAGACAGTCGTGAAGAGGGCACGACAAAACCTATTCCCCCTCAGATCCTCAAAAGGTTTACCAGCTGCACCATCGAGAGCATTCTGACTGGTTGCATCACTGCCTGGTATGGCAACTGCTCGGCCTCTGACTGCAAGGCACTACAGAGGGTAGTGCGTATGGCCCAGTACAGCACCGGGGCCAAGCTTCCTGCCATCCAGGACCTCTATACCAGGTGGTGTCAGAGGAAGGCCCTACAAATTGTCAAAGACTCCAGCCACCCTAGTCATAGACTGCTCTCTACTACCGCACGGCAAGCGGTACCGGAGCGCCAAGTCTAGGTCCAAGAGGCTTCTAAACAGCTTCTCCCTGCCGCCCCACCTTCTAGGGGTGGCAGGTAGCCTAGTGGTTAGAGCGTTGGGCCAGTAACCAAAAGGTTGCTAGATCGAATCCTTGAGCTGACAAGGCAAAAATCTGTCGTTCTGCCCCTGGACAAGGCAGTTCCTAGGCTGTCATTGTAAATAAGAATGTGTTCTTAACTGACTTGCCTAGTTAAGTAAAGGTTAAATAAAAGGGGGAGCATGGTGGGAAAATAATTCCCCACTGGTGATATCCTCTGCCTTGTGTGCCTGCCTGTGTATCATATACTCTTTACATTACAAAAATCCCACCTACATATTTCTACACAGAAACACTGCCATGAAAAGAGGGCTCACAGTACAATAGACTCACACACAGTTTCTGGCTCTCTGAACAGCACACCTACAATAGCCTTTCACTGTCAATGGAAGATAATACTCTGAATATAATAAGCTACTAGCAGAAGGGCTGTGTTGTATTATAATGGAGTATAGTAATTAGTGCTTTAATCATGAGCTTGCAGGGTGGGCTTAGGGGGAAACAAACAAACACACAGCTCTGTGTGTTTGTGTGTGTGTGTGTGGTCTCAGTGATGTCAGCGACCACATTGCCAACTAGTGCGTTACTAAGTTCCCTCTCCTCTCTGCCTCTGTTCCCTGTCTGTCTCTCTAACTCAACTGCCCTGGGGTACTGTGTGTGTGTGTGTGTGTGTGTGTGTGTGTGTGTGTGTGTGTGTTTGTGCATGTGTGGACGTGAGCATATGTACAGTGCCTTCAGAAAGTACTCATACATCTTGACTTTTTTCAGATTTTGTTGTGTTACAGCCTGAATTAAAAATTGATGACATTTAGATTTTTTTGTCACTGGCCTATACACAATAACCCATAATGTCAAAGTGGAATTGTGTTTTTTGAAATTCAAACAAATAAATGTAAAATAAAGTCAATAAGTTTTCAACCCCTTTGTTATTGCAAGCATAAATTAGTTTAGCAGTAAATATTTGCTTAACAAGTCACATAATCATTTGCATGGACTCACTCTGTGTGCAATAATACTGTTTAAAATTATTTTGGAATGGCTGCCTCATCTCTGTACCCCACACATAAATTATCTGTAAGGTCCCTCTTTCGAGCAGTGAATTTCAAACACAGATTCAACCACAAAGACCAGGGAGGTTTTCCAATGCCTCACAATGAAGGGCTCCTATTGGTAGAAAAAACAGACATTAAATATCCCTTTGAGCATGGTCAAGTTATTAATTACACTTTGGATGGTGTATCAATACAACCAGTCACTACAAAGATACAGGCATCCTTCCTCTCAGTTGCCTGAAAAGAAGGAAACCGCTCAGGGATTTCACTATGAGGCCCAACGGTGACTTTAAAACTGTTACTAAGTATAATGGCTGTGATAGGAGAAAGCTAAGGATGGTTCAACATTGTAGTTACTCCACAATACAATCCTAATTGACAGAGTGAAAAGAAAGATACCTGAAAGAAACCTAACAAATATTCCAAAACATCCTGTTTGCAACACGGCACTAAAGAAATACTGCAAAGAATGTAGCAGAGCAGTAACATTTTTGTCCTGAATACAAAGTGTTATGTTTGGGGCAAATCCAATACAACACATTACCGAGTATCACTCTCCATATTTTCAAGCATAGGGGTGGCTGCATCATGTTATGAGTATGCTTGTACTGTAATAGTTAAAGACAGGGACGTTTTTCAGGATAGAAAATAAATGGAGCTAAGCAGAGGTAAAATCCAAGAGGAAAACCTGGTTCAGTCTGCTTTCCACCAGACACTGGGAGATGAATTTACCTTTTAACAAGACAATAGCCCAAAACACAATGCCAAACCTACACTGGAGTTGCTTACAGTGAATGTTCCTGAGTGACTGAGTTACAGTCTTGACTTAAATCTACTTGAAAATCTATGGCAAGACCTGAAAACGGTTGTCTAGCAATGATCAACAAGCAATTTGACAGAGCTTAAAGAATTTTGAAAATAATAATGTCTAAATGTTGCACAATCCAGGTGTAGAAAGCTTTTAGATACTTACACAGAAAGACTCACAGCTGTAATCACTGCCAAAGGTGCTTCTACAAAGTATTGACTCAGGGGTGTGAATAATTATGTAAAACATATATTTCTGTAATTCATTTTCAATAAATGTGCAAAAATTTCTTAAAACAAATTTTCACTTTGTCAGTATGGGTTAATGTGAGTAGATGGGCGGTAAAAATCTATTTTGAATTCAGGCTGTGACACAGCAAAATGCACATTACGTCAAGGTATATGAATACTTTCTGAAGGCACTGTATGTCTGCTCTCATGTGTGTTTGTGTAGGGGCCTGGCCAACATGCTCCTGTAGGACTTCCTGTATAACCAGTCAGTAATTAGCACACTAACTCATGTCTCATATAATCAGTCAGTCAGTAGCACACTAACCCATGTCTCATACAGTATAACCAGTCAGTCAGAAGAACAGAAGTCCAGAAGATTTCTACATTAGCATAAGATGGTGTTCACACTGGGTTCTCTTTGTCCTACTAGAAGAAAGAGCATCATCCTACTGCCCTGTCCATCACCCGGAGAAACCGCTACACACACACACACAGACACACACACAAGCAGTGTTGGGATTAGTTACCTGACACATTTAGTGGTTACATTTAACAAAAGTAATGCTTTACTTTACATTACTATTTTCCACCACCGCTGACTGCAAGGCTCTACAGAGGGTGGTATGCTCAGCAGAACGCACCATCAGGTGCACACTGCCTGTCCTCCAGGACACATACAACACCAGGTGTCGCAGGAAGGCCACGAAAGTCATCATGGACTTCAGCCACCCGAGCCACGGCCTGTTTTCCCCACTTTCATCACTCAGACGCAGGCAATATAGGACCATCATGGCAAAAAACTGACAGGCCAATTGCTCCTGCCCCCAGACCATCAGGCTGCTGAATAGCCACCACCAATCAACCCTCTGATCCCCCTGTTACCCTCCTGCCCCCCAGACTTGATTTGATCATCTGTGGCGGTGCTTTCCTGTGCTAGTCTAGAAGTCCTGCACTATCATATGGGCTGCTTAATTAGCCATATACAGTTCATTAGGAAAGTTTTCAAACCCCTTGACTTTTTCCACATTTTGTTATGTTACAGCCTTATTCTAAAATTATTTAAATACATTGTTTTACTCATCAATCTACACACAATACCCCATAATGACTAAGCAAAAACAGGTTTTTATAAATTTTAGCAAATGTATATAAAAAAAGAAAACAGAAATACCTTATTTACATAAGTACTGTA
>QNTS01000551.1:448186-458222 GCA_003317085.1 Hucho hucho | reverse complement strand
GGGGGGGGGGGGGGGGTACTGTCACGTCTTCTATCGAAGTCGGTCCCTCTCCTTGCTCGGGCGTTGTTCGGCGGTTGACCTCACCGGTTTTCTAGCCATTGCCGATCTACTTTTCATTTTTCCATTGTTTTACACACCTGGTTTCAATCCCACAATTACTTGTTCCTTATTTAACCCTCTGTTCCCCCATGGTTGTTTGTGAGTGATTGTTGTTTGGTAACACGGTCCGTTATTGTGGGCTCGGAATTATTGAGTTGTAATTGTTATTATTGTTGAGCAAATACGTTGATTTCTCATATCTGCTGTCCTGCGCCTGACTCCGTTACACCAGCTACACACAGGATCCGTTACACTTCAATAGGTTTAAAACTCCTCTACTGACACCATTTGTAGACTAAAAGAGCAGGTCTTGTTGCTCATAATATGATCATCAATCAATTGGACAATAGCTTTCTTGGAAGAATGTTTGTTTACATTATTGCTCAGTAAATAAATTTTCTTTGTAAAAAAGCCTCATCATCAATCCATGGAGATGGACGAGCCCGAACTGTACTCTTTCTTACTGGGGAATGATGGTCTATTACCTCAGTGAGCAAATCAATAAAACATTCTGTAGCGTGATTTAGTTCATCCTCTTGATAAATCAGCTCTCAGGGTACAGCAGCCAAATCATATAGAAATAGCTCATAATTAAATGTTTAAATATTTCTCTTGACCACAATCCTTGGGGGTTTCTTTGGAACCTTGATGTTCATGGTTATGGTCACAATATTATGGTCTGTCCAGCCCACTGGCATTGATCTGGCTTTTAAGCATTGCAATGGTATATTACAGAAGATCAGATCAATGCATGTGTCTGAACGATGACCCAACTTAGTTGATGATCTAGTAGATGATCTAAACAACAGTTCTTGGCATATCTCATCAATTTAGTTATATTCTAATTATTATGATCCTTCCAATTTATATTAAAATGACCCAAGACAAATACAACTCTGTGGCCTGGTCAAACCCAGTGCATAAGTCATCCAGATAGGACACCTTAGAGCTAGGAGGTCTAAATACACATCCTACCAATATTGGTGCCTGGTGAGGCAGATGTACTTTAGCCCATAGTGCCACTATTTGACATACTTTAAGGTCATCCCTCCTCTTAAAAGGTATATGATTCTGAATGTACAGTGCTACACCCCCACCATTCCTATTCCTGTCCCTTCTAAGTAGACTATATCCTTGAATGTTCATTTGCCCATCATTTACAGATGCATCTAAATGCGTTTCAGTCAAAGCCAAAATACGAATATTATTTATGTTGACCAATTTAAAAACCTCATGTATTTTGTTAGGAAGGCTACATACATTAACCTGAGCTATATGAAGCCCTTTCCTTGTCAAGTGGAGATCAAGAGAGCATGTATTCGTTATAGATGAAGTTGTCATGATAGACTACAACACACAAAGACAGATTTGAACATTGAATTAAAATAGTCAGGGAGTTACTCTAGAGTCCCGATACAATTGCCCGTTGATGTAAAGTTTATCCATCACCATGGGGACTCATTGATTCAGGCAACGCTTTTCCATCCTGATGGGATACATTTTTTTCTCCTTTCATTGATCTTGGTGGGGAAGGGATCATTTATTCCAAAATCAGTGTTTCTGAGTTCTCTGCTCCTGCTCTTCGTCATTTCCTTTTGCTTAAATTTGTCAAAACATGCAATAATAGCCCGTGGCCTATTTACAAAGGCCTTACCCATTCTATGGACTCTTGAGAAAGTGACATTACGCACAACATCAGTGGGCAGTTTCAGTTAAAGTCTCAGACAGTGTCCTCACAGACTCTGCTGTTGTCATTCTCCGGTATCCCTGAAAATATTTTATTGTCCTGCATTGATCGACAATGTACATCAAGCAAGGTTTCTTTAAGTTGTTTGTTCTCCCTTTGCACCACCTCCACCTTTCCATGAATAGAGTCTACAGTACCTTTCAGCTCTGTGTTCTCTTTCCTTAGATCATCAATCTGACATTGGCTGAATTCTAGATTGGCACATAACCCATTGATGTCCTCTCATAATATATCCAAGATATCAAGTTTGGCAAGCCTTTCATTGATCAACATCCATATCAATAAACCTCTCCCCACTCTCCATGCGGCCCTCTTGCTTGGGGATTGGGTTTGTTGTCCTTAACAATGCTTGAATCCTCCAAAATCAGCAACATGTTTCTTTGAGTTCGTAAGTATCTCTCGTCAATGAATCATTCAAGCTCTTCAATGGATTCTGTATCATCCAGCGTGTTTGCAGGCAGAGTAAAACAAATAGAACAAAACAATGTTAACTTAGCTAGCGTCTAGTCAGTGTATGCGGAAAAAAATCACGCCCGGATGACAGGGAGCTTGTTTCCAGTGATGTACTGGGCTGTATGCACCACAGTGATATGCATTCCGGCTCTTTTCATTGAGCCGGCTCGTTCGGCTCAACTCACCAAAAAGAGACAGCTCTTTTGTCTTCCAAACGGCTCTTTAAAAAAATATATGTTTTGTATTTTTTCAAGTCAAACAGTTTGCAATAGTTTGACTATGATTGGTGTTAAAACATTTCTAATTAAATTATTAAATGAAATCATACTCTACCTTAACCACAATGTATTTAAAAATGCATTGGTTTGTTATGAAAAAAGAATGCTATTAAACATTTGCATTTAAAGTATAACTTTTTAATGTATATAAACAAAGTGCATATAAATCTAACCATTCAAAAATAATATAATCTGAACAGCATAATAAAATATTGCACCATATCAAAGAAAAATAAATAACAATTTGCAAAACTGCAGCATCCCACTTAAAAAATGTAACTGGTCCCTCTTCTCTCTCTTCTTTATTGCCATGTTATAACCAGGACTCTGCACACCTCCTCCACCACCTCCCATTCCTCTTGTGTCCGAGCATCTACAGCTGCATTGACAATGGCCATGGTAGAGATGATGGCATCCTTTGACTGAAGAAACCGCTTCAACATATAAAATGTTGAATTCCACCTTGTAGTGCAGTCCTGTTTAGGCCTCAGCTCAGGCCTCCCCATCTGGCGTTGTGTAGACTTTAGTTTTTCAGCACCTACTGTGCTCCTGTGGAAGTATTCCAGCTGCTTTCACGTTGTCCACAGTGGGCTTCATCACCTTCAGAGCATCTCTTACAATCAGGTTGATTGTGTGGGCAAGACATGGATGATGGGTCCATTTAAACTTTTTCATGGCTTTGGTTATGTTAGCTGCATTGTCGCTAACACAACATACCACTTTTCCATTTATTTGCCATTCTCTGGCCACTCTCAACAGTTCCTCTGCCAAGTTCTCTGAGGTGTGTCTGTCACTGAACTCAAAGCAGTCCAGAAGACAGCTAGACATAAAAAAATCTTCAATGAAGTGACATGTAACTGACATGTAAGAAGTGGTTACCCTTGATGTCCAGCAGTCAGTGGTAAGGCAAACTGCAGGAGCTTTTTGGACTCTTTCCCTCACTGAAGCCTATGTGCTCTTGTATAGTTATGGAATAAGTTATTTTGAAAGGGTTTTCTTGCTTGGAATTGTGTACATTGAATTTAAACTATTGCTATCATTTATAAAACCTCTATCCTCCATGATCGAAAATGGCTGGAAATCGGTGGCAATCATTTTAGCCAATGCAATATCAATTTGGCCTTGTTTTGCTACACACATAGACTTTGGCATACACTGGTCCATAGAAGACTGCGTTGTTGTGTGTTGCGGAGTAGGCCTACTTGACTGAGTGGATACATCCCCACGTGTGGAGGTGCTGGCTCCACCACTTTCACTAGCAGGCCCGCTAGTTTATCAAAGCTCCGCTACAGCTAGCTTCACAGTTGGGTGCACAGTTCGCATATGCCGGTGTACGTTGTGCGTAGAACCGGCTTTATATGAGATTTTGTTTAGGCAAATTCTAAACTGTGCTCTAAGGGGGAGAGGGTTGAAGTTGGGGGTTTTATGACAGCTAGTTTGGGTGTCTGGAATATCTTTGTGTCTTATGAAGCGTTTACAGCCCAAAACTAGAACATAAAATAAGGGACAATATATTTCATCATCCGAATGGGTGGGAATAATGGATGGATGGAATATGAAAATTAATGTCTATTTTATGATGTTATTAAAAGTTAAATGAAGACGTTATGACGAAAACATTGTTATCATATAATGTGTATATGATGTTTACATACTTTACCTTGTGTAGAAAATATCCAGATTAAAGAGAATGTTTTTGTGACAATAAGACTGTGATTTTAGTTGTCTAAACGAGATCATAGTAAATTCTAATACCTTGCCTCGTAATGAGCTACGCCCCAGGGAACCCAGAGAGCATGTCATAAAGATGAAAACACCCCCTTTCTTCCCGAGGGTATAATGCATGTGAGTTAAGAATTAACATACTAGACTAGAGGACCCCGCTCTGTAGCCAAGGTCCACGATTAGTCACAACCCTGAAACGCAACACAAGGTTGAAGAATACAAAGGAACCCCTTAACAATCAATGCTACGGTTGAGTAGCTGCCCTAAGTACTGTATCTGAGAAGGTGAATTCAAGCTGGACCACCCAGTTATTCTCTTCAAGTCATCGTTTGTCTACACTGCTCTCATTCCCACGCTGGGATCATCTACGTGGCTGATTAACCATCCTGAGAAGACCACTCTTACAGAACGAATGCAAGGAAACACACAACTAAGAGAAAGGACATTGTGACATCTTGAGGACAATCAGAGACTTGCACCCGAGAACAAAGGAGACGAACATCCAAAGAACAAGGCATCGGTCGAACCTCTACCACTAAGAGGAACTCGGCCCCCAGAAGGCCTGGGCCCAACCGAGATATCCAACAGAGATACCCAACATGCATTACACTTCTTACCTATAAGAGCGGCAGTTCGGGGGAAGGTATTAGGGCTAAACTAAGCATAGTTTACAAATGTATCCAAGTGGTGCTTTTCTCTCTTGCTCTCTCTCTCTCTCTCTCTTTAAATCTCCATCTTGTTTAACACATGTCATTTTGTGTTGATCCTCTAGGGACCTGTTGCCATTGTATTAAGTTCTAATCAATAACCTAGACTGTGTGTGTGTGTATGTGTATATTATGTTATCATTTAGCTTGAGAGTAAATAAATAGTCAACTCAATTTGTGTAGCACAGAATGATTAGTGAGACCTGGGTTTTTGCAGATTTAAAGGATTATGCGACTTTCAGAATGAGACTGATATGAGGAAATGATTGACTGCTATGATATCGAGATTCTGATATATATTTGAGTTAATTTGGGAAACAGTAACTCATTAAAAACACTTTTCCAGTGGTGCCCCAGGTTACTAATGAGTTAATTGTTACATGATTAATTTAATCACGTAATAATTAAACATAGATAATTATTCGAAAAATAGTATGTCATCACTAATGATAGTCACATCACAACAGGTGTTTATCAAGATTGAATTTGTTTTAAAATTCTTTGTGGGTCTGAGTAATCTGAGGGAAATATGTGTCTCTAATATGGTCAGGAGGTTAGAAAGTGCAGCTCGGTTTCCACCTCATTTTGTGGGCAGTGGGCACATAGCATGTCTTCTCTTGAGAGTCAGGTCTGCCGATGGCGGCCCATCTCAATAGCAAGGCCATGCTCACTGAGTCTGTACATAGTCAAAGCTTTCCTTAATTTTGGGTCAGTCACAGTGGTCAGGTATTCTCTAGATTAACTTCTCAGGGAGCAGCTCCCGAGGTGACGGTTTTGGAGAGCCTGGCGTGCCCAAAGTAAAATGCCTCCCATTCAGGCCCAGAAAATAGGATATGCATATATTTAGTACCATTGGATAGGAAACACTCTGAATTTTCCAAAACTGTTAACCATTTGTCTGTGAGTGAAACAGAACGGATATGGCAGGCAAAACCCCGAGGAATTTCTGTCCTGGAAAAAGTGATTTTGACACATTGCTCATTTGGGAACCCCTCCCTCATGAAAATGACCATATAAGGGCATATGAATGCAGTACACATCGCTTCCTTATGATGTCAACAGCCTNTCTTGGACAAGTTTATAGGTATAAGATGAACGAGTTCGCGCCACGTTTCAATGGACTAGTGGAGGCTGTCGTTTCTGACTATGACGCGCGAACCAAATGGAGATTTATGGATATAATACATTACTTTTTCTAACAAAAGAACCATGGATTGTCTTCGTTGGACACTTAGGATGATCTCAGCAGAAGTTCTTCAACAGGTAATTGATTTGTTTTCGCTGTGAAATGTGTTATGTGTGTGCCACGCTGGCTAATGAATTCATGGCTATGAGAAAGTATGTGAGGTGCTGCCCTCAAACAATCAAATGTAGAGCTTTCGCCGTAAAGACTTTTTTAAATCTGACAACGCTGTGATATTGCCAAGAAACAGAGCTTTTGATGAGTATGAAACACTTGTATATTGGTGGATTTTTAATAATTCAACTTTGGGATTTTGAATTTGGCGCTTTACATTTTACCTGGTGGTGTCGGGAGTGACCCACCGCTCCCTGTCTAGTTAAACTCTTTAGGTGAGGGCTTTGTTATGGAAGGTTTGAGAATCACCCGGATTTAGTGCTGGTTGGGTGTAACCACCTATGGAAAGCAGTTTGCTGTCCTTTATCTCTCTCTCTCAGTTTTCTCTCTCTATATATATATGTATATATACACTACCGGTCGAAAGTTTTAGAACACCTACTCATTCAAGAGTTTTTCTTTATTTTTACTATTTTCTACATTGTAGAATAATAGTGAAGACATCAAAACCGTTAAATAACACATACGGAATCATGTAGTAACCAAAAAAGGGTTAAACAAATCAAAATATATTTTATCTTTGAGATTCTTCAACCAGATTCACCTGGAATGCTTTTCCAACAGTCTTGAAGGAGTTCCCACATATGCTGAGCACTTGTTGGCTGCTTTTCCTTCACTCTGGATGTCCGACTCATCCCAAACCATCTCAATTTGGTTGAGGTCGAGGATTGTGGAGGACAGGTCATCCGATGCAGCACTCTCCTTCTTGGTAAAATAGCCCATACACAGCCTGGAGGTGCGTTGGGTCATAGTCCTGTTGAAAAAACAAATTATAGTCCCACTAAGCCCAAACCAGATGGGATGGTGTATCGCTGCAGAATGCTGTGGTAGCCATGCTGGTTAAGTATGTCTTGAATTCTAAATAAATCACCAACAGTGTAACCAGCAAAGCACCCCCACACCATAACACCTCCTCCTCCATGCTTTACTTGGGAAATACACATGCGGAGATCATCCGTTCACCAACACCGCGTCTCAGAAAGACACGGCGGTTGGAACCAAAAATCTCCAATTTGGACTCCAGACCAAAGGACTAATTTCCACTGGTCTAACGTCCATTGCTCATGTTTCAGGGCCCGCACAAGTCTCTTCTTCTTATTGGTGTCCTTTTATTTTGATTTGTTTAACACTTTTTTGGTTACTACATGATTCCATATGTGTTATTTCATAGTTTTGACCTCTGTGATTGCCAACAAGGGTTTTGCCACCAAGTACTAAGTCATGTTTTGCAGAGGGGTCAAATACTTATTTCCCTCATTAAAATGCAAATCAATTTATAACCTTATTCACATGCGTTTTTCTGGATTTTTTTGTTGTTATTCTGTCTCTCACTGTTCAAATAAACCTACCATTAAAATTATAGACTGATCATTTCTTTGTCAGTGGGCAAACAGACAAAATCAGCCGGGGATCAAATACTTTTTTCCCTCACTGTAAGATTCAAAAACTGAGACATAAACTGAACAAGTTCCACAGACATGTGACTAACAGAAATTGAATAATGTGTCCCTGAACAAAGGGGGGGGTCAAAATCAAAAGTAACAGTCAGTATCTGGTGTGGCCACCAGCTCCATTAAGTACTGTAGTGCATCTCCTCCTCATGGGCTGCACCAGATTTGCCAGTTCTTGCTGTGAGATGTTACCCCACTCTTCCACCAAGGAACCTGCAAGTTCCAAGACATTTCTGGGGGGAATGGCCCTAGCCCTCACCCTCTGATACACAGGTCCCAGACGTGCTCAATGGGATTGAGATCCGGGCTCTTCGCTGGCCATGGCAGAACACTGACATTCCTGTCTTGCAGGAAATCATGCACAGAACGAGCAGTATGGCTGGTGGCATTGTCATGCTGGAGGGTCATGTCAGGATGAGCCTGCAGGAAGGGTACCACATGAGGGAGGAGGATGTCTTCTCTGCAATGCACAGCGGTGAGATTGCCTGCAACGACAACAAGCTCAGTCTGATGATGCTGTGACACACCGTCCCAGACCATGACGGACGATCCCGCTCCAGAGTACAGGCATCGGTGTAACACTCATTCCTTCGACGACAAACGCGAATCCGACCATCACCCCTGGTGAGACAAAACCGCGACTCGTCAGTGAAAAGCACTTTTTGCCAGTCCTGTCTGGTCCAGCGACGGTGGGTTTGTGCCCATAGGCGACGTTGTTGCCGGTGATGTCTGGTGAGGACCTGCCTTACAACAGGCCTACAAGCCCTCAGTCCAGCCTCTCTCAGCCTATTGCGGACAGTCTGAGCACTGATGGAGGGATTGTGCGTTGCTGGTGTAACTCGGGCAGTTGTTGTTGCCATCCTGTACTCGCTCCAGAGTACAGGCCTCGGTGTAACGCTCATTCCTTCGACGATAAACGCGAATCCGACCATCACCCCTGGTGAGGTCGGATTCGCGATCAGCTGTCCATCCTGTCTCCCTGTAGCGCTGTTTTAGGCGTCTCACAGTACGGACATTGAAATGTATTACCCTATTCACATCTGCAGTCCTCATGCCTCCTTGTAGCATGCCCAAGGCACAATCACGCAGATGAGCAGGGACCCTGGGCATCTTTCTTTTGGTGTTTTTCAGAGTCAGTAGAAAGGCCTCTTTAGTGTCCTAAGTTTTCATAACTGTGACCTTAATTGCCTACCGTCTGTAAGCTGTTAGTGTCTTAACGACCGTTCCACATGTGTATGTTCATTAATTGTTTATGGGATGGGAAATAGTGTTTAAACCCTTTACAATGAAGATCTGTGAAGTTATTTGGATTTTTACGAATTATCTTTGAAAGACAGGGTCCTGAAAAAGGGACGTTTCTTTTTTTGCTGAGATTAACACCGCTCTAGCTCCGCCATCTTTCACTGCAGATGTGGAAGTGTGAAATAAGCGGATGTGGTAGATTGAGACGTATCCAAAGCAAAAAAACGGATATCTCTAGCTTAAACTGACGGATTTTGATGGGGATTTTTTTATTATGTAACTAAGACTGAACCACCGGTTTGTCAATCGACTCTAGGGGGTTTAACCGGTCTCCTCCTCTTCATATACACTGACTGAAGTGGATTTAACAGTTAACATCAATAAGGGATCATAGCTTTCACTTGGATTCACCTGGTCAGTCTAAGTCATGGAAAGAGTAGGTGTTCTCGGTGTGGAATACAGGTGTGCAATCTTACCTTGCTTGTGTGTGTGTGTATGTGTGTTCTTACCTTGGTGTGTAGTTTGGAGAGCTGCTTGTCATCCAGGTACGTCTGTGTGTAGACACGTCTCTTATAGCGGAACTGGGAGAGGAACACACAGAGAACATACAGATTTACTGGAATAAACCTATATTAGTTAGTTAATTAGTTAGTTAGTTAGTTAGTCTGCTAGTTCATTAGTAAGTAAATAAAACATATCTAGAGAAAAAAGTAAGTTATCTTCTGCCTTCCATTTTCAACTTGTCAACAGCCCGCACATGTATTAGTTTGGTTACAAACCACAGATTTGATAAACAGGTCTCACTGAACACTCAGACTGTAGTTAAAAACTGTAAACCTTGGGGTTGAGAGGTGGTTGTGTGTGTGTGTGTGTGTGTGTGTGTGTGTGTGTGTGTGTGTGTGTGTGTGTGTGTGTGTGTGTGTGTGTGTGTGTGTGTGTGTGTGTGTGTGTGTGTGTGTGTGTGTGTGTGTGTGTGT
>QNTS01000551.1:412096-448173 GCA_003317085.1 Hucho hucho | reverse complement strand
GTGTGGGTGCGCTTTATGAGTGTGAATCTCTGGGAGTGCAGAGGGTAGTGAGGCTGGAGTAACCTATCACTCATATTTATAAACTCCTTCCTTGAGGGAGGGAAGAACTGGTGACTGATCAATTTGATTTCAGAGATTGCAAAGACCACTCTCATACAACTACAGCACATATCTACTCTCATGTTAAAGTGCCCTCTGCCCTCCCATAGATTATCCTCCTAAAGTGCACGCACACACACACACACACAATCAAATGCATTCACTTTTTTGTTTATTTCCATGCTTCCATCATGTGTGCTCTCTTAACAGCCAGGCCACTCGAGATCCATGTAGTATTCAGCATTCATCCAGGTCCCCAGGATGTCGGGAGATGCCTTCAAAGCCGTCCACTTGGGGCAACGGTGAGTGCTATTACCATTAAGTAGGCTTGCAACTTGCTAGGGTGTTGTGGTTGGGGATGGGGGATGAGTGTATGCCGCGAGTTCTGGCTCGGAGTGTCGCGTGTTCAATTCCAGTGTAGAAATCCATCGTAGAAATTTGGCGTTTTTTAACACATTTCAAATTTTCTCAGGAAGTCGTTTTAATTTCAAGTTAAAGTGTACTGTTAGCTAGCTAGCTAATGTTAGTTGGCTGGCTCGCTACCTAAAGTTACGTGTATGATCTGTGTAGTAATATTATTTGTATCTCATAGCTATTTGCATTGCTAGTTATAGCCTAATGTTAGCCTGCTAACATTGAACCTGGTTGGTTAGCAAACCTGCAGATTGTGGTTCATTGTTTAGCTAGCTACATGTCTAAACAAAAGACTCCACTATGCAAGTAACTATTTCAATAGAATGTTCATAATGTCACTACGACAACTGTCAATAGACAGTGCAAGTAAATTCACTCTGGCTATCTACTCTGATTTCAGATCACTCTCGTCTGAGTGTGCCAGACGGCAGAATAACTGACAAATTTACAAACGCTCAACAATATGGCCAGTGTCAGTAAGCGTTGGCAAAAAAGCGAAATTAAATTGTTTCCAGTAGCACAGTTGCAGCCACCAATGCTCTGGATAACATAAAAACAGCCTAACCAGCTCTAACCAGGCTGAGTAAAATGGTCAGACTGAGCTGTTCCCTCATTTGTGTCTGGAAGTAGCTAGCAAGCTAGCCAACGTTAGCTTGGGTGCTTGAGTGCTGTTGTTAGGTCAGAACTCTCGGATCAACCCTACTCCTCAGCCAGAGCGTCCAGTGTGCGCTCTGAACGCTCAAATTTATGAATGGACAATCTGACAAGCTCTGAGTTTACGAATGCCCAGAGCGCACTCTGAGCACACTCTGGCACTCCAGATTAAATTTATGAACACACCCGTAGTATAAACCAGCCTTTAGTCTTGAAATCTTTGGTTGTTAAGTACATGGCCTCACATGTGAATCCATAAAGAGATTGGGTGGAGCTAAGGCTTTAGAGGGTGTGAACGATGCTGAATGGGTGTAGACAAAGAAGAGCACCCCAGTAGGTGTATCAAAATATTCAAGGGACATTTTCTCAAAAGTGGTTTATCAACATTCAAAGCAGAATTACTTTATCATTGTTCCTTAACTGTAGTGTATGATATACCATACTTTTTGTGAGGATCGACGCTGGAGACAGGAAGCAAGTACAGGAAGAACATTTGATAAATTACGGACATGAAACAGGACAGGAACAGCTTCTGTACAGGGGACAAAATAACGACATCAAGCAGACACAGAACAAACAGAGGAAACAGACAGATAAAGGGGAGGCATTCAAATAATGATGGAGTTCAGGTAGGTCCAATGAGCGCAGGTGTGCGTAATGAAGGGGTCGGTTGTGCATAATGATAGGCAGCCAGGCGCCCTCAAGCGCCAGAATTTGAGAGCGGGAGCAGGCTGAATAAAAGTTTCTATTGTTGGATTGTTGGACATCACTTTGCAAGCCAGCATAATGTGACTTGTTGCTGGTTTTGCGGGTGACCAGTGTCCAAAATACTGTGAAGGCTGATCACCAGCAAAAACACAACAATGGATGGTCACCAGAAAAAAACACAACAAAGGCTGGTCACTAGCAAAAACACAACGAAGGCTGGTCACCAGCAAAAATACAAGCCTGGATACAAGCCTATGCTGGTCTATGCTGTTTTTTCCATCAGGGATGGATCTTCATGAGAGACAAATACCATAAACCATGGCCCTTGGCTTACTGTACACACACAGACACACAGACACGCACAGACAAACACGCGAGCACACACCCACCATATGCACATACACACAGCATAGCCCTAGGTTGTTAGATATTTCTAAATGTGCAGGGCCTCTCACATAGAGTTAGAGAAAACACCAGTCAGTTATGACTGCCTGACATACAGTACACACAGACACACAACTACATACTATACTATAAAAACGCACAGGCAACATCAAGCCAGAACAGCAGTGTCTGGAACTCTATTGGAGGGATACGACACCATTCTTCCATTCAAATGTAGTCATTTGGTGTTTTGTTGATGGTGGTGGAGTAAAAGCATGAGGGGATGTTAATTGATTGATTAACTCAGGAAGCACACCTGTGTGGAAGCATCTGCTTTCAATATACTTTATTATTTTGTCAGTTACCTGTATATACGACAAAACTATCTTATTAACCAGGAACAGCGCCCTTGGAAGCTAGGAATGATATAGTGCCCATTGTAGTATGAGGAATAAAATTAGACATAAGGAAGGTGTCCTTTATCACCAGGGTGGAATTGTACAACATGATTTCGTCATGCCATAGTAAAACCCTTGGGCTTTCTGCAGCTCCAACCATCGCCCCCCTGACTTCAGACCTATTCTACCTGCATTGAAGATTTACCTGCAGACATTCTGGTACCTGAACAAGATCCAACTACCTGCAAAAACAGCATCTAGCCTAATGTTGCTGCATCCTTGACATCTGAAGAAAATACTCAATCTGTATTTATAGGGAGAAACATTGCACTTTGCTCATAAGAAACACAGATATAAGAAAAATATGACATTTTCAAAATCCACAGAATTAAACATTTGTATTCAAACAATGTAGGCTGACTTTCAATAAATCAAATAATGGATATTATATAATCGATTCACTGGAGAAGGTTGGAGTACACTTCAGTGAACTCTCTCGATATATAGAATCCTGTCAGAGAGAGATCTAATGACGTTTACTCACTAAAAACACCACATCTTCACATTGGCTGTGTTTTTATATAATCACAAACCATGATCGACACAGGCTACAATGAACTGTTAGAGATGACATCTGGGAGCTGAGAACACTGCTGTCAGTGTGACTATCTCTGCTGAGTCTCACACACACACATATGCACACATATCTAACAGAGTAGATCATTGAATGATTGACAGGTGATATTCGGCTCCTAATGTTTCGTCTCTCATGGGAGAAGGCATATGATAGGAATACCATGACAGCAACAGGACAGAGAACATACACTCCAACACACACACTCAAGCACACACAAACAAACAAACATTCACAGACAACATACTAATACTAATAATAATAATAAGACACACATAGAAAGAGTATGTTAATGAGAGAGGGGGCAGGCCTACCTCCAGGTATGGTACAGGTGTAACAGAAGGCAGTGGGTATTCCTTCAGCTGCCTCTCCTCGTCCAGGAACTTGCCAGCCTTTCCATTGTAAGCTGGCTGGAAGAGGCCGTAGTTCAGCACGTCCTTCAGGCTGTGGTTCAAAGTACACAGGATACGCTGCTTAGACAACCAGATAGGAGCATCCGCATCGAACTTCATACATTTCTGGAGGGAGAGAGGAGAGAGCAGGGGAAAGTTAGGAGTGGCTTATAATACAGTATGTGTGTGTATACCCAAACAAATGAAAACACAGTTTAACACCCCACTCTGCACAGACCGCAGTGCAGAGCAAAGTAAAGGAAAGAGGAGAGAGGGAGAGAGAGCATGCACGCCTTATAATGAACTAAATAATTCACACAGTTATCAAATAATATAATCATTGATCAATTATTTCCTGCCATAGAGAACAAATCACAAGGATGGTGTTAGAAACCCTTGACCAGAGAAGAGGTTGCAGCAACAGACTCATGAAGTCAGATTGAAGTCTCTGGCACAAGCTCTCCCACCTCAGGCCCCTATCTTGATATAATGTATTATGCATGCTCTCAGTGTTAACTGGAGGTATTGAGGTTAAGTGTCTGGCTCAAGAGCAGGTCTGAAGCCAGCTGTGCCATACAGTATTTAGGATATCAGTGACTATCTGATCAGCGGTTTATTTTATAGGTTTTACTTCTAGTCATACTATAATGTAAAAAAAAACGTATTTGTTATATATAACGTAAAGGAGACCTACATAGTGTGTGTTGGTAAAGAATTCCCTCTAGTTACCCCATTGTGAAGCACTGAGCTACACTCTTACAAAAAATATTTCCAAAAGGGTTCGTTGTGGAGTGACCGTCTTGATTTGAATAACCCTTTTTGGAAGACAAGGGTTTTTTTGTAAGGGAAAGGGTTCTACCTTTAATTATGCAAACACAACCATATTTTTTACACTTCATATGTTGACAATCCACACATTATTTCATGCATAGGACATTTGAACAGCGTTTAATCAAACACATACAACAATATTTTTATGGGTGTGGGATTTAGACTAACTGGACAAATATATATTTTGTGTTAAAATTGACTGTTCAACTTGAAACATCCGATATAATTCCTACTTTGAGACGAAAAGTGATCCTAGATCAGCGGTCATAGTCTTGGATACCTTGTAAATATAGGCCCAGAAGTGAGCAGCATATAAAGAGGATGGTGAAGTGATGGTGAATAACCAATCTACCATTATTTCCCTGGGTTAGTTAAAGTTGATGTCGGAAGTTTACATACACCTTAGCCAAATACATTTAAACTAAGTTTTTCACAATTCCTGACAATTAATCAGAGTAAAAATGTCCTGTCTTAGGTCAGTTAGTAACACCACTTTATTTTAAGACTGTCAGAATAATACAATTCCAGTGGGTCAGAAGTTTACACACACTAAGTGGACTGTGCCTTTATGTCATGGCTTTAGAAGCTTCTGATAGGCTAATTGACATCATTTGAGTCAATTGGAGGTGTACCTGTGGATGTATTTCAAGGCCTACCTTCAAACAGTGCCTCTTTGCTTGACATCATGTGAAAATCTAAAGAAATCAGCCAAGACCTCAGAAAAAAATCTTTAGACCTCCACATGTCTGGTTCATCCTTGGGAGCAATTTCCATATGCCTGAAGGTACCACGTTCATCTGTACAAACAATAGTATGCAAGTATAAACACCATGGGACCACGCAGCCGTCATACCGCTCAGGAAGGAGACGCATTCTGTCTCCTAGAGATGAACGTACTTTGATGCAAAAAGTGCAAATCAATTCCAGAACAACATCAAAGGACCTTGTGAAGATGCTGGAGGAAACAGGTACAAAAGTATTTATATCCACAGTAAAACGAGTCCTATATCGACATAACCTGAAAGGGCGCTCAGCAAGGAAGAAGCCACTGCTCCAAAACCGCCATATAAAAGCCAGACTATAGTTTGCAACTGCACACGGGGACAAAGATTGTACTTTTTGGAGAAATGTCCTCTGGTCTCATGAAACTGTTTGGCCATAATGACCATCGTTATGTTTGGAGGAAAAAGGGGGAGGCTTGCAAGCCGAAGAACACCATCCCATCCGTGAAGCACGGGGGTGGCAGCATCATGTTGTACTTTGCTTCAGGAGTACCTGGTGCACTTCACAAAATAGATGGCATCATGAGGAGGAAAAGTATGTGTATATATTGAAGCAACATCTCAAGACATCAGTCAGGAAGTTAAAGCTTGGTCGCAAATGGGTCTTCCAAATGTTCACTGACCCCAAGCATACTTCCAAAGCTGTGGCAAAATGGCTTAAAGACAACAAAGTCAAGGTATTGGAGTGGCCATCACAAAGCTCTGACCTCAATCCTATAGAACATTTGTGGGCAGAACTGAAAAAGCGTGTGCGAGCAAGGAGGCCTACAAACCTGACTCAGTTACACCAGCTCTGTCAGGAGGAATGGGCAAAAATTCACCTAACGTTTTGTGGGAAGCTTGTGGAAGGCTAACCGAAACGCTTGACCCAAGTTAAACAATTTAAAGGCAATGCTACCAAATACTAATTGAGTGTATGTAAACTTCTGACCCACTGGGAATGTGATAAAAGAAATAAAAGCTGAAATAAATCATTCTCTCTACTATTATTCTGACAGTCTTAAAATAAAGTGGTGATCCTAACTGACCTAAGACAGGGACATTTTACTACGATTAAATGTCAGGAATTGTGAAAAACTGAGTTGAAATGTATTTGGCTAAGGTGTATGTAAACTTTCAACTTCAATTGTATTCATAAGAAGGCTATAAAGAAAGCATGGAATTCCTAATTGACCATACTGCCATAGCTATACGGAAAATAAATATGTACGAGAGCTTCTCTGGTGGCACAGGTTCAAACTGCACATGAGCAGATTGTCAACATATGAGGTGTAAAACAAATATGGTTGTGTCTGTATGGTAAAATTTTTATTAAATGTACCTGATTTCTCCAGCATCTTCACAAGGGTCATCTATGCTTGGGGTCATTGTCCATTTGGAAGACCCATTTGCGACCAAGCTTTAACTTCCTGACTGATGTTGCTTCAATATATCCACATATTTTTCCTTCCTCTTGATGGCATCTATTTTGTCAACTGCACAGTCCCTCTTGCAGCAAAGCACCCCAACAACATGATGCTGCCACCCCCGTTCTGGTTGAAAAACATTCTGGTTGAAAAACGAGTTTTAATGACTCTAACCTAAGTTTATGTAAACTTCCGACTTCAACTGTATATCTATCTATCTATCTATCTATCTATCTATCTATCTATCTATCTATCTATCTATCTATCTATCTATCTATCTATCTATCTATCTATCTATCTATCTATCTATCTATCTATCTATCTATCTATCTATCTATCTATCTATCTATCTATCTATCTATCTATCTATCTATCTATCTATCTATCTATCTATCTACATATATTGTTTTTATGAAGGCATATATACTTTTTCCTAACATTTTCCATCCCAAAAAATAGGAATAAGCAAAGGCTTTGATGAAAAAGGGGTCGTGGAGAAAATCTACCAAGAAAGTCTGAAAAGGTAAAGACATACATCAAAAGACAATAATGTTAAGTAAAGACCCCTGCCAACTAATATCAACACTTGCTTCTGTCTTCTGTAAGTTTAACCTTGCCATGTGCCTTGCCTTGTGTCTTGAAATTACATGACCAAAAAAACACATATCTTTAATGAAGAGGGAGGATAATGAAAGTTCACTTAATATCAAATTTGTTTTAAAATTATTAAGTGATTACAACTCAAAATTCCGTTACCAAATTGGTAACAGATTTTCTGAAAATAGGTAACAGAATTTCTGTTTTTGAATTGGCTACAATGGGAAATCATAATAGTCACAAACCACAGGTGGGTTAGCAAGTTTGGACAGCACAGTACAGTACTGAACTAAACTCTACTGTACTCTACTGTACCCTACTGTGCTGTGCTCTACTCTACTCTACTCGACTGAGCTCTACTCTGCTGTTCTTTGATGTCCAAACTTGAGAAACATAGACATCTATCAGATTTAGTCTAGTCCGGACCAACTAAATTTGGTCTTGTTTGGGGGCAGAGCTCATAAAAATAATAGCCAGTGTGTAGAATAATACCCAAATATGCAAAGGAAGATATTGTATATTTCTACCTTTGTGTACCTATTTAGGATACATCGCCATGAAGAGAATGACATTCATATCCACAATGATGCATTTCTGTGTAATACAGATCAGGGACCCATGATGGAAATCCATTACCGCTATTCCGTTACCGGGTGTAAATCCACTTCACTTACTGTAGTTCATTAACCAAAAGAGATTTTTCAAAGTCAATGGGTCATGTCATAGCTGACATCCCATTCTTTCTGCAGAAATTGTTGAATCGTAATATCTTAAGAGATATTTAACAGAGTTACATGGACACAAACTGAGGGAGATTTTACCTACATTTTGTTACCAAACTTTGCATCTGCACAGTTCTTCCAGTAAATGTATGTTCTGTGTAAATTGTTAAAAGTAGTCATTGTGCATAGAGTTGTAAAGTTTGTTAAACTTTGAAATCAATGGTTTTTGTTTGGCATACATTTCAAAAATCTGAATCTCAGCATAATTCTGTTAGTGTGGAAATGCCCTCTTGGCTGTAGGGCCTAGTTGATTCAGACAGGTTTTGTACAGCCTATTTCGTCCAATGCCATTGTCTACAGCTGCATTCAGTCTGCAATAAATTCCACAATGGTTTTCTGCCCTCCTTCACTCTCCTTCTTTCACAAGGACAATAGCTAAACTGAACCTATAACCTGCTGTCCTTAGAATAATACAATTTATAAACAACACCTGACCAAAGTTACTTTTCCGGGTGACTTTCACCTCAACAAAGATGGTCTAAAATGCAAAGATGAAGAGAGAGAAGCAGATAGAAGTTAAAATAAAAGGAATGGAACAAAAAAATAGACAAACAGACAGACAGACAGAGAGCGAGACAGAGAGAGACAGAGAGAGAGAGAGAGAGAGAGAGAGAGAGAGAGAGAGAGAGAGAATACACTGCTGGGAAATATGGTTCCTACAAACTGTGAACCACAATATTACAAAGGGGGCAGCCCTGAGCCCTGTGACCGAATGATCGAATACAATTAGTAAGAGATTAGTAAGAGGCAATAGAACAGAATAGCCATCTGATATGACCCCCAAGCCTGTAAGTTACAAAGAAGGAGGGTGGAGCTCCTTGTTCCGGTTCCTCTCCTCATTCTAGCATCTCGTCATCTTTTCTCTTAACACGTGGGGACCCAGAACTTAATCAACCAGGTGACCAATAACGTGAGACTTTAGTTCTGGGTTAACCAAGATTACTCTTCTCTTTCTCTCTCTCAGACAGAACGTCTCTACTTCAGTGAACAGGTACAGTGGCAAGAAAAAATATGTGAACCCTTTAGAATTACCTGGATTTCTGTATAAATAGGTCATCAAATTTGATCTGATCTTCATCTAAGTCACAACAATAGACAAACATAGTGTGCTTAAACCAATAACACACAAATGATTGTATTTTTCTTGTCTATAATGAATACATCATTTAAACATTCACAGAGTAGGGTGGGAAAAAAGTATGTGAACCCCTAGGCTAATGACTTCTCCAAAAGCTAATTGGAGTCAGGAGTCAGATAACCTGGGGTCCAATCAATGAGACGAGATTGGAGGTTAGAGCTGCCTTTCCCTATGAAAAACACTCACAAAATTTGAGTTTGCTATTCACATGAAGCATTGACTGATGTGAACCATGCCTCGAACAAAAGAGATCTCAGAAGATCTAAGATTAAGAATTGTTGACTTGCATACAGATGGAAAGGGTTACAAAAGTATATCTAAAAGCCTTGAAGTTCATCAGTCCACGGTAAGACAAATTGTCTATAAATGAAGAAAGTTTAACACTGTTGCTACTCTCCCCACGAGTGGCCGTCCTGCAAAGATGACTGCGAGAGCACAGCGCAGAATGCTCAATGAGGTTAAGAAGAATCCTAGAGTGTCAGCAAAAGACTTACAGAAATCTCTGGAACATGCCAACATCTCTGTTGACGAGTCTACGATACATAAAACACTAAACAAGAATGGTGTTCATTGGAGAACACTACGGAAAGAAGCCACTGCTGTCGAAAAAAAGTTTGACTGAAACTGAAGTTTTCAAAAGAGCACCTGGATGTTCCACAGCGCTACTGGCAAAATATTCTGTGGACAGATGAAACTACAGTTGAGTTGCTTGGAAGGAACACACAACACTACAAAAAGGCAAAGCACACCAACATCAAAACCTCATCCCAACTGTAAAGTATGGTGGCGGGAACATCATGGTTTGGGGCTGCTTTGCTGCCTCAGGGCCTGGACAGCTTGCTATCATCGACGGAAAAATGAATTTCCAAGTTTATCAAAACATTTTGCAGGAGAATGTTAGGCTATCTGTCGCCAATTTAAGCTCAACAGAAGTTGGGTGATACAACTGGACAACGACCCAAAACACAGAAGTAAATCAACAACAGAATGGCTTCAACAGAAGAAAATACACCTTCTGGAGTGGCCCAGTCAGAGTCCTGACCTCAACCCGATTGAGATGCTGTGGCATGACCTCAAGAGAGCAGTTCACACCAGACATCTCAATAATATTGCTGAACTAAACAGTTTTGTAAAGAGGAATGGTCACAAAATTCCTCCTGACCGTGCAGGTCTGATCCGCAACTGCAGAAAACATTTGGTTGAGGTTATTGCTGCCAAAGGAGGGTCAGGTCGCCCATCCAAGAGTTCACATACTTTTCTCACCCTGAACTGTTAAGGTTTACACGGTGTGTTCAATAAAGACATGAAAACGTATAATTGTTTGTGTGTTATTAGTTTAAGCAGACTGTGTTTGTCTATTGTTGTGGCCTAGAAGAAGATCAGATCAAATTTTATGACCAATTTATGCAGAAATACAGGTATTTCCAAAGGGAAATGTATGTGTGAGAGAGAAAAAGAGAAATAGAGAGGGCAGCATGTGTATTCTCTGATGGGACAACCCAGGTGACTTTCACTTTCTCTCATCAGACACTATCTGTTTTCTTTGCTCACTCAACTGACCTTTGTTTTGGTTTTTGGGTTGGAGAAAGGAGAGAGAGAGAAAGTGTGTGTGTGTGTGTGTGTGCATAAAATACAATATCCTCCAGTGGATAGGCTCCTGTCCCAGTGTTTACTCTGTAATGAGGCAACCTCACCCATCCATACCCTCCACTCCTCCACCCTCTCTTTTTCTTTCTCTCGCTCTCTCTCTCACTGTTTTCACAATTTTCTTTGTTTTTTTGCTCTCCATTTTTTTTACTTTCTGTCACCGTCTGCTTTTATCTCTGCAGTTATTTCTCGACTGACTACTCTAAAACATACCTTATCTCTGTCCATATCCCATATCTCTATCTCTCCATCTCTCCCCTTTTTATTCTCATCTTTCTTTTTCCATCACCTGTGTATACATTTTTCCCAATTCAGTATGCCCTCCAGAACCTCTCCCTCTTTACTTTATCCAGCCATCTCCCTCTTTCTCTCACCCTCCTTTCCCACTTTCTCCAGTTCTTGTTCATACAGTAATAGTGACATTAGCAGAAAATACCAAACCGTTTCCTTCTAAGTCCCATCTAGGATATTGGAAAATCTAGGCTCTAAAGCCCCAAAGAAGTGGTGGCTTGCAAACCCTCCTCCTGGAGAGCAAATGTGCAGGTTTTTGCTCCAGCAGTATCATTTTTTATTTTTTTTTACCTCCCTTTTTCTCCCCAATTTCGTGATTTCGATCTTGTCTAATCGCTGCAACTCCACAACTGGCTCGGCAGAGGCGAAGGTCGAGTCATGCTTCTTTCAAAACATGACCAGCCAAGCCACCTTTCTTAACACCCGCCCGCTTAACCTGGAAGCCAGCTGCACCAATGTGTTGGAGGAAACACCATTCAACTGACGACTGGAGTCAGCCTGAAAGCACCTGGCCCGCCACAAGGAGTCGCTAGAGCGCGATGAGCCAAATAAAGCTGTACGACGCTGGGCCAATTGTGCGCCGCCCTATGGGACTCCCGGTCACGGCCGGTTGTGACAAAGCCTGGGTTCGATCCCAGGCTGTAGTCAAATCAAATCAAATTGTATTTGTCACATGCGCCGAATACAGTGAAATGCTTACTTACAAGTCCTTAACTAACAATGCAGTTCAAGAAATAGAGTTCTGAAAATATTTACTAAATAGAATGAAGTACAAAATAAAATAAAAAGGTCTTGAGGAGCATCCCTAGAGCTGAGAAAAAAATCCTGCAGCAGGGTATATGAACCTCTCTGTGGATGCAATGACCAAGTTGTGGTGCAAAGGTATCACAGAGGTATCAACAAATAGAGATATGCAGAATCAAGATGCTCCCCACTGTCTGGTGTGAAACATCGTAATATGCTCAGTACCATTGTTGTTCCACACTGACGATAAGACTTGTACAGACTTACAGCTCCATTTCTCCTCTTACAGTTTCCTTTTCATCCAAATTGCTTTCCCGTCTCTCTTTTCTGTTCCCTCTCTCTTTTGTATCCAGTGTAATCTGTCTGCTCTATTGTGCAGCTAGCACTCCTCTTTCTCTCCTCACCCATCTCTCCCTCATCTCCCATTAGCCTATTCTCTCCCCTTATTGCTTGTCTCCCCCTCCCTCCTTCCATTCACTCTTTTGCTTTCCCTCCCTCCTCTCTCCCTATAGAATATATCCCTCCTCCCTTTCTTCCTCTATGAACTGCAATGCAGCGCCCGCCTGATTGGATACAACAGAGAGCATGAGAGTGAGTGAGAGAGAGAGAGAGAGAGAGAGAGAGAGAGAGAGAGAGAGAGAGAGAGAGAGAATATATGTGGAGAGAAAATAGATATCATGCACAATGAAACCAAGAAACTGCCCAAACGTCCATTGAAAGCCTCAGATGAGTGATCCATGCAGTAGGACATGAAACAAAGACATTTTGATGAGCTTATCTCAATAGGCACAGCACCACCCAGCCTTTTATACAGGGCATGATGGAGTGAGGGGATGGAGGGATGGAGGAAATATGGGGAAGAAAAGAAAAGAGGTGATAGTGATGTGAGGAGAGGGAAGAAAGAAGCGAGGAGATAAGTAATTGAGGGATGCAGGAGAGAGAAGAAATGAGAGAGGTGATGATGTAGAGCAATGTTAAGTTCGTCAACAAAAAAAGTGACTAAAATATTCACCAAACACCTATTTTTCAGTGGCAATTGACGAGACTATAACTGACTAAATAGACCCATAAAAAACTATAACTAAACAAAATTTACAAAATTATTAATGTGACTAAAATCTGACTACTAAGTGGTCTGGACAAGAGTTTTTTGGAGCGATTGAGAGCTTTTAAGTGACAAAAATTCGCAGCACAGATGTGCAGAGCAGTTCTGTTCAGCAGTGGGAAGGAGGCGTCACACCCGGCAAACACAGCCTACATCAGCTGGTGAGCTGCGGGGGAGCAAGCGATTAGTGTGGGCAGACAGGCTCTGCTCCAGCTCCGCCTCCAATTATACACATCGCACAGGCGATTCTAACCAGTCACCACCCGTCTTGTAGTTAGTTAACCTTTGCCTTGTTAAGAAACACAAGAAACACATGATGATATTAAAAACAATAGCAGCATTGAGTTAAAATGTAAAACAACAGTCTAGCCATGTTTTTCTCTCCCTTGAGAGGCTATAGAAAAGTAACCCTCCCACTTGTCCAAATGTATTTCATATACAGGTTCTGTATCCAATGTAGCCAAGTCTCCCTCTTTTCCTAAGACTAAACAGTCCATTTTAAAACTAGGCTACCTCTGGACTATTTGTTTAGGCTACACCTTTTTCAGTCAGTGAGTTGAGGAGAGACTGACTGCAGCACTTTTTCTTTTCATAAGAAACATTAATGTGTTGAAAATCCCAAATTGTTTGCATAGTCAACTTACACACACACACTTGCCCCACCAGACATGCCACCAGGGGTTTTTCAGAGTTCACAAAAAACAGACAAAGCAACACCTCACAACACCTCTCCCCTATTTGACCAAGATAGTTTGTGTGCATGTATTGATATATTGATACATGTGTCTTAAAAAAAAGATGTAGCTCTGTCCTTGAGCTGTTCTTGTCTAAATGTTCTGTATTAAGTAATGTTTCATGGTTTGTATGGACCCCAGAAAGGGAAGCTGCTGCTTTTGCTATATTTTATCCTCTCTCTATCTCTCTTTCTTAATAAATGGTGTACGTGAAATGTATGTGAAATGAGGCAGGGACTGGAAGAGTGTGCTTGAGTTAATGCAGGTTCTGCGAGATGAGCATGTTGTGGGCTGTCCTCATGTTGTTGATGTCAGAGCGGAAGTGACACCTGTTGTGCTTGTACTGTATGTCCAGGAATCCTGACAACCAAAAGTCTGAAAAGCTGCTTGTCATAGCAGCTAGCCTAGCTGCTAAATAACTATCAAGCTATCAAGGTTTCCTGAAAGCTTGAACACAGCGCGCAACGTGGTTAGCTGTTGTGGCTTTGAACGCGGACTGTTTATTATTTCTATCTCCGATACACTACCGTCTCTGAGACTCCAATAGACAATTTATTTGATGATACAGCAGCGGCAATACAGTGACATTGAAGAGAATACGACTGGTTCTCTGAGAACACAAGGCTGCTGCAGGCCTGATGAAAACAGCCACCTGTCAGTAGATGCTTGGACTCGTTCACCTTGTTATGACCCTATACTTGTGATGAAAGGTCAAGTTTCAGTCAAACCCACTTCTGAGCTTTTAATTGCTGATAAGACGGTTGCTGCTGTCAGGGGGAGGTTAGATTTATTAAAATGTTGATGCCAGGGAAACTCACACAAGGAGGACTGGGAGAGGCTATATGAGTAACAGGATGTCTTAGACATTTTGCAGAACCTGGGGAAGCTATCATTTACTGTACTCTGTACCAACCTCTGCCTACAATTGTGTTACCAAAGGATAATTTTAATACTTAAACAAAGAGTCTGTGTTTCCTTTCCATTACTAATGTAGGGATCATTGGGGTGCTACCGCCCCATTCCCGATACTACCCGGGGAAATGTAAGGCGCCACATTCAAAATCCAAAAGTTGAATTATTAAACATTCATCAATATACAAGTGTTGCATAGTCATCAAAAGCTTAGAGTCTTGGCAATATCACAGCGTTGTCAGATTTCAAAAAGGCTTGACGGCGAAAGCACAACATTTAATTGTTTGAGGATAGCACCTCTCATATTTTATGCATTAGCATAAATCTCACAAAACACATAAAAGAGCTAAAATAAATCGCTTACCGTTTGATGATCTTCTGCTGAGGACAATCCAAAGTGTCCAAGCAAGACAATTCATGTTTCTTTTGTTAGAAAAAGTCATTGTTTATATCCATAAATCTCTGTTTGGTTTGTGCGTTATGTTCAGAAAATCCACCGTAGAGTCGCCCGTTGTACAGTGAAGAGAAAGCGTACAAATTATACCTATCAACTTTGCCCAAACAAATCAAATATCATTTATAATGTATCCTTAGGTATCCTTTCATGTATATTAACGATTATATTTCACACGGATAGTATCCTAAACGATATAAAAGGTAAATAAAGAGGAATGCGCACACGGTCTCGCGCACCAAAAACTGAACTGGCTTCCTGGGTCCTCTTACCATTTGTTCTTCTATTCTGCCCTGTTCCATGATAAAGGCATGAATCACTGTCTAAAGACTGTTGACATCTAGTGGAAGCCATAGGTACTGCAATCTGGGAGCTATTTCACAGAGAATCCCATAGGCAGCCATTCAAAGTGAGGACATGTCACAAAATTCTGGACAGAAATTCCTCGGGTTTTCGCCTGCTATTTCAGTTCTGTTATACTCACAGACATTATTTTAACAGTTTTAGTAACTTCAGAGTGTTTCCTATGTGCATATCCTAGTTTCTGGGCCTGAGTGGCAGGCATTTTACTTTGGGCACGCCAGACTCTCCAAAACTGACACCTCTGCTGCCGCTCCCTAATAGGATAATTATATAGACCTGATCATTTGTTAAAGAAATTGACCAACAACATCTACAGAAGAGTGGATAACAGCGACAATAGCCATCTACCTACACCATGAGGGGAGGAGGCTTTATGTTGGTAGCAAGTAAACAAATGTTCTCTGCATTTGAATTCTAAGCTGGCAGTTCACATGGACATTATTTTTCCCCTCACTCTGCAGGATTGGGTGGTTGGCACGTGGGGAAATACAGATGGGGCCCTGAAATTAGATTGTGTTGATGGGATTGGGGTGTGGTCACAGCCCAGCAGGCCCATGGTAATCACCACTCAGGTATAACTGATGGCTCCAGAATAAATCTAAGTGAAAGGACCCATTTTCCCTATCGACGTGTCCTGCCAGTGATTTGAAGCTCTTTTATTGGGGTTTAAAACACATTTTAGGAATCTCTACAGACTCCCTCTATCTCAATCTCTCTCTTATATGCAAACATTTGGTGGAACAGAAAGAAAGGAAAATAGATAGCAAACAATTCATTGACTTAATTCCTCTTGCCACTACGCTATATCTGACTGGGTAAATAACTTTATATTGAGTTAATGTGGACTAAGTGACTCAGACTTTAGCACTTGGACTAGGACTCAAGCACTGGGACTCAAGCACTGGGACTCAAGCACTGGGACAACTTCAGGAGACAAGGACTTCAGCCATAGGGACTTGTGACTCAACTCGTGACACATGTTTGATAGATTTGATACCATTTCATTGATTTTGCTCCAGCCATTTCCACAAAATCGTTCTCCCCTATTAGGGTGCCACCAATATCCTGTGGTTTGTTTTGTATATAATGTTCAATATCTATAAAGGCTGAATTAGGAATTTACATGGCCAGATAATTCTTATATAACATTATTATTATATAGGTTTGTCATATTTCTGCTGTTGGGAAGAGAATAGGATGTTATGTTGGTAGGACAAGCCTATGTATGTTTGTGTGTGCACATGGAAGTCCTTGATTTATGTTTACTATAGGTGAATGAGTCAATACAAATGTGATGTGACTAAAATGAAAGGGCATTTAGTTTACTAAAATGTCCCACTGTTTTAGTCATTTTGACAATAACTAGACCAAATCATTATTCAAATGACAAAAATGTGACTAAGACTTAATTATCTTTTTGTCAAAATGTCAAAGATTAGACTAAATGTAAAAAAAGAGTAACACTGGTGTAGAGAAGAGAGAGAAGAGAAGAAAGAGGTGATTTATTGTGAAACCCTGTCAGTATCTCCCTAGACTACCCACAGTCAGGAATCAGATGAAATGTACACCAATTAACAGCTCTGACTGCCAGACTAGAGATGACTAAAGGTGAGGAAGACATTTAGTATCAGTACCACACCACTCCTGGCTCAAAATAAGACACATTTTCTATCCACTAATATACTTGATTATTGGAACCAATGAAATAGTCACCCAAATGCATTTTTTTGTTTCTGTAAACCACGTCACATTCTGAAGGCTTGTCTTGTCACCAGAGTAACAGAGCATAACGGAAGATAAACACTGTGTTATATTCAACATGACATCAGTGGCACTACACAGCACGGTACACACATGCATGCATGCGCGTGCACACACACAAACACAAAACACACACATACACACACACACAGACACACACACATAGCCAGCATGTAATATTCAACATCACATCAGTGCCATTACAGCGTTAGACTTGCTGTAACAAGAGACCCTGACGTGCAATTTCACACATAGGAAAGAAAGCTCGATCTACAATCAGTTATACATCAAAAATACACACACACACACACACACACACACACAATCACACTCACACACTCAAAGCAAGCCTTGCACAAGATATTTCATTCTTCTGCATCATTCAGAGTAAATAAGTAATTTCTGAGTACAGATGGGTACAGATGGGTTAGATGGCTACAGACCCACAGACCCTCTTCTCTATCTTTCTATTGAAGTGACGTCCATTGTTGAATGATAAAGTCACTCAATACATCACATCTTTTTATAAACAGCTTGAATTGTACAACAATGGCAGTGGAGTTTGCATTAGTGGACTATTTTATTGGTTACCTGGCAAGCTAAATACAGCTCTAATATTTTAGTATTTCAAAGGATATGTATTTGACCCAGGATTGCTATACAATTGTCAACATAAATATTCCACTAACTATGAATAATAATTTAATCTGATCATCTCAACAGAGCACACAATAACTAAAATGTATCCAGTGAGAAGATATACAGTTTACTGTATTTAGTTGAGTAGCATCCAACCATTCCTTCAACCTTTACAGATATCCTAATGACATTTTCACGATGAGAGTGTGTGAGGAGAAAACAATCAGCGTCTCGCTACCTAACTTATTCATGCTGAGTGACAAATGAGGCTGCAGAGAATCAGTCACGGTTGGGGCCTGTAATTAAAAGTTACTGCTACGGAAAAGTTTGCTAGGGTGTGGAGAGCCCACACATACACAAATACACATGCACACATGCACGCAAACACAGCACAAAACACCTGCCCCCAACACACCGCACACACAAGCACTTGTACACAAGCATTCATACAGACACACACACACAACAAACTGTGATGTTTTTGGGAAAAACATAGCCCCATTGCCTGTCACTGATTCTATGATACCAATATTTCTTGTTCATTTCTCATTGGTGCGTTCAGGTTCATCCAAAACAATAAAGAAACCTTCCTAAAATATAGTTGCACCCCCATTGTAGTCCTTAACACAAACAGGTGTGCCTGGCACCTACTACCAAACCCTGTTCAAAGGCACTTAAATCTTTTGTCTCGCCAATTCACCCCCTCAATGGCACACATAGAAATCCATGTGTCAATTGTCTCAAGGCTTACAAATCCTTCTTTATCCTGTCTCCTACCCTTGTGTGTGTATGCCTTTGCATATATTACATCCGCCTGGAAAGTCTACACTATGGAGTCTTACTGAAGACTTTACAAAAACCATTCCATGAACACGCACCCTGGGGGCCGCAGACTGTTAAACTAACTATACCCCCGAGACACAGCGAGAGAGACAGTATGACCCCTGATTGAATTAAAACAGGTTAATGGGCTACAAGGCTCAGACACCTTACAACACACACACACACACACAAACACACACGCACCTTACCTTGTCGCCAAGCCACTTTAACACAAATTAAAGCCAACTAATCGTATCAAATGGACAATATAAATCACGCATCGATGACGTTAATTAGGAAAAGTCCAGCCTCAGCATTTTCCACGTGTGTGTGTGTGTGTGTGGTGGCCTGATTCGGGGCCTGATAAAACAGGAGAGATAATAATCTCAAGCGTACAGCTCTAAATGTAATTAACATAGGAAATATTAACTGTCTGATGCTCATCTAACATGAGACTATCATGATGGACACTGTCAGTATTGTAATTTAATCTGAATACCTTCAATTGATTTAAAATAAAAACAGGAATACAACAGAATATGGAAGTCTCACACCACCCAGGGTACTTTCTTCATATCATGAAAATTCCTTCAGTGTGTGTAACTTCAGCCTGAAAGAGAAAGAGAGATAAAGGACTAGAGATGTGTATCAGAGGGTTCAATCAGAAAAGTAAATGGGCATCATCTTAAAAGGCTGCCTTATTTCTTATCTGCAGAGCACCCTGGACCTGCATCCTTAAAGACCTGGCACAGAAACATACACGCATGCACGCACGCACGCACGCACGCACACACACACACACACACACACACACACACACACACACACACACACAAACAAACAAACACACAGACACACACAGCAAACGTGGGATATGCGACAAGAGCAACCTTGTGAAAATCCTCTACATTGTCATTAACAGCAAACTCCAACATTTCCTCAGTGAAAACAATGCCCTGAGCAAATGTTACCAAATTACCGTATGACAGACCACGTATTCACCCTGCACACCCTTATTGACAAAAAAACTAACCATAACAAATGCAAAGTCTTCTCATGCTTTGTTGATTTCAAAAAAGCTTTCGACTCAATTTGTCATGACGGTCTGGAAAGCGGTGTTCGGGAAAAAACACACAACATGATAAAATCCATGTGCAAAAAACACACATTTCTTTCCTCAGGGCTGGGGGGTGAGACAGGGAGGCAGATTGAGCCCCACCCTCTTCAAAATATATATCAATGAATTAGCGAGGGCACTAGAACAGTCTGCACCTGGCCTCACCCTACTAGACTCTGAAGTCAAATGTCTACTGTTTGCAGATGATCTGGTGCTTCTGTTCCTAACCAAGGAGGGCCTACAGCAGCACCTAGATCTTTTGCACATATTCTGTCAGACCTGGGCCCTGACAGTTAATCTCAGTAAGACAAAAATAATGGTGATTGCCAGAACCATAAATATACATTCTCGACAGACAAGGCAAGAAGGGCCTTCTATGGCATCAAAAGGAACATATCATTCGGCATCCTAAATTGGATCTGGCTTAAAATACTTTAATTAGTTATAGAACCCATTGCCCTTTTATGGTTGTGAGGTCTGGGGTCCACTCACCAACCAAAAAGTGAGACTCTGCGTGCAGAATTCAACAAAAACATCCTCCGTGTACAAAGTAAAATCCCAAACAATTTATGCAAAGCAGATTTAGGAAGATCCCGCTAATTATCAAAATCCAGAAAAGTACAATTCAATTCTCAAACCTTACATAACAAAGCCCTCACCTACAGAGAGATAAACCTGGAGAAAAGTCCCATCTGCCAGCTGGTACGGGGACTCTGTTCACAAACACAAACAGACCCGATGTTGCCCCAGGACAGCAACACAATTAGACCCAACCAAATCATGACAAAACAAAAAGATAATTAATTGGAAAGAATCAACAAAAAAACTGAGCAAACTGGAAAGTTATTTGTCCCTAAACAGAGAGTACACAGTAGCAGAATACCCGACCACAGTGACTGACCCAAAATTAAGAAAATCCTTGACTATGTACAGACTTAGTGAGCATAGCCCTGATATTGAGAGAGGCCACCATCGGGCAGACCTGGCTCTCAAGAGAAGATAGGCTATGTGACATTGCCCACAAAATGAGGAGGAAACCTAGCTGGACTTCCTAACGTCCTGCCAACTGTATGACCATATCAGAGACACATATTTCCCTCAAATTACACAGACCCACAAAGAATGTTGATAAACTCCCATATCTATTAGGTTAATAAAATACCACGGTATGCCACCACAGCAGCAATATTTGTGACCTGTTGCCACAAGAAAAGCATAACCAGTGGAGCACAAACACCATTGTAAATACAACATTTTTATTTATTTTCTCTTTCATACTTCAACTATTTGCACATTGTTACAACACTGTACATAGCCAATAATCTAAATTGTTTGTGAGTGTAATGTTTACTGTTCATTTTTGATTGTTTATTTCCCTTGTTTATTTTGCTGTCTATTTCCTTTTGAGTTGAAATTGAATTGAGAGAGAGAGGGAGAGATGGACAGAGAGAGAAGCACAGAGAGAGAGAGAGAGGGGGGGGGAAGAGAGGGTGGGAGAGATATAGAATGGAGGAAAGAGATAGGCAGGGAGGAGAGAGAGATATAGATGGGGAGAAAAAGACGGAGGGAGAGATAGAGAGGGAGGGAGGGAGAGAGAGAGAGAGAGAGAGAGAGAGAGAGAGAGAGAGAAACTACACAAACACAATGACTTTCCCTGAATTCTCAAGTAGGACCTTATCTTTAGATTCTCCAGGACAAGGCAGACACAACACACAAGACTACCTGTGTATCCGTAAACACCGTCTTGACACACACGAGTGTGCCTCTTTGTTAACAACAGTTGATGCGTGATCTCCAATGTTAAGGAAGTCTCGAAATCTTGCCTGTTAGAATAAATCAAATCAAATTAAATGTTACTGGTCACATACACATATTTAGCAGATTGTATTGTGGGTGTAGCGAAATGCTTGTGTTCCTAGGTCCAAAAGTGTAGTAGTATCTAACAATTCACAACAATACGCACAAATCTAAAAGTAAAATAATGGAATTAAGAAATATATAAATATTAGGACGAGCAATGTCGAAGTGGCATTGACTAAAAACAGTAGAATAGAATACAGTATATACATATGAGATGAGTAAAGCAGTATGTAAACATTGTTAAAGTGACTAGTGTTACATTATTGTAGTTGCCGTACCAGGCTTTGATACAGCCCGACAGGATGCTCTCAATTGTGCATCTGTAAACGTTTGTGAGGGTCCTAGGGGCCAAGCTGAATTTCTTCAGCCTCCTGAGATTGAAGAGGTGCGGTTTGCGCCTTCTTCACCACACTGTCTGTGTGCGTGGACCATTTCATATTGCTAGTGATGTGTACGCCGAGGAAATTTGATGGTTGAGTTGTAGGCGTGCATGGCCAAGCATTCATGGGTGAACAGGGAGTGCAGGAGGGGGCTGAGCACGCACCCTTGTGGGGCCCCTGTGTTGAGGATCAGCGAAGTGGAGGTGTTGTTTCCTACCTTCACCACCTGGGGGCAGCCCGTCAGGAAGTCCATGACCCAGTCGCACAGGGTGGGGTTCAGACCCAGGGGCCGAGCTTAATGATGAGCTTGGAGGGTACTGTAGTGTTGAAGGCTGAGCTATAGTCAATGAACAGCATTCTTACATAGGTATTCGTCTTGTCCAGATGGGATAGCGATTGCATCATCGGTGGATTTATTGGCGCGGTAAGCACATTTAATTGGGTCTAGGGTGTCAGGTAAGGTAGAGGTGATATGATCCTTAACTAGCCTCTCAAAGCACTTCATCATGACAGAGGTGAGTGCTACAGGGCAATAGTCATTTACTTCAGGGCGATAGTCATTTACTTCAGTTACCTTTGCTTTCTTAGGTACAGGAACAATGGTGTACATCTTGAAGCAAGTGGGGACAGCAGACTGGGATAGGGAGATATTTAATTAGTCTGTAAACACTCCAGCCAGCTGGTCTGGGCGTGCTCTGAGGACACGGCTAGGAATGCCGTCTGGGCTGGCAGCCTTGCGAGGCTTAACACCCTTAAATGTCTTACTCACGTCGGCCAAAGAGAACGAAAGTCCACAGTCCTTGGGAGCGGGCCGTCACGGTGGCACTGTGTTATCTTTAAAGCAGACAAAGGTGTCTAGCTTGTCCGGGGGACAAGAAGTCAGTGTCCGCGATGTGGCGGATTTTCCCTTCGTAATCCGTGATTGTCTGTATACCCTGCCACATATGTACGTCTCGTGTCTGAGCTGTTGAATTGCGACTCCAAATTGTCTCTGTACTGACGTATACGCTGTCTGATTGCCTTACAGAGGGAATGAATACTCCGTATTCAATCATATTCCCAGACACCTTGCCATGGTTAAATGCGGTGATTTGCGCTTTCAGTTTTGTGCGAATGCTGCCATCTATCCAGGGTTTCTGGTTTGGGTAGGTTTTAATAGTCACAGTGGGAACAACATCCCCTATACACTGATGAACTCAGTCACCGTGTCCGTGTACACATCAATGTTCTTCTCAGAGGCTACACAGAACATATCCCAGTCCACGTGATCAAAACAATCTTGAAGTATGGATTTAGATTGGTCAGACCAGCGTTGAATAGACCTTAGCACGGGTACTTCTTGTTTGAGTTTCTGTCTATAGGAAGGAGCAAAATGGAGTCGTGATCTGATTTGCCAAAGGGAGGTCAGGGGAGGGCCTTGTAGGCATATCAAAAGGGGTAGTAGCAGTCGTCGAGTGTTTTTCCAGATCGAGTACTACAGTCAATGTGTTGATAGGTCTTCGGTAGTATTTTCCTCAAATTTGCTTTGTTAAAATCCCCAGCTATTATAAATGCAGCCTCAGGATTTGTGGTTTCCAGTTTGCATTAAGTCCAGTGTAGTCCTTTGAGGGCCGTCGTGGTATTGGCTTGAGAGGGAATATACACGGCTGTGACAATAACCAAAGAGAATTCTCTTGGGAGGTAATACCATTTGATTGTGAGGTATTCTAGGTTGGGTGAACAAAAGTGCTTTAGTTGCTGTATGTTATCACAATCACACCATGAGTAGTTAATCATGAAACATAAACCATCGCCTTTCTTCTTCCCAGAGAGTTCTTTATTCCTGTCTGCGAAATACACTGAGAACTCAGCTGGCTGTATGGACAAAGCCGGTACATCCCGAAAGAGCCATGATTCCGTGAATCTTACCTCTTGATAAGCTGCAGATCATACTATTTACTATTCATTTTTCGTAGCTGTCTATTTACCACCACCAACCGCACTAAACGAGCTGTATAGAACCATAAGCAAACAAGAACATTTTCATCCAGAGGAGGTGCTCCTAGTGGCCAGTGATTTTACTGCAGGGAAACTGAAATCTGTCTTACCACATTTGTACCAGCATGTCACCTGTGCAACTAGAGGCGAAAAAACTCCTTTACTCTACACACAGAAAACATTCAGAGCTTTCACTAGCCATCCATTAGGCAAATCAGACCAGCTGTTCTGGACGACTGTGTGATCTCGATCTCCGTAGACAATGTGAGCGAGACATTTAAACAGGTTAACATTCACAAGGCCGGGGGGCCAGACAGATTAAAAGGAGGCTTACTCAGAGCATGCACTAACCAGCTGGCAAGTGCCTTCACTGACATTTTCAACCTCTCCCTGACCCAGTCTATAATGCCTACATGTTTCAAGCAGACCACTATCCACATCGATGGGGCTGTAGTGGAGTGGGTTGAGAGCTTGAAGTTCCTTGGTGTCCACATCACTAAGGAATTAACATGGTCCACACCCACACAGTTGTGAAGAAGGCATGACAGTGCCTCTTCCCCCTCAGGAGGCTGAAAAGATTTGGCATGGGCCCTCAGATTCTCAAAAAGTTCTACATCTGCACCATTGAGAGCACCTTGACTGGCTTCATCACCGCTTGGTACGGCAACTGTATGACACCCGCCCACAAGGGTGCTACAGAGGGAGGTGAGTTTGGCCCAGTACATCACTGGGGCCGAGCTCCCTGCCATCCAAGACTTTCAAACCAGGCGGTGTCAGAGGAATGCCATATAAATTCTCAAAGACTCCAGCCACCCAAGTCATAGACTGTTCTCTCTGCTACCGCAGTGCTAGCAGTACCGATGCAAGTTTGGAGCAAACAGGACCCTGAACAGCTTCTACCCCCAAGCCATACGATTGCTAAATAGTTAGTTAACTTCTTATGGAGCGGCAGCTGAGGTGTCGGTTTTGGAGAGTCTGGCATGCCCAAAGTAAAAGGCCTGCCACTCAGGCCCAGAAACTAGGATATGCACATAATTAGTACTATTGGATAGGAAACACTCTGAAGTTTCTATGAGTGTTAAAATATTGTCTGTGAGTATAACAGAACTGATATAGCAGGCAAAAACCTGAGGAATTTCTGTCCTGGAAAAAGTGTTTTTGACACGTTGCCTCATTTTGAACCCCTCCCTATTGAAAACAGCCATATATGGGAGTAAGAATGCTGTACCTATTGCTTCCACTGGATGTCAACAGTCTCTAGACAGTGTTTGGTGATGTTAGGTTGCTCTGGATGGTAATAGAAGAAGAATTTCGAACTAATCACCGGATGTAAACAGAAGAGGAGGTGCGTTCACGGGCTCGCGCGCGCTGTGGTTTTTTCCTTTCCTATCGTCCAGTTTATAATCCGGTTGAAATTTTATAGTAAATATACATAAAGGTGTTCCTAAGGATACATTATCAATGATGTTTGATTGTTCTTGGACAAGTGTATAGGTATAGGTTGAACGCGTTCTCTTCACGGTTCAAAGGGCGAGTGGACGGTGGATTTTATGAACATAAAGCGCCAACCAAACAGAGATTTATGGATATAATAAATGACTTTTTCTAACAAAAGAACCATTGGATGTCTTCGTTGGACACTTGGGAAGCCCTCAGCAGAAGGTCTTCAAAAGGTAAGGGATTTTATATTAGCGATTTTATGTGTTTTATGAGACCCGCTTTGGTTATGGATTTATGCTAATGCATAAAATATGAGAGGGGCTATCCTCAAACAATCAAATGTTGTGCTTTCGCCGTGAAGCCTTTTTGAAATCTGACAACGCTGTGATATTGCCAGGAATCAGAGCTTTTGATGACTATGCAACACTTGTATATTGATGAATGTTTAATAACTCAACTTTTGGATTTTGAATTTGGCGCCTTACATTTCACCGGGTAGTGTTCGGGTAGCGCTAGCGCCACACTGCTCCCTAAGTAGTTAAATAGCTAACTAATAGCTACCCAGACTATTTATGTGTGAAGTGCCAAGTTACAATTTAGTTCCAGTTGTGATTTTCATATGTGCATTACAATTAATTCTGTCTATTGAATGTCTAACTACCCACAAACGGAATAATACCATAGCTTGATAAACAGAGGCGCTGTCCATTAGCACCATGCATCTCCACTATAGGCCTACTTGTATCAGATGAGCGATGCCGCACGCATGTGTTGTCCAAAGTGTTGAATCCGGCAAGGTCTTCGCTCCTTTTAAAACGCATCTATAGATCTTTGTATCGTACTTCCTGATTTTCTACATTGTTTGGTCAAGTTTGTTTGACGTGTCCTTAATGATTGTAAGTAATTCCTTTGATGTTATGCCTCTTATTCCATTGCATTATGTTTATTTGTCTGACATGCAGTTGTGCTCAGCAGTTTTAATGCGATGGTCATTCATGTTTTGATGTCTGCATTTGAAGTCGCCCTTATTGTCACTTGATGGCCTGTAGTATTGGCTTTATATATATTTTGTTTCGTAAAGCTGTGTAAATGTTGGTTTTATTTATGGTTTTGATTTATGGACAATATTCCTTTGATGTGTTTTTATCAAAGACACCTCTTTGCTGTTTTCAATTGCATTTATCAGACATTTCGATTGTTTATATATGGAAATTTGATATTTACATCTGCATTTATAATAATAATAATAATGTGTATAAATTGTTCCTCCTACAGTCCAATTTCAATACAGGCATCAGAACTACAAAGGCCAAATACTACATGTGATTAAAAAATACAATTACTTTCGGTTCAATAAAACAAAAACAACAACTGAGATGACTGTTAGGCCTACCAACAGCCCTAAACATAACTGAATGTAAGAAAAATCTTATTTCCATATTATCAAGTCCATATCTCCATATCTGCTGCTGAGAATTGTTGCCTAATCACAGCCTGTCTCCCCCATCTTATTCCAAATCCCCTGCAGCACACAAATACACACACACGTTCACATTACTACTTGCTGAAATTGACTGGAATGAACATTACAAGGTTATATCATTTTGTATTGAAAATCATTTCTTACCAATTTAGAGGGATCATTGTCCCTGCTTTCCATTGCTGAGCCGCGTAATATCTCGGCTGTATTTGGAGACTTTGAGTTGCACACAGGTCACCGAGTGGTCCGTTGTCAGCCAGCTGCATGAGGGGCTCAGGATTGACTTAATGTGTGAAAAGATCTGTTGGCAACCGAGGGCACGCGTGCCTTCGGTTGCCGACCCCTACTCTAGAGTCTAGCCTGTCCTGAGCAACCACTGTACTCACTGGGAGACATGGGCTTTATTAATGTTAGCTCCCCACTCATACTGTACAGAAGTTAACACACTTGAATAATGCAGCACGGCACGTATAAATGTTGCAACTGTTAATTGCTTTTCGCAAAACAATGGCCATTACAGGCTAAAACAATTTACAATGCAAAAAGATACCGAAAGCTTTCAGCTTTGTAGGCTAACTTCCCTTGCTAGCTTACAGCTGAAGCTAACATCAATTCACAATTAATCAATCAATATCTTTATTGTCCCAATGGGATTTTTTTGTTCAGTCAGGGTTCAACAATAAAATCAAATAAAATTATTCGTTAACAGGTGCAGACTAACAGTGAAATGCTTGCTTATAGGTCCTTTGTCAACAATGCAGAGTTAAAGATAAAAAACAATTAATAATAAAATAATAGAAATAGTGACACAAGGAAAAAATGCACATTTAATAACGAATAACAATGCAGAGTAAAAATGACATGGCTATGTACAGGGAGTCGTGATCAAACTCACATCCTTTAGAGGGGTGCACGGCAGAAAAAAGAGCCCGCTCCACCACGTACCTTTATTAATAAACAAAAAATAATTTTGATGCTGCAAGGATCTTTGTCAGGTCATTTCACCAGAAGAGTACCACACCCATATTTATAGACATAAGCCAAGCACCAATTAGGGTGGTCAAAACCTATTTAAGTTTAAAGGGGTTAGCACAAAAACAATAAATAATATATAGTTCTCAAATATTATGATTGTATAACCATTCGTATCAGGTGGACAAAACATATGTTACAATACCCAACAGTGGTTGTCATAGTAGTAAATGAATCAGATGACGTTCCCAAGAAATGGCTACTGGGAAAGTCCTCTTAAAAATCCTTTTGGAGACATCATAAATTCCTTTTGTAGACATCCAGATAATCAGTCACGATATGACCAGAATAAATCCTCTTTCTGCCCCATTAGAAATAGGAATTCATCCTTGGAGACTTATTTCAGACTGGTTTAAAGAGATGTAACCCAAATAATGGCAACTGATGTACAGCACTTTTTATAGATGATTGAACTCAAAAATGAAATTCATGACAGACTACAATGTTTTTTTTAGATAACGGGGACAATAAGGAGTTTGACTTCCTGAAGGTTAATAGTCCCGTTATGCCTGTGATCTATACCCTGCCTAAGATTCACAAAAAGCTTGACCATCTTCCAGGAAGGCCCATAGTTTCTTCTATAGGCTCCTTTACTGAGAGGATATCCCAAAAATGTTGTGAAACAACATGTGACCACCTTAGGAGTTTATGTGAGAGATTACATGGACATAATAAGGACATTGAAGTCTACAGGTTCCAGTGAGGAATATGTCATTTTGGCTACACTTGATGTTGAGAGCCTATACAGCACCAGTCAAAAGTTTTGACACACCTACTCATTCAAGGGTTTTTCTTTATTTTTACTATTTTTCACATTGTAGAATAATAGTGAAGATATCAAACTATGAAATAACACATGGAATCATGAACTAACCAGTGTGTTAAACAAATTAAAATATATTTTATATTTTTTCAAATCTTCATAGTAGCCATCCTTTGCCTTGATGACAGCTTTGCACGCTCTTGGCATTCTCTCAACCAGCTTCACCTGGAATGCTTTTCCAACAGTCTTGAAGGAGTTCCCATTAGACCAAAGTACATATTCCCACCGGTCTAATGTCCATTACTTGTGTTTCTTGGCCCAAACAAGTGTATTCTTATTGGTGTCCTTTAGTAGTGCTTTCTTTGCAGCAATTCGACCATGAAGGCTTGATTCACTCAGTCTCCTCTGAACAGTTAATGTTGAGATGTGTCTGTTACTTGAACTCTGTGAAGCATTAATTTGGGCTGCAATCTGAGGTGCAGTTAACTCGAATGAACTTATCTTCTGCAGGAGAGGTAACTGTCTTAACATAATGATGGACTGGCATTTCTCTTTGCTTATTTGAGCTATTCTTGACATAATATGGACTTGGTATTTTACCAAATATGGATATCTTCTGTATACCACCACTACCTTGTCACAACACAACTGATTGGCTCAAACGCATTAAGAAGGAAAGAAATTCCACAAATTAACTTTTAACAAGGCACACCTGTTAATTGAAATGCATTCCAGGTGACTACCTCATGAAGCTGGTTGAGAGAATGCCAAGAGTGTGCAAAGCTGTCATCAAGGCAAAGGATGGCTACTTTGAAGAATCTCAAATATAAAATATATTTCGATTTGTTTAACACTTTTTTGGTTACTGTAACGATGTGCCTTGAGAGTCGGGAAGCAAGTTCAGGGAGTGAGTGTTAATAAACGGAACATAATACAAAACAAGGAACTCGAACAGCATACAGACACGAAACAGAAACCAAAACAATGACGCCTGGGGAAAGAACCAAAGGGAGTGACATATATAGGGCAGGTAATCAAGGAGGTGATGGAGTCCAGGTGAGTCTCATAATGCACGTAACAATGGTGACAGGTGTGCGCCATAACGAGCAGCCTGGTGACCTAGAGGCCGGAGTGGGAGCACACGTGACAGTTACTACATGATTCCATATGTGTTATTTCATTGTTTTGATGTCTTCACTATTATTCTACAATGTAGAAAATTGTCAAATAAAGAAAAACCTTTGAATGAGTAGATGTGTCCAAACTTTTGACTGGTACTGTACGTGTATTCCTATCATGGAGGGCTAGAAGCTCTCACCTTCTTTCTGAGTCAGTGCTCCCATGAGGCTTTCCCAAGCACTCCATGCATCAAAGAATTGGCTGAACTGGTGCTTACCCAAAAACGTCTTCATTTCAGAATGACTTCTTCTTACTAACAGGATGCACGGTGATGGGGAGCACAATGGCTCCCAATTACGCTAACCTTTTCATGGGACTCTTTGAACAGGACATTATTTTTAGCAAATACAATCCATTCTTAATTCTTAATCGGGATACATTTATGGCGTCGCTATGTGGATGATATGATGGTTAAAATTTGCTATGAAAAAAACGTCATTTTTCTTGATATTCTTATCATTAGAGAGGGTAACGGTTTGGCGCAGATCTGTAAAGAAAAGCAACAGACAGAAACGAGCTACTGCGGGGAGACAGTTTCCATCCTTTACCTACAGTACCTGTGCCTCAATCTAACAAACATAATAAAAAAATCCCCATCAAAATTTGTCAATTTAAGGTAGATATATCCAACCACCTCATCCGCCTATGGCGGCGTTCCACATCTGTGGTGGAAGGTGGCCAAGTTACAGCGGTGTTTGTTAGACCATGAGGCATCCCAAAATCAGTTTTCTTTTTCAATTTATGAATGTGTTATTAAAATATGTTTCTATGGGCTATAGTAGTAAAGGCCAAATTCAATATTTTATCAAATCTTTTTTTACAATATTTTTTATAACTAAATGGGTCCTAAAATCCTAAATAAAAAAGCTAAATGACCCATGGTATGGCCATCTTAAGGATCCTCCCAATCAGCCAATACAGCTGTGTATGTAGTCTGTGTTGCAAACAAGATGACTTTGACAAACAGGCAGATCACCTGAATAACCGATAAAAAAAACAAAATTGGCCACGAAGAGGATTGGCTGGACAGGGCATCTGAAAAATTCAAGAATGTAATCCAAGACGAGTGTCTAGAAATGAAGCGGAAAAGGAACTTAGACGATTCAACACTTATCCTCCAATATTCCCTGTTGGGAAAAGAGTTTAAAGGGATAATCGAAAAGAAATGAACACAGACCTCAGACTATACACCCCCCTCCCCCCTCCACCCACACCCACACCCACACCCACACCCACACACACACACACACATACGAATGAACACCTTGCATGACCATGTCCAAAAGGGCAATTACAGGTGTTTACGTTAAGCACAGTGCAATTTCACGAACACATGCCACATTCAACCATCCTATGACAGGAAAACATTTAAAAATGAAAGGTATCATAACCTGCTCTACAAAGAACGTAGTCCACCTATTGAAATGCCCTTGTGGCCTGGCCTATGTGGGAAAGAGATGCTGTGCAAGATACCCGAATACAGGAGTAGCATCAGAAACCAAGACCCCAAAAGTCCAGTCGCTATGCACTTTATGACTGCCAGACACGTTGCCTCATTAAAATTCATGGGTATCGAGCATGTCAAAGTCCCAAGGTAAGGAGAGGACATCGATAGACTTCTATTGCAAAGAGAATCCTACTGGATATCCTACTGGAAACCATGTCTCCAAAAGGATTTAATGAGGACTTTCCCATTAGGCATTTCTTGTGAAAGTATTCAGACCCCTTGCATTTTTCCACATTTTGTTACTTTACAGGCTTATTCTAAAATGGATTAAATACATTTTTGTCCTCAACAATCTGCACACAATACCCCATAACGACAAAGCGAGATTTTTTTGCAAAAAATAAATAAATATCAAATCAACATAAGTATTCAGACCCTTTCCTCAGTACTTTGTTGAAGCACCTTTGGCAGCAATTACAACCTCAAGTCTTCTTGGGTATGATGCTACAAGCTTAGCACTCCTGTATTTGGGGAGTTTCTCCCATTTTTCTCTGCAGATCCACTCATGCTCTGTCAGATTGGATGGGGAGCGTCTCTGCACAGCGATTTTCAGATCTCTCCAGAGATGTTTGATCGGGTTCAAGTCCGGGCTCTTGCTAAGTCACTAAAGGACATTCAGAGACTTGTCCTGAAGCCACTCCTGCGTTGTCTTGGCTGTGTGCTTATGGTCATTGTCCTGATAGAAGGTAAACCTTCGCCCCAGTCTGAGCACTCTGGAGCAGGATTTCATCAAGGATCTCTCTATAACCTGCTACATTTATCTTTCCCTCGATCCTGACTAGTCTCCCAGTCCCTGCCGTTGAAAACATCCCCACAGCATGATACTTTCACCACCATGCTTCACCGTAGGGCTGGTGCCAGGTTTCCTCCAGATGTGACACTTGGAATTCAGGCCAAAGAGTTGGTTTCATCAGACTAGAGAATCTTGTTTCTCATGGTCTGAGAGTTTTAGAGGTGCCTTTTGGCAAACTCCAAGAGGGCTGTCATGTGCCTTTACTGAGGAGTGACTTCCATCTGGCCACTCTTCCATTACGGCCTGATTGGTGGAGTGCTGCAGAGATGGTTGTCCTTCTGGAAGGTTTTCCCATCTAAACAGAGGAACTCTGGAGCTCTGTCAGAGTGACCATCGGGTTCTTGGTTACCTTCACCTTTCTGACCAAGGCCCTTCTCCCCCAATGAACAGTTTGGTCAGACGGACAGCTCTAGGAAGAGTCTTGGTGGTTCCAAACTTCTTCCATTTAAGAATGATGGAGGCCACTGTGTTCTTGGGGACCTTCAATGCTGCAGACATTTTTTGGTACCCTTCCCCAGATCTGTGCCTCAACACAATCCTGTTTCGGAGCTCTACGGACAAATCCTTCTAACCTCATGGCTTGGTTTTTGCTCTGACATGTACTGTCAACTGTTGGACCTTATATAGACACGTGTGCCTTTCCAAATCATGTCCAATCAATTGAATTTACCACAGGTGGACTCCAATCAAGTTGTAGAACCATCTCAAGGATGGTTCTTGAAACAGGATGCACCTGAGCTCAATTTTGAGTCTCATAGAAGAGGATATGAATACTTATGTAAGTAAGGTATTTCTGTTTTGTATTTTTAATACATACTCTTTTCGCTTTGTCATTATGGGGTATTGTGTGTGGATTGATGAGGGAAAAAAATTACTTTATCCATTTTAGAATAAGGCTGTAACTTAACAAAACGTGGAAAAAGGAAAGGGTCTGAATACTTTCCGAATGCGCTGTATGTGTTGTCTACCTTATACAAATGGTTATACAGTCATAATATTCAATAATTGTATATATATTATTGTTTTTGTGCTAACACCTTTCAACTTAAATATGTATAGATCACTCTAATTTGTTTTTGTCTTATGTCTATAAATATGGGTGTACTACACTTTCGGTAGAATGACCTGACCATAACTTGTTTGTTTATTAATAAAAGTACATGTGAAGCTTATGAGTGTGCAGGCTCTATTTATTTTATATATACAGTCAGTACTGAGTCAATGTGCACTGGAGAAGGTAATTGAGGTAGCTATGTACATATAGGTAGGGTTAGAGTGACTAGACAACAGGATAGTTAATAGACAGTAGCAGCAGCGGGTAGCCATTTGATTAGCTATTTAGCAGTCTTGTTTAGTAGTCTCATGGCTTAGGGGTATAAGCTGTTCAGGGGCCTGTTGGTTCCAGACTTGTTGCACTGGTACCGATTGTCGTGTGGTAGCAAAGAAGACAGTCTATGGCTTGGGTGGCTGGAGTCTTTAATCGTTTTTTGGGCCTTCCTCTGACTGCCTGGTATAGAGGTCCTGGACGGCCGGAAGCTCTGCCCCAGTTATGTACTGGGCCGTACTCACAACCCTCTGTAGCTCCTTGCGGTGATGAAGCCAGTCAAGATGCTCTCAATGGTGCAGCTGTAGAACATTTTGAGGATCTGAACTTGAAGCTCTCGACCCAATCCACTACAGCCCCATCAATGCCGATGAGGCATGCTCTGCCTTCTTTTTCCTGAAGTCCATGATCAGCTTCTTTGTCAGCAAAGAGGGAGAGGTTGTTGTCCTGGCAGCACACTGCCAGGTCTCTGACCTCCTCCCTATAAGTTGTCTCATCATCGTCAGTGATCAATCCTACCACTGTCGTGTCGTCAGCAAACTTTTTGGAGTCGTACCTGGCCACAGCCATGGGCGAACAGTGAGCCATCTGCGTCATCTGTGGATCTATTGGGGCTGTATGCGATTTGTAGTGGGTCCAGGATGTCTGGTATGATGGTGTTGATGTGAGCCATAACCAGCCTTTCAAAGCATTTCATGGGTATAGATGTGAGTGCTATGGGGCAATAATCATTTAAGCAGGTTACCTTGGCATTCTTGGGCACGGGGACTATGGTGGTCTGCTTCAAACAAGTTGGTATTACAGACTGAGTCAGGAATAATTTGAAAATGTCAGTGAATTCACTTCCCAGCTGATCAGCAAATTCTCTGAGTACGTCTTGATATTCTGTCTGGCCCCATGGATTTTTGAATGTTAACTTGTTTAAAGGACTTACCCACATTGGCTACGGAGAGCGAGATCACAAAGTCGTCAGCTGGTGCTCTCATGCATGGCCCAGTGTTGCTTGCCTCAAAGCGAGCACAGAATGCATATATTTAACTTGTCTGGTAGGCTCGCGTCTCTTGGCAGCTCATGGTTGGGTTTCCCCTTGTCATCCCTAATAGTTTGCAAGCCCTACCACATCAGTCGAGCGTCAGAGTAGGATTCGATCTTAGTCCTGTATTGATGCTTTGCCTGTTGATGGTTTGTCTGAGGTTGTCACAGGATTTCTTATAAACATCCAGATTAGTGTACCGCTCCTTGAAAGCGGCAGCTCTAGCCTTTTGCTCAGTGCGGATGTTGCCTGTAATCCATGGCTTCTGGTTGTGGTATTTATATATGTATGGTCACTGAGGGGACGTCATCGTCAATGCACTTATTAATGAAGCCAGTGACTGATGTGGTGCATACAAGGCTATTCTCCGCCCTCCTTTCGGCAAGTCTGACCATGACTCCATTTTGTTGCTCCCAGCCTACAAACAGAAACTAAAACAGGAAACGCCCGTTCTCAGGTCTGTTCAACGCTGGTCCGACCAATCTGATTCCATGCTGCAAGATTGCTTCGAGCACGTGGACTGGGATATGTTCCGGACAGCATCTGACAACAACATTGATGTATACGCTGATTCAGTGAGCGAGTTTATTAGCAAGTGCATTGGTGATGTTGTACCCATAGCAAATATTAAAACCTTCCCCAACCAGAAACCGTGGATTGATGGCAGCATTCGCGCAAAACTGAAAGCGCGAACCACTGCTTTTAACCAGGGTAAGGCTACCGGAAACATGACTGAATACAAACAGTGTAGCTATTCCCTCCGCAAGGCAATCAAACAAGCTAAGCGTCAATATAGAGACAAAGTAGAGTCACAATTCAACGGCTCAGACACAAGAGGAATGTGGCAGGGTCTACAGTCAATCACGGACTACAAAAAGAAAACCAGCCCCGTTGCGGACCATGACGTCCTGCTCCCAGACAAACTAAACAACTTCTTTGCTCGCTTTGAGGACAATACAGTGCCACCGACACGGCCTGCTACCAAAACCTGCGGGCTCTCCTTCACCGCAGCCAATGTGAGAAAAACATTTAAATGTGTTAACCCTCGCAAGGCTGCCGGCCCAGATGGCATCCCTGGCCGTGTCCTCAGAGCATGCGCAGACCAGCTGGCTGGTGTGTTTACGGACATATTCAATCAGTCCCTATCCCAGTCTGCTGTTCCCACATGCTTCAAGAGGGCCACCATTGTTCCTGTTCCCAAGAAAGCTAAGGTAACTGAGCTAAATGACTATCGCCCCGTAGCACTCACTTCCGTCATCATGAAGTGCTTTGAGAGATTAGTCAAGGATCATATCACCTCCATCCTGCCAGACACCCTGGACCCACTCCAATTTGCTTACCGTCCCAATAGGTCCACAGACGACGCAATCGCAATCACACTGCATACTGCCCTAACCCATCTGGACAAGAGGAATACTTATGTAAGAATGCTGTTCATCGACTACAGCTCAGCATTTAACACCATAGTTCCCTCCAAGCTCGTCATTAAGCTCGAGACCCT
>QNTS01000551.1:339940-405903 GCA_003317085.1 Hucho hucho | reverse complement strand
GAGAACTTGCACAATTGGTGGCTGACTAAATACTTTTTTGCTCCACTGTATATGATGGGGCAAGACAGTTGTACTAAAGCTGTTGTACTAAACTGGAAAAGCAATTTATGAAATTGCTTATTGCAGTTACTAATAAGCATGCACCCATTAAGAAAATTACTGTAAAAACTGTTAAATCCCCTTGGATTGATGAGGAATTGAAAAATTGTATGGTTGAGAGGGATGAGGCAAAAGCTATGACAAATAAGTCTAGCAGCCCAACTGATTGGTAAATGTACTGCAAATTAAGAAATCATGTGACTAAACTAAATAAAACTAAACTATACTATGAAACAAAGAAGAATGATAGTAAAAAGCTTTGTGGAACCTTTAATGAAATTATGGGGAAAAAAAGCCAACTCGGCTCCATCATTCATTGAATCAGATGGCTCATTCATCACAAAGCCCACTGATATTGCCAACTACTTTAATGACTTTTTCATTGGCAAGATAAGCAAACATTGGGATGACATACCAGCAACAAATGCTGGCATGTACACATCCAAGTATATCGAACCAAATTATGAAAGACAAGAATTGTACTTTGAATTCCGTAAAGTCAGTGTGGAAGAGGTGAAAAAATTATTGTTGTCCATCAACAATGACAAGCTACCGGGGTCTGACAATTACTGAGGATAATGGCAGACGATATTGCCACTCTTATTTGCCACCTCTTCAATTTAAGCCTACTAGAAAGTGTGTGCCCTCAGGCACACATTCCGCTACCCAAGAATAGTAAAGCCCCCTTTACTGGCTCAAATATCCGACCAATCATCCTGTTACCAACCCTTAGTAAACTTCTGGAGAAAATTGTGTTTGACCAGATACAATGCTATTTCACAGTAAACAAATTGACAAATTGACAGCAGACTTTCAGCACGCTTATAGGGAAGGACACTCAACAAGCACAGCACTGACACAAATGATTGATGATTGGCTGAGAGAAATTGATGATAAAATGATTGTGGGGCTGTCTTGTTAGACTTCGGTGCAGCTTTTGACATTATCGATCATTGTCTGCTGCTGGAAAAACTTGTGTTACGGCTTTACACTCTCTGCTATAATGTGAATAAAGAGTTACTTGTCTAACAGAACACAGAGGGTGTTATTTAATGGAAGTCTCTCAAATATAATCCAGGTATAATCAGGAATTCCCCAGGGTAGCTGTTTAGGCCACTTGCTTTTTTAATTTTTACTAACGGCATGCCACTGACTTTGAGTAAATCCAGAGTGTCTATGTATGCGGATGACTCAACACTATATACGTCAGATACTACAGCAACTGAAATGACTGCAACACAAAACTGTTAACCATTTGTCTGTGAGTAAAACAGAACGGATATGGCAGGCAAAACCCCGAGGAATTTCTGTCCTGGAAAAAGTGGTTTTCACAGAGTGCCTCATTTGGAACCCCTCCCTCATGAAAATGCCCATAAAAGGGCATATGAATGCAGTACCGATCGCTTCCTCTGGATGTCAACAGTCTCGAGAAAGTGATTTGATTCTGTATAGATGCTTTAGAGCAGAGAAGAAGTGGGAATAAGGAAGTGCCTCTGGAACTCTATAGGACTGGATGCGCGCTCTCGGGAAGCGCGCACTGTGTTTTTTTCCGTCTTTAGAGCTCAGTTTATATTCCGGTTGATTTATTATAGTAAATATACGTAAAAGTGTTCCTAAGGATACATTTAAAACTATGTTTGATTGTTCTTGGACAAGTTTATAGGTATAAGATGAACGAGTTCTAGTCACGTTTCAATGGAGTAGTGGACGCTGTAGTTTCTGATTATAACGCGCGAACCAAATGGAGATTTATGGATAAAATACATGACTTTTTCTAACAAAAGAACCATGGATTGTCTTCGTTGGACACTTAGGAAGACCTCCTGCATGTCAGTCTCTCCTGGCTCAAAGTGGAGGAGAGATTGACTTCATCACTACTTGTATTTATGAGAGGTATTGACATGTTGAATGCACCGAGCTGTCTGTTTAAACTACTGGCACACAACACTCATGCATAACCCACAAGACATGCCACAAGAGGTCTCTTCACAGTCCCCAAGTCCAGAACAGATTATGGGATGCGCAGAGTACTACATATAGCCATGTCTACATGGAACTCTATTCCACATCAAGTTACTGATGCAAGCAGTAAAATTTGATAAAAAAAAAAGATAAAAAACACCTTATGGAACAGCGGGGACTGTAATTTTGCTGGACCCCAGGAAGCGTAGCTGCTGCCTTGGCAGGAGCTAATGGGGATCCATAATAAATGGAAATAAATGCAACTACTAAGGACAGTCAACCACAACAAAAATCGTAAATAGGGGTAAAAACAGTATCACTACATTTGTGTAAATTCAAGCTCATCCAAAAAGTTGTGTGATATACACTATTGGACTTATTATTAGCATTTAACCCATTGCCCTTCTGCTGCATATTGTCAGTGTGCTGTTGTAACTCAAAACTAAGGTTTTAGGAATTATCCTATTGTAATTTCACCTTCGAACAAGCTATTTGAGGGCAATCGCTTAGCGAAACTGTTAATGCTTTCCGAGTTGTAAACATTACTTGTGGCAAGCCACATCTGTTTTCGAAGTCTCCCATGCGACTATCCAGTAGCAGTTCTTTGTTGTTCTAATTTTGATATCATATCACAGTTATACCAAATAAGGTATAAGCCATAATCAAGGGGTATATAGCATTTGAAAATTCAAAATGTTTGGCTGACAGTGGCTTGAACTAGTTGCATAAAAATCACAATTTGGACAGGTTCCCAGATATCACTGATGCTACATGACAGCCAACAAGATTGTGTCCATCCTAGGGCTGTGGCGGTCACCAAAATCGTTAGCCAGTGATTGTCAAGAAAATTACTGTCGGTCTCACGGTAATTGACCATTAATTAATATAAACACATTTAGCATCTCCTGGCTTTAACACAGCCTACAAGTCACTGATGCAGACCTTTGGAACATCTACATTTTAAACAGCCTAATAAATCCTTGTAATATAGCCTACACCTTCACAATAAAGCCATTATCTATTTTAGACAGGTATAAGGAAGCATGATATGAAGGAAATGTAGTCTATTTCAGAAGAACAGAATAGCATACTCTGAGTTGTCCTTATGTTAGGCCCTGATCTGGCTATGCCAAATGGCTGTGGGCTACACTAGTTCCTTTAGCAGACAAGACTTGCTTAGAATTCTGTGGCATTATTTTATATCATTTTGTGGTATGAAGAATACAATTGAACAAAGCTGAATAAAATAGAAAGGACATTTTTGCCAAATAATTTGAGGGAGTGCGCACGTGCGGCTATTCTGTTTTGAGCGGATAACAAAGAAATAGGTATTCCTATATGCTTAATTTAGAGTTATTAATGTAACTTTAGTTATACAAACATTGGGCTATATGTTTAGATGTTTAATACATTGTAAGGCTGCATGATGCAACTCTAATAATGATTGCTTGAAAGGCATGGTTTTTTACGCAGGCTGTACACACTTGCGCAGGCTGTCTCTCATTCACAATTTGACAAGCAGTTGATGTCTCGACCTTCCTGGCGGCATCCCCTTCCTGTGGATGTAATGCATATTGAAGATGTTGGAAGGACTGTCCACAGCCAACAAGATGAGTAGGCCTAACGAACAGCAGAAGCACTCGCCTATGGCAATCTACTATCCCCCATAGTACAAAAGTTGACCTATTTATTCTGTGCGAGAAATAAATATTCCAAACATAGTCTGAGACAGTTGTAGGATGCGAAAGATCCCAGATCCCAAATTAATACTACAACTAGTTTCAACAAACCTTTTTTACGCAATGTGGCTGACGCAACAGATCAGAACGTTTAGCTTAAAATGTTGATAAACTATTAGGCTTCACATTATAAGTGCAGCAATGTGCACATGGCAGTAGGCTATAAGCGCAAACGTTCCGTTAGTGGGAAAACACCATTACCAAAAGTGACTTCAAATGAGATTATGCATATAATGATTTTATTATTAAGGTGCATTTTATGGTGAAAATTTTCTCCAAACTTGAAACTCACGCACTGCTTATGTATGCCAGTTTGGCTCTGTACCCCTTGTAACGCAGATTAATGTGCTTAATTAGAAGTTATTTGGCCACTTTGTTGTGATACAAGCCTTATCAAAACATATAGGCATATGGGCCTTCATGAGGCGTGCGACTATGATATTAAAAAGTAAAAAAAAAGACATGTTTCTTGCCTTATGCTGTGCATCATTCACAAGTGATTATCTATAATTCACAAGTGATAGGTTAATATTGTAACCCATCAGACTATCCTTGTTTTAATCTTGTCTTTACATATACTAAATAACATGTGAAATTTATTTAGAATGGACCATTATCATTCACCGGTGTTACAAAACCCTTTTGCCCAGCAGTCTAGGGGGGAGGGAAACAAGACCCGTAACATATCTCATGCAAATTATAACAGTGAAAAGGAACAGTGAGAACGAAAAGAAATCCACAGACAACTTAAACCTACCGTCAAACACTTTAGGTTTATTGTTAAACACACAGTAATGGGGTGTGGGAAAAAAGGGGCTGAGCTGGACCCAAGGAAAAAACTAATAAATATCCAAAAACCCCTAAGCTAGTCTTACTGGTTATTGAACAGCTAGCTAACTAACCAATAAAATACAGTGGGTGGTCCGCCCAGTACTAACTAGGGTATTTAGACAGAGTTTTCCTATGGGTAATGTATGCCCAAGGGCGACTTGGCTTGTTATCCCCTTTTCCCACCAACAAAGAAACAAACAATAATACACCACAGCAGTACATACTGACATAAACAATGTGAGATGTACACGCACAAACAAACTAACAGCAATACACTACATACTCACATGATAACAGACAATGTGAGATGTAGGCACAAAAAAAACTAAACTGTGGTGTATGAGAGAATATGTGGCCTTCAGCAAATCCAAAAAGAGAGAGAGAGAGAGAGCTTTGGGAAACAACTGACTGGGTTTTTAAACCAAGGGAAAGGGGATGTGATTGGGTAAGGGAAACAGGAGGAGGTGTGTCTTCAGATTGATGCGACTGATGACTGCCACCTGTTACTAGGGCAGAAGGAGAAAAACAAATACACCCAGGATACCTGTATCCATAACAACCTGTCTCAAAACAGGGACAGCGGAAAAAATACATGCCATCTACGCGCTTAAATAAAGAATGGAGGATGCTTTTCCTGTTGTTCATTTTCATGCCAGCGAGGTAGGCTATATGCCTGTTGTAAAGATAAGCAATGTGGTTAATATTAGGAAAGTTGAGTATGTACTGAGCAAATGTAAATTTGGCTATTTGCCAAATCTCCGTACCACAGACTACATATTTTTTGGATTAAAGGGTTTGTATTTTGTCCTATAGTTCAGTCAATGTCATTGGAGAATCCAGTGGGGTCTGGTAGTTGATCATGTATATGTTTTTGCTGTTTGTTCTTTGTTATAGAGCCAAAAAGATTGAAGAAGGGGTTTATCCATACATCTCCATTTTGGATAGATAACTCTTCGTGTTGTAGTTGGTTTAGTTCCAATTTTCCCAGAAGTGGTTAGATTCTATGGATTCTTCAATTATATTGAGCTGATTTCTGACATTCTGTTTGTTCTTTTTTCTTAGTGAATCTGTATTGTTTTAGTAATTCACCATAGTGAAGGCAGAGGCTCATTTATCATTCTTGTTAATCTTAGGTAGTTTGATTTGAGATTTTTAGATTTGATAAGGAAAGGTCAAATATACTGTTTAGGCTTTCTACTCCCAAGTTTACACCTTCACTATGACAGAGAAAGGTTTTGTCCAGGAAGTTTTCTAAAAGGGATTGAATTTGTTGTTGCCTAATTGTTTTGTTAGGCTTCTACACTATCGGTGACTAACCCCGATCCGTACACATTTGCGCAACATCAGCATTCAAACAAGGCTGCAATGAAAACTAATGGGACTGTAGCAACTGTGTTGGCATCAAAATGCGGGGTTGTGAACTACGTTCCTATTCAAGCGTTGATTTACATGATAATGGACCAATAGTGGAGAAAAGTTGAAAAAACGGGACCCTCTGACACTGTACATTAAATTGTGAGTTAAATTTTAAACTCATTCCGTGCTGTACAGCCTCTTTCCACCAGGTGTAGCGCTTCTCTCGCAGATTAAAAACAAGAAATTATCAATGGTGATTGTACAGTTAATTACTCGTGAGTTAATAAATAGTTAATTCAATCGTTAATTTTTGGAATAATCACTGCGAGCCATCATGACTCAAATACCGTGACAGCTGGAGTTTAATTGTGAAGATACATTTTGCACTGCCCTAAAGACCCTAATTAAATTAGACACAAACCTTAGAATATGTATGTAATGAGACATTATATAAACTCTTTATAGTGTTTTATTTACATTTTAGAGGTGATAAGTTGGACAAAGCATTCGCTTCCCCACCTGCCATTTGTTAAAAGACCTGGCGGAGCTCCATTGCCTTCTTCAATCAGGCAGAGACGGGCAGCAAGAAGGTCTCTGTCACGCCCTGATCTGTTTCACCTGTCTTTGTGCTTGTCTCCACCCCCTTCCAGGTGTCGCCCATCTTCCCCATTATCCCCTGTGTACTTATACCCGTGTTTTCTGTTTGTCTGTTGCCAGTTCGTACTGTCAGCTCCAGTCTTTTTCCCCTGCCTCTCTTTTTCTCGTCCTCCTGGTTTTTGACCCTTGCCTCTCCTGACTTTGTACCCGCCGCCTGACCACTCTGCCCGTCCCTGAGCCTGCCTGCTTTACACTGGTATTCATATTACAGTTGACCTGGAATTATAATGTTTTTGGGGCTCTAAAATAAGGTCAAATGTATGGAACAGCGCAATGTACAAAAGTGTTAGCTATCATTACTTTCCTTCCATCTATAGCATTTCTTAATATCATGCATGTCCTTTGGCTTTGATGCCTCATGATTGAGTAATGCTCTGTTCAAGTAGACTGATTTGTATGTGATCTAATAAGGGTGTCAGTGACTTGGAACGCTCCGAGAGACTCTGGTTTGAGGCCAGTGATAAAGTAATCTACGGTACTACTGCCAAAGGATGAGCTGTAGGTGTATCCACCATAGAAGTCCCCTTGAAGACAACCATTGACTATGCACAGACCCAGCGTGCGACAGAGCTGCAAGAGTTGTGACCCATTTTTGTTAGTTTTGTTAGTGTCTATGGGGGTAATATAGAGTTGACGTCGGAAGTTTACATACACCTTAGCCAAATACATTTAAACTCCAGTTTTTCACAATTCCTGACATTTAAATGCCCTGCTTTAGGACAGTTAGGATCACCACTTTTATTTTAAGAATGTGAAATGTCAGAATAATAGTAGAGAGAATGATTTATTTCAGCTTTTATTTATTTTCTTCTCATTCCAAGTGGGTAAGAAGTTTACATACACTCAATTAGTATTTGGTAGCATTGCCTTTAAATTGTTTAACTTGGGTCAAATGTTTTGGGTAGCCTGCCACAAGCTTCCCACAATAAGTTGGGTGAATTTTGGCCCATTCCTCCTGACAGAGCTGGTGTAACTGAGTCAGGTTTGTAGGCCTCCTCGCTCGCACACGCTTTTTCAGTTCTGCCCACAAATTTTATATAAGATTGAGGTCAGGGCTTTGTGATGGCCACTCCAATACCTTTGTTGTCCTAAAGCCATTTTGCAACAAACTTGAAAGTATGCTTGGGGTCATTGCCCATTTGGAAAACCCATTTGCGACCAAGCTTTAACTTCCTGACAGATGTCTTGAGATGTTGCTTAAATATATCCACGTAATTTTCCAACCTCATGATGCCCTCTATTTTGTGAAATGCACCAGTCCCTCCTACAACAAAGCACCCCCACAACATGATGCTGCCACCCCCGTGCTTCACGGTTGGGATGGTGTTCTTCGGCTTGCAAGCCTCCCCCTCTTTCCTCCAAACATAACGATGGTCATTATGGCCAAACAGTTCTATTTTTCTTTCATCAGACCAGAGGACATTTCTCTAAAAAGTACAATCTTTGTCCCCATGTGCAGTTGCAAACCGTAGTCTGTCTTTTTTATGGCCTACCTAGTCTGAGTGTGCGAAATTGACATGTGCAGGTGTACAGATGCAAATATTGTTCGCAACTAGTAAGTTACAAGTTTACGAATGCGATAGCAACTACAATTTTTTTTTAAATTCATGTTCACAACTCATCAATTACACGTTTGAGAATGTGTTTACAACTACAGATTATTCTTTCATGTTCACAACTCATCAGTAACATAATTGCAAATTGTGTTTTGTCCTGAAGTCATGTAGCACCTTGGGGAATTCGCATTTGGCCATAGGAGCTTCCAGAATTAGGGCACCCTCTGCAGCTTGAGTGTCAGCATGAAAATGTAATGGAATGTTTCAATGAGTTGCTCTGCACATGACTCTTTTTAACTTTGGTCTGTCTGAATCGGCTGGTGACACTTTGGATGCTAAATTCCATCTTAAGAGTAGCAGTTGTCCTCATACACATCTCAGTGATTTCTCCACTGAAGTACTGATTGTCAAATCTGAGATTGAAAAAACATTTAGCTCATCAACCAGTTATTTGTTTGAGTTAACTATCAACCTGTATCACCTTGATTCCCTTATCTTGTAGCCCAACCATAGTTATCATTCCATTCCCTTGGATTATTGTACTGAGTTCACCCTCAATCTTCTCCTTATATTTCAGTTTGGCCTTCTTGATTTCTGATCTCACCTCAATTCCAGATTCCCTTTTAGCAGTATCACTATTACACAATAAGCTCTTCAATGACTTGGTAACTCAAGGCTTGTTGTTGGGAAAGATAGTTACACTTTTGCTCCTTCATAGAAGGAGATACAGTGGGGAAAAAAAGTATTTAGTCAGCCACCAATTGTGCAAGTTCTCTCACTTAAAAAGATGAGAGAGGCCTGTAATTTTCATCATAGGTACACTTCAACTATGACAGACAAAATGAAGAAAAAAAATCCAGAAAATCACATTGTAGGATTTTTAATGAATTTATTTGCAAATTATGGTGGAAAATAAGTATTTGGTCACATACAAACAAGCAAGATTTCTGGCTCTCACAGACCTGTAACTTCTTCTTTAAGAGGCTCCTCTGTCCTCCACTCGTTACCTGTATTAATGGCACCTGTTTGAACTTGTTATCAGTATAAAAGACACCTGTCCACAACCTCAAACAGTCACACTCCAAACTCCACTATGGCCAAGACCAAAGAGCTGTCAAAGGACACCAGAAACAAAATTGTAGACCTGCACCAGGTTGGGAAGACTGAATCTGCAATAGGTAAGCAGCTTGGTTTGAAGAAATCAACTGTGGGAGCAATNAACTTTTTGGTAAAAACTCAACTCGTCGTGTTTGGAGGACAAAGAACACCATACCTACTGTGAAGCATGGGGGTGGAAACATCATGCTTTGGGGCTGTTTTTCTGCAAAGGGACCAGGACGACTGATCTGTGTAAAGGAAAGAATGAATGGGGCCATGTATCGTGAGATTTTGAGTGAAAACCTCCTTCCATCAGCAAGTGCATTGAAGATGAAACGTGGCTGGGTCTTTCAGCATGACAATAATCCCAAACACACCGCCCGGGCAACGAAGGAGTGGCTTCGTAAGAAGCATTTCAAGGTCCTGGAGTGGCCTAGCCAGTCTCCAGATCTCAACCCCATAGAAAATCTTTAGAGGGAGTTGAAAGTCCGTGTTGCCCAGCGACAGCCCCAAAACATCACTGCTCTAGAGGAGATCTGCATGGAGGAATGGGCCAAAATACCAGCAACAGTGTGTGAAAACCTTGTGAAGACTTACAGAAAACGTTTGACCTCTGTCATTGCCAACAAAGGGTATATAACAAAGTATTGAGATAAACTTTTGTTATTGACCAAATACTTATTTTCCACCATAATTTGCAAATAAATTCATTAAAAATCCTACAATGTGATTTTCTGGATTTTTTTTCCTCATTTTGTCTGTCATAGTTGAAGTGTACCTATGATGAAAATTACAGGCCTCTCTCATCTTTTTAAGTGAGAGATCTTGCACAATTGGTGGCTGACTAAATACTTTTTTTCTCCACTGTATAACTGCACACCGCATTAGTGAGTTCATCTATACTGTTACTAGTCTTGAAAGACAGTCCAGATTGCTCTCATTGGTCCAGACCTTCAATTCCCGTTTTTGCGCTTTCTCCCTCTTCAGCACAGTCCTATAGATATGCACAGTATTGTGGTCAGATGAGCTGAGCAGAGCTCTCGCTTTGGACTTCTAGGCCCCTAGGGTCTTGTTATGGTTTCTTGGGGAGTTGACATTTAAGTAATTCAGTGATTTTCTTTAAATTACAGAGATAAAAATATCCTAAAACAATAGCGGGGGCATCGGGAGATTGCAGTTTTTGAGTCGCAATATAAATAAGATCACTTTATTCACCCTAAACGACCGTGATGAATATTTGGGGGAACTCTCGTGGGAGATAGAAATGTCTTACCGACACTGACAGCAGTTCAATATCAGGTAGACATAGCCTTCTCTGACACTTACATTATTGTACCATCAGCAATTGATTTACAGGTAGACTAGGTCCAGTCAAAGCGGACACCCAAATCCGTTTATCTCCAAAGATGAGTCCACGTCTGAGTGAGTCAGCCAAGTCTCAGAGAAAGCCATAAAACAGGCATCTTATTCCTCAAGGATTGCACGTTTGCCAGGATTAGAGAACGTAAGGGGATGCAGTTAGCCTGCTGCTGATGTTCAATCCGTAATCGAACACGTGAACACGCCCAGCCTTTTCACAGTTCCAATAATTAGTCCATTCATCGTTGGCCAACACATGGTGTTTCAGAAGAGAGTCCACAGATTTGTTCAGGGATTTCTCCACCAAACCCGGGCGATCCCATAGTAGCAGGAGCTCCAGTGAGTATTGTTTTGTTTGTGAGTGGTGGAGTTCATGCAGGCCTGTGGTGAGATTCAGTATAATCCACCAAATGAGTGACACAAACAATAAAAACATCTGGTTCAAGTGCCATTTACTGACCTTGGGAAATATCCCTTCCTTTTTTGCTATGGTATGGTTCTGGTATTGAGTATCTTAGCTAGAGCAAGACGATGTATCGTTTCACCGACATTATTGGCCGATATTGGCCTTTTAACGCTAAATCGGTATCTGCTATGTTCACCGAGAGAGATTCCCGGCAAACCCAGGCATTTCACGTAAATCCATAAATGATTTCTTACTCAAAGCGGGTGGCGGTAGTGCAAAGTATATGGTTACTGTAGGTGAGAGTCGTTTCTGAATATACCAATGTTAACTGTCTCTGTCCCTCTCCCTCTTCATCTCTTCTTTAAAAAGCAGCCATGTTGTTGTCATTCCGCTAAACAAGGTTTTTGCAGATGCAAGTAGGTTACGACTGTTCAGAATGATGATATGATACGAGGTTAAGATTAATAAGTTGACTGTTTATAGACGTGATTGGTAAAGACCTTTTAGAGTTTAATTCGGAAGATGGTAACTCTTTAAAGAACCGCTCTCGTGGTGCCCCAGATCCTAATGAGTTAATTGTTATATGATTAATTTAATCAGGTAAAAATTTAACGTAGTTAGTTAATTAGATAAATAGCAGTCTTCGAATTAATGTTAGTCAAGTCCCGACAGTAGTAACCAAAAAAGTGTTAAACAAATCAAAATATATTTTATATTATATATTCTTCAAAGTAGCCAGCCTTTGCCTTGATGACAGCTTTGCAAACTCTTGGCATTCTCTCAACCAGCTTCACCTGGAATGCAGGTGACAGATGGTTTGGGATGATTTGGACCGCAGAGGGAAGGAAAAACAGCCAACAAGTGCTCAGCATATGTGGGAACTCCTTCAAGACTGTTGGAAAAGCATTCCAGGTGAAGATGGTTGAGAGAATTCCAAGAGTGTGCAAAGCTGTCATCAAGGCAAAGGCTGGCTACTTTGAAGAATCTCAAATATAAAATATATTTTGTTAACACTTTTTTGGTTACTACATGATTCCATGTAGTAATTTCATTATTTCATAATTTTGATGTCTTCACTCTTATTCTACAATGTAGAAAACAGTCAAAATAAAGAAAAACACAGGAATGAGTAGGTGTGTCCAAACCTTTGACTAGTACTGTATAAAAAACCATGGACAGCACAATTTACACACGCACACACACACACAAATATATTGACACACAGTAATGAAGTAATCTCTGCTCCAAAACAGGCCAGAAGTTAAGGAAACATGGAAGTTACAAGTGATGTCATTATCGCCCCAAACACACTCACACACAGTCAAACACAAATACACACACACTGTCAGACTTGAAGGACATGATCTCGCTATATAGCCTTCAAATAGCCATTAAACTCTCTCACTCGAACCAATCCCCCCTCACACACACACACACACACACACACATGCACTCACCCAGACACACACACACACACCCTTATCCTTCAAACAGTAATAAAACCGCCTCTCTTCTCCAATCACTGACAGGCGAGACAGCACACGCCAAACAGACCTACTGTTAATGTCAGTCAACAGGGATTCAAACACACACACACACACAAGCATGCACACACACACTGTTTTGGAGAAAGTCTCAGTCACCAGTCTGATTCTCAGTCTCCTGCTCTCTCCACTCCAATAAGAAGCAGATACAGTAGGAGGGTAGCGTATTATAGCAGTGATTTGAGGTATCAAGCCAATAGAGGGAAGAACAATATTACAGTCAGAAGAGCTTCTACAGCCTTAGGGGATCACCCACAACATGCAGAGAAGAGAGAATTCTGTAACAAACTGACACATATTGTGAAACTTGGGGTGAGGGGAGGGCAGCATACAGGGAGAAGACTGGGAGAGAGGCACCATTCTATTGTAGATATATCCTAGCATCATGCACTGCACATAAACATGCCTGTGATGTTTAGTTCTAGTAGTGTAGTGCAGATCATTGACTGATCAGAAGGTGTAATTGCTTTGAGCTCTTTACATTTTTCACATTTAGGTCATTTAGCAAACGCTATTATCCTGAGAGACTTGCAGTACTTTTTCTCTAGTCCCATCTGTAACACAGTAGAGTTTCATTATTGACAGAGATGATGCAAACCATTTCAGGTCAAACACTTTATACTATTTCAGTAATACTCCAAACCCATAGTGTAGCCGATGTGAGAGTGCCAGTATCATCACCTTCTAAAAGTAACGCTGCTGTTTCAGTATCAACAGTTTCAGTCCATTTCGGCCCTCATGTTACAGTGCATAAAGTGTACCCTTCCAACCCAGACAGTTTGACTGAAGTTAAATCTGTCACAGACACACACACACTCAGAAATCTCCTGGCGGTGTGTGTCTCCTCTTTAGTAGGTACCTCACGTCCCCTGTTACTATTTATAGCCTCATTCACAGCAGATTGTGGCACGAGACAGAGCTTCCATCTCCCTCCCAACTCTCTTCTGCGTTTCTTCATCTCCCTCTTTCTGTCTCCCTCCAAACTCTCCCTCCATCCATCTCTCCCTTTCTCCCTCCCTATGCTCAATTGCCAACTGTCCAGAGAGGGAGGGATGACCCAGCATAGTGTGTGTGTGTGTGTGTGTGTGTGTGTGTGTGTGTGTGTGTGTGTGTGTGTGTGTGTGTGTGTGTGTGTGTGTGTGTGTGTGTGTGTGTGTAGGTGAACGCTGCATGAGCAGCCTGCAGAGGAGAGAGCTAGACAGAGCACCAGACAAAGTGATGCATGGTGCAGGAAAATGGAAAGAAAGAACAGACGTTTGATCCAGAAGAGGATACCCACATTGCAACTGGAACAAATGCTTGCTCGTTATACAGATGACGTCACACACTTTCTCACGTTACCAACCTCCATCTGTGAAACAGTCCTTACAACATGCCTGTAATCTTTCTCTTCATCCCTCACACACAGTAGGGTGTGTGTAATCTTCATGTACTGTACCGCAATTAGTGTGTTGGCTACCTAATTTCACGTGTGTGTTTGTACGAACGTGTGTTCGCTCCTGTGTGTGCGTGCGTGTGTGTGTGTTATGTCCATCTATATGGCTTAGTTGGACCCGTTCTAAAATGGACCTGGTGCTTTCCCACCCGGACCCAATATGCAGAAATTACTTTTGTAAATATAAAGGATCGGACCCGAGGACTAGACCCATTTCGTATAGACCTGGTTGGATACAGAACCGGTCCGATCCGAGTCAGGGAAGCAACAGAAATGACCTGCCAGTCATTTTTAAGCTACTTTATTAACTGGAGCTGATAAAGCGTGAAAAGAGGGAGAGAGGTGCCGCTCTAGCAGGCAGGGGAAGGTCTGTACTGTGAGCGAGTGACAGGGGGAGCAGGGAGGGTGAGACAGCAACCAACCAGGTCGACTCACGCTATAGTAGACTAATAGCTGCCATAGCTAGGTTATTTACCAGCAAATACGTAGTACCTGTGCAACAAACCGGGAGAAGCTAGTTAAGCTACGTAGCGAACGTTAGCTAGCTAGGCTAATTGAGGCTGCAGTGCATGCACTTTCTCATCATACAGTTACAAATAACAACAACTGCATTCAGAATATTAAGTAGCAAGCTACCCTTCTCCTTTAACTTTTAATTGCGTCATTTTAATTCCATCTTCCATTGATTGGATATCTCCTAACTTTAGCCACACACGGAGCTACATGCACCATGCTCCACTCTCGTGAAACGCAAGAGCAGCAGCATAAATTATAAAATGTCTCTCTCTCTCTCTCTCTACTGCAGCAGTCATGTTCGGATCCGTACGGGTCATTCAAGGCAAGTCAGTTAAAATTACACATACCCGTGACAATCATACCAGATCCGACCCACACCCATAACATTATTTAGGGTCCCGGGTATTCGGGTAAAGGTGGATCCGTAAAAAAACTCTAATCTGGCAGTGTGTGTAGTTGTTGGTGTATTACTTAGGTTACTGCGCTATGAGATTAGGGCTTGTCGTGTGTGTGTGCATGCGTGCGTGTGTGTGTGTGTGTGTGTCTGTGTAGAGCATCACAGCCTGGTATTGCAACTGCTCGGTATTTGAACGTAAGGCACTACAGAGGGTAGTGCGTACGGCCCAGTACTTCACTGGGGCCAAGCTTCCTGAGATCCAGGACCTAGGCGGTGTCTGAGGAAGGCCCAAAAAATGGTCAAAGACTCCAGTCACCCAAGTCATAGACTGTTTTCTCTGCTATCGCACAACAAGCGTTACCTGAGCGCCAAGTCTAAGACCAAACAGCTTCTTTGATTTGAGTATGACTTTGTTCATAGCCAGAGAATCTGAGGTCTCTGGGAATTGTCTGTATTCTTTGCTTCTCCTTCCTTCTCTATCCATTTCTTTTCTCGTCTTATTTTTCTCTCCCAGACCTAACAACACGGCATGCAGTGCCTGAGCTTCAATAGGTCAGATCATTTCAGCTAGACACGCAACAGCATGGAAAAAAAACTAAAAGACTGAAGTCAATGCTATAGTTTACATTAAGTGCAAAAAATTCCCAGGATTTTGCAGCAAATTCAGGAGCTGATGCAAATGGGAATCAAGCCCACAGCATGCATCTCTTTAATGCAACACCTACAGCAAGATCATATGCCAAGAGAAGACATCTTTATATGATTCATATATTCAGGGGTATCTAATGGCCGAAATTGTATGGTAACAATAATAATACTTAATACCACAACCATTATAATTATCACATAGTCAAACAGTCTCTCATGTGTCTTGTAGGACAGATTGACCAGCAGTAGCAACAACACGAGGGCCTGATTTCTCAAAAGCCTCTTAAGGCTAAGTTCATCATTAGAACCTTTTTAAATCTCTGAGCTGTTTCCCAAAAACATTGTTATTAACGTTGCACTTGAAAACGCTCGTAATCTAACGCCTGCTTCAGACCACTGGTAGAACAGCTAAGAATGTCGTTAGACTTTATACACAGAAGATCCCCCCCTAAACATAGAATCACATGGTTTATCTGTCTATGACCGCAACAACTTCAGAACAAGGTAGACTACCCATACAAAGTTAACAACGTCTTTGTAATTGATACAAACAAGTGACGTGTAAAAATATACTTCAAATGAAAAACAAGATGACTGCATTAAAATATAAACAGCAGGCTATAGGCCTATTTCAATCATATAGAAATATATTTCATGTTCAATCAATTCAGTTATATTTTGCTACTTGCAGGCTACTGTCTGTAATTTGTCTCAACATATTTCATGATGTGTAGCTTTACGTGCGCAATGATGTGCCAAATCTGTGATTTAGTGCATTTGTATTGGATAAGCTGCCTAGATATTTGCAGCCGTAGGTGGTCATATCTCTCTAGGAGCTGATCCGTCCTCAGTAATGGGAAATAATTATAATGTTTAGGAAAGAGTTGAATGGAGAAAGCTGATCAGTGAAAGCTGATAAATGCTATCAGTATCGACACATGCTCCAACGACGCACTTAGCGACCACTCTCTCTGCATGGTGTTTTGGGAAACACGTTACATCTTTGGCTGTTGTGAGAAAGATACATTGTTAAAGCACTTGTAAGCCTAAGTTTCATCGCTATTGGGAAACCGGTCCCAGGGCAGTAGCAACACCACAGTACTGTAAGTGTAACGTTGTATTCAGGGCCGTAATCAGGGTTTGATTGTTAGTGAGGTCAACTTTCTTAAATTAAATTACAATTAATACACTTTAGAAAGCTATTTAGAGAAAAAAGAAAATGACCCCAGCCATTATCACCTTGGCTGCTGGTTCACTCACCTCAGTCGATCTACAAACACATAGCCTATTAGCTATACAATTGTAATTTTATACCCCTGAAAGGGGGGAAATATGAGAAATGATTCACACACGTAACGTCAGCGACTGTTCAGTCAGTTGTAATGACGACTTGGAGCACACAGATGATCGTATTATCACATGAATTATCAGAATATTTCTTACGATTCTGTGTTAATATCAGGAATGTAGTGGTAAAAAAAAGTTAATAATGGGTAAACTACAAACTCCAGTGGGCGATCATGACAAGACGAACAGCCACCGATATAAACGAAAACCTATGACATTGTTAGAACAGAATTGTTTGCTTTTTGATTGGATTTGAATGTAGGCCTATAGGGAAGATAGGCCATGTGAAACATGGATTTTGTAAACTTGTTTGATAAGAGGAGTACCAATTTTCTTAGTAGACCACGTGCTTGGGAACCACTAACCTCTCTCTCTGCATGCTTCCTCTCTCTGTCTCCTCTGCTTCTTCCTGCATGCATTGCAGCCTGCCTCAGCCTCAACACTGAGCGCCGTATCACTGTCTGTCTTAGTCGCCTACTCTGTAAGCAAAGTTATGAGAATTTACTAGCTTATTTTTTGCTCCTGCTGAGGTAGGCTCCGTTTAACGTTAGCATCTTCATCCTTCTAGCTGGCTAAGTAATAGTCCTACTTGCCAGAGCCCTTTGACGTTACTGCAATCGAAGTCTCTACCAGCAGCTAGCCACCCGACTGACTGTATTTCTAAGCAACTATTTCAGTTATGCACTCATTCTCCAAGAGTTGATTATTGTTTGTTTTGGGGATTTCTGTAGACACGGAAGAAGTTGCAGAATGATTTTAAAATTGCCTCGCAAACCCACTGTCATCAAACCCACTGTCATCAAACCCACTGTCATCAAACACACTGTCATCAAACACACTGTCATGCAACATGCAACAATTTCAAAGATTTTACTGTTACAGTTCATATAAGGAAATCAGTCAATTGAAATGAATTCATTACTCAACCCATGTTGAGTTTTTATTTTTGTTCAGTATAGTTGCCTACGAGCCGACTCTGCCTGTGCCGTGCGAGGGAGGAGTTAGCCGTTTGAGAGAGTGATGAACACATACTCCTGTATCTGTGAGAATCAGGGTTAATGCTTAATGCAAGACGTTTCGATCTGTGGTGTCCTCTGATCGATTTATAAGCAAAGTATGTTGGCCGGAACCGGTACTACAACCATGCAGGTCTCCAAAACTGGGGACTTTATATGTAAGAGGTTCAAGATCACCTTCCTAATATTGAGTTGTACACTCAAACCGGTGTGCCTGGCACCTACTATCATACACTGTTCAAAGATACTTAAATATGTTGTCTTGCTCATTCGCTCTCTGATTGGCACACATACACAATCCTTGTCCCCAATTGTCTCAAGGCTTAAAGATTCTTCTTTAACCTGTCTCTTCCCCTTCATCTACACTGATTGAAGTGGATTAAACAAGTGACATGAATAAGGGATCATAGCCTTCACCTGGTCAGTCTATGTCATGGAAAGATAATGTTTTGTACAATCAGTGTATATTTTTTTATTATTATTATATTTTCAGTTTATAAAAATGTAGTTACGGCCCTAGTTGTATTACAGCATGGTAATGAAAAGTTAATGCCTGATTTATATAAACAGTCACTCTAGCATCCTCACCCTCTTCCTTAGTGGATTCTGCTAAGGAACCTTAACCAGGACAGCTAGCTCATTCATTCTTAGAAAAAACATCTGAGTCAATTCCTTTCTCAGTGAATTCATATCACACACTTTAGTAACTCATATGATTCATCTAAGATCGTCTGCAGGGGTGGTGACTAAGGATTCCATCTCACTTTTCTTCATTTAGATTTCTTCTTTTTTAAACCAGACAACCTCATAGTGAATGGGTGAGTGTGTGGGAGGGACACACCATTGAGCAAGCTATTGTAAAGCAGGAAACACCCTTTCCATAATTGTGCTTCCACTACTAGGCTTTGTTGCCTTGGTGAACTACTGATTCAGCTTGGCCCACTGGTCAGACATTTCTCCTAACGGTTAAGATAAAGCAATAAATTAGGATTATGGGGAGCCCATACAACCAGAATGGGAGATGGTAACAGCCACTTTGGCCGTGGGCTCATACAACACTATACTGTTATAATGCCATTGGGCCTTCAGCGCTGTACACAGTATATTCTGTAGTAGGGATGGGGGGGGAAATTTTAACAGTTCCATTTCGGGATACTATTTTTGATTTTATATATATATCTTATCGAATCCATTAGATGATACCACAATATAATTTTTGCGCTGCAGTAGTAGGCTGTACCTGCACCAAAACCCCAGTATTTTTCCTTCATAGCATGTTGTCCATCTTCTTTTAAATAGGGAACCAATTAGTTTTAAGCACTTTTACTTCCATGACTGATCAAAACTCCTTCTCTGGTGAGAAATATGTTTGGAGCATCGAATCGCAATAAAATCACAGTATTAAATTGCTATACATAGAATTGTGAGAATTGTAATACATATTCTATCGCCACCTAAGTAAAGTGATAATGTCGTGAGGTCCCTGGCAATTCCCAGCCCTATTTACTGTAAATAGAGTTCCAGGCCACCACCTTCCATTAATAAGCATGCTATTACACATGACATGCCACAACATGCCATTGGAGTAACATTTCATGTTAATCAATCACACCGGGGATAGAACTACTCTTGTGTAAAATATCGCCATGACATGAGATACCCATTAGGTGGCTCTCTATATAGACTTCTCACAAAACAGAAATCACATTTTCCAACCATTCCAGTGTAGATTGATTTGAAAAGGGTTAAAAGTATCACAAGGCTAATATATTCCATTTTTATTGAATGTATTTTTTATTTAACCTTTATTTTATTTTATTTATTTAAGGATTTGAAATCTCTTTTTCAAGAGCGTCCTGGCCAGCACCAAGTCATTACAAAATTAGACAAACAGCAAGTCATCTAGTAAAAGCTATAGAATTCACAAGAGTATAACAAAATCATAAAACAGCAATTTAAAAACATTAACAGGTCAAGGAATCAGTCTCAAGATCCTTCATCAGTGATTTAAAAATACCAATCGGGACAAGTTATTTTGTAAGGCGTTCCAAGACGATGGCGCAGAGTACATAAAAGCCCTTTTACCAAATTCAGTTCGAACATTTGGAACAGTTAGCAGGATAAAAACCAGCGAACGAAGAGAGTACCCACCACATTTCTGAACAATAAAAATGCCCAAATAAAAAGGTAGTAAACCAAAAATGGCTTTGTAAATAAAAGTATACCAGTGACTGAGCCTACGAGTGACTAGAGAAGGCCAGCCAACCCTGGTATACAAAGTGTAGTGGTGCGTAAGGGTTTGCAGTTTAAAATAAATCTCAAAGTGCCATGGTAAAGGGTGTCAATTGATCTCAAACGCTGAGCAGAAGCATTCATATATATAAAATATCCCCTTAGTCTAGTAAAGGCATAAATGTAGCTGATACTAGCCTCTTTCTGGCTTCAAAAGAAAAACTGGCCTTTTTCCTAAAATAAAATCCCAATTTCAGCTTCAATTTTTTTTAAATTGTTGAATATGCAATTTAAAAGAGGCCGTCATCAAATAAAAATTCCAAGATATTTATATTAGGTTACAGTCTCAATCTCATCGCCCTGACAGGTAATAATAGGTGAAAGGTTCAGAGGTCTATTTCTTGCTTTAGAAAACACCATTAGTTTAGTTTTGTCAGTATTGAGGATAAGCTTCAATTGACACAAGGTATGTTGAACAGTATAAAAAGCAGATTGCAAGTTCTGGAAAGCTTTTGTAAGAGACTAGGCACAACAGTAAATAACAGTATCATCAGCATAAAAATGAAGATCTGCATTAAACATGAATCACCTTTAGTACAACCTTCTCCAACCTCTAAGGCCCCAAACAGCCCTGCAGTGTAGAGAGAGAGCGATGACGATGAGGGAATTCCCTGTCCTTAGTGTCCTCTCTCCTTTCATCCTTTTCTCTCTTTCTCAATCCCTACACCCATCCCTCAGTCTTAATTTCTCTAATTTCTCTCAATCTCTTTTCTCTCTCTCTCTTTCGCTTTTCTCTCTCGGTCTCTCTGTCTATATATATTCTTCTATGTCAGTCTGCCAACTCAGGCTCTGAGTACGTCTGGCTGGTGAGAGAAGAGAGAGACGAGGGGACAGGGAAAATGGGCCTGAAACACACACAGCCTTGTTATCATCTGGACATCTGCTCTGTCCCCTGCCACCTTCTGCCGCACACTCACACGCACGCAGGCACGTGCACGCGGGCACACACGCAGGCGCACATGCATGCACACACATGCACAGTAACACATGCACACATGTAAGATCCCACACACATGTACTCACAGACACAGTAGTTCAGAGAAGGGGTTCTTGAATGGTGAGGTACGAGAAATGCTTGAAGGGATTTGAACGGTGGTTCTGCAGTTATTTATCCAGCCAACAACCAACAGCGGGAAGCAGGCAGGCAGGCAGCAGGCAGGTAGAGAGCCAGTGGCATTTATTCATGCATGCAAAGGGAAGCCAGGCTTCCCTCAAAATTTGACCAATACATTATTTTATTTTTTATCTGTCACCCCTGTGTTTCATAATTTTCCTGGCCGACTCTATCTCAACAGAGAAAGCATCCGATCAAGTGAAAGAGCTCCCCTCTGTCTCAGTATGTTTAGCCCATGTATCTGATTCTGTCTGGTCAAAAAGAGTATGACATTATTGCCGCCTGTAGCATTGAATTCAATAGCAACAGAAGTCAGCGAGCATTTGGCATCAATGATAAAACAATTTATAAAAGAATAGCCAATCATCGTTGAGCTAAACTAAATTGAGCTAAACTGTGAATGGTCCTGGTGCACCAAAAAAAAGTGTCAAGGAGAGCCAGTTTGGATTTGGCTTCACAACAGTCACATCAAAGGCAAAACGTAATTTACATAAAAAATGTTTTTGTGTCGTTGTCCTGTGGTGGCTGGCTAGCTAAAATCGTCCCTTTCCTAAATTAGTGATGGGTGGAGATGGGTATTTGGATTTTATATGATTACAACGGTGATTCTGATCCAACCATAAATTCATACATTGTACCCCTGTCCTGAGAGGATGGAAATTCAACATAGAAAGCTGACGGTAACTAGCTTGCTCATGATTGCCCATACGAGAAATCCAGGTAGCCTAGTCTAGTACAACAAAAACTAAAAGTGTGTACTGTATGACATTCAGACAGTTTTGGCAACATGAAAGAGAGGAGCATGGCATTTGCGCGCACACACACATACACAAATCAGTACCATGGAAGGCCATATGATATTTAACTAACGTTGATTGGACTAAATCATTTTTGGTATCTTTAAGATGTCACTGTATTAGACTAAGTATAGGCTCTATAGTTGATTTGATGATGAAATGTTGAAGTTGAAATGGTGCTGGAATATTGGAAGTAGCTCCTGTTTTCTATGCGACTTATGGTAATTATCAATGGTTCTAGATCAATAGTTGTTCAGTAGTCTGAAAATGTCTGAAACCTTAACTTGCTTGACCAAGCTGTAGGTCATGTAACTGTTTGTTACATACAATATGCTTTGTGGACTTCACCGGGCAGATGATGCTCTCTGGTTTTGTAAAGAAACAAATGTGTGGTTGAATTTATTCTGCCCTGTGTGACTGTTATCTTTTTGTTGTTTCGGCCTTATTATATCACGGTGGCAAACTAACAGGTTATAAAGCAAATAACGCAATTATCACAACACATAGTTTGTAATATGGCGTTTTTCCTGGCTTGACTTCCTTAGTGATTTTACCTACGCACTGACACTGTAGAGAGCCAGAGCCTGGGGGAACATGGCCTAGGATACCATTCAAAGCCTGGAACAGTCAAGCTTCATCCCAGGAGACATCCCTATACCCAAGCCCTAGGAAAAACACCTCCACAGCATGCATGCACTCACACACACAGATGACCGACACTCATACACACACACAAAATATATACGTTTGACAGTTCAGAGAGAATGTAACTCTCTTCTCAGTTTCAAGTTGTTAGCGTTTATTAGTTGTTCTCTCTGCTCTTTGAATTAACAATGCCACTCACAGCTCTTCTCTCCACCTTTACTTGTTTCCTTATACTTTTCTCTCCCTCCCTCTCTCCCGCCCTCCATTTTCCCTCCATCTCTTCCCCCCACACTCCCCCTTCCTCCATCTCTAAGTGCCCAGTTGTCAAAGTCGGCTGCAGCTGAGCTAATGAAGACATAGAGATTTATTAGCGAGAGAGAACGAGAGAGATAGAATAGGGGAGAGGGAGTGAGAGAGACAGGGGGGGAGAGGGAGTGAGAGAGACAGAGGGAGAGCGATGGAGAGGAAGAGATGGAGAGAAAGAGAGGGAGCAAGCAATCCGAAGAGAAAATTAGCAAATAGAGTAGGCAAGAGTGTATATACCGGAGAGAGAAAGGCAGTGAAGGCGAGAGAGAAAGAGGGAAAGACTGATAAAAAAACTGAAAGAGAAAACGCTGCAGAGAGAGACGATAGGGGGAAAAGAGAAAGGGAATAGAGGGAGAGAGAGATCCGACAAAAAGGTATAGAGAGAGAGGCACAAGTAGCTGTCTCCCTCAGTAACAGTAGCAGTCCAACAGTATGAGTGATGCTGTAACTCACCGTCTGTGCCAGGTCTGGTATTCCAATGCGGATCACCAGAGTGTTGCCCTGTGGCTCCTCCATGCCTCCTCCTGCACTGGGGCTCCGCTCCCGAGCGGGACGGAAAGAGAAAACACCGACAGAAACAGGAATGCCGCTGTCCTCTTCCTGTGAGCTGGCGCTGTCAGAGCTGGCCCCCTGGCTGCCGTTGGTGTGTGTGTAGGGGGGTGTCTGTGAGTGTGTGTGTGTGTGCTGGTCCTGCTGTGGAGAGTTGGGTGGCTCATGTTTGCCGGCTGCAGGACGCAGAGGCATGCTCCGTTTAAGGGGCTCTCTCTGCGCTCGCTTTCTCCACACACACACACTGCTCTCACTCGCTGGCTCACCGCACATCACTCACCTGGGAGAGAAAGACAGAGGGAGAGAGGTGTGGAAGGGGGAGTGAAAGGGAGATGGGGAGAGGGGAGGAAATGGGGGGCAACAGAGGATCAGAGGAAGAAGGGGAAGGAGAGAGGGGTGGAAACCGTGTTAGATTTTGATAAGCAACGAGAGCATGTGTGACTGAAACTGAGAGGAGATGAAGAGATAACTGCAGAAAGGAATAGATAATTACTACATGGTATAAAAATTATTTTACTCTGTATGATTTATTAGAAGATAAACATAATAATACAATCTCCAAACGGCATACATACTTTGATATTCATTCATTAAATTAGAAGCAGACTTCTGAAATGGAGATTAAAATCAGTTCTTCTTTTTGAGGAGAAGATGTGTTTCTGAGTGGATCCTTCAGTCACGTTTAGGCCCAACAAGAGACCCAGCAAACCAAAATTGATTCTATGAAAGTTCCCAGAACATTCATTAGGTCGCAGCAAATGTTCTAATAACACAAAAACTGTCCAGTCGTGCTGATGATTATACAATGTTTGTATAAAACATTCTCCTGATGTTGCAAGAATGTTTCTACAACACATTTCATCTGTTCTTTAAAGGTTCCCAGAATGTTTAATTAGGTTGTGGGAACCGTCTGGTGAGCACATTGTGGGGTCATCACAAAAGATGTGTTCCCAAAACACAAAAACTGTCCAGTTGTGTGGATGATTCTACAATATTTATTTTCACCTGATGTTTCAAGAACGTTCCCAGGCCAGAACACATTTTTTCTGTTATTAGAAACTTCCCAGAATGTGTTTTTTAGGTTGTGGGAACATTGTGGGGATATGACAATAGATAAATTCCCAACACTATAACTGCCAGTTGACATTCAGATAACGTTTGTGTCCGGGTGCAAAAAACATTCATTTTATGTTGCAAGAATGTTTACATAACAACCTTTCTGAGTTCTATAGGTTCACAGAACATTTAATTAGGTTGTGGAAACAGTGTGGACACATTACAAGAGATAGGTTCACAGAACATAAAATATGCTCAGTTGGGATGACATTCATACCATGTTTAAATTATGTTGCAAGACTATTATTGTGATATTCACGAAGGTTGCACAGAACATTCCCACAATGTTGCACAATGTTTCTCAATTTCCAAATAAGTCAGTTTTTATGACATTCATAGCATATTGTCTAATATGGTCTGAGTTACTGACGTGATGTAAGTCACAAGGTCTCTCAGTGTCAGATCGATGGCGGTACCCTGTAGGCGTTAACTTTCAATCCTCCCTCTGCTCTGATTTTCTCTCTGTTGGAGTGCTCTGCTTTGCTCTGCCTCTCTCTCTGTTAAAGCACTCTGCTCTGCCTTTCTGTTGGAGCACTCTGCTTTGCTCTGCCTCTCTCTCTGTTGGAGCATTCTTCTATGCCTCTCTCTGTTGGAGCACTCTGCTCTGCCTTTCTGTTGGAGCACTCTGCTCTGCCTCTCTCTGCTGGAGCACTCTGCTCTGCCTCTCTCTGCTGGAGCACTCTGCTCTGCCTCTCTCTGCTGGAACACTCTGCTCTGCCTCTCTCTGTTGAAGTTTTCTGCTCTGCCTCTCTCTCTGTGTTGGAGCACTCTGCTCTGCCTCTCTCTCAGTTGGAGCTCTCTGTTCTGCCTCTCTCTCTCTCTGTTGGAGCTCTCTGCTCTACCTCTCTCTCGGTTGGAGCACTTTGCTCTGCCCTGGCCCAGCTCAGCTCAGATAACATTATAATACTGTGTTCCCTATGGTGTAGGACTAGTCATTATCTGACTGACACTTGCTCTCCAGCTATCTGTCTCTCTCTTCCTCTGGACGTGAATGTGTACAGTATGTACGTGGTACATTTGAATGGTGTGTAAATGCATGAGCAGTATATGTCTATATACACTGAGTGTACAAAACAATAGGAATACATTCCTGTTATTGAGTTGCACCCTCTTTTGCCCTCAGAACAGATTCAATTTGTTGGGGCATGGACTCTACAAGGTATCGAAAGCGTTCCACAGAGATGATGGTCCATGTTGACGCCAATTCTTCCCACAGTTGTGTCAAGTTGGCTGGATGTCCTTTGAGTGGTGGACAATTCTTGATACACACGGGAAATGTGAAAAACAGCAGCGTTGCAGTTCTTGACACACTTAAAGGCACTTAAATATTTGTCTTACCCATTCACCCTCTGAATGGCACACATACACAATCCATGTCTCAGTATCAAGGCTTAAAAATCCTTCTTTAACCTGTCTCCTACCCTTTATCTACACAGATTGAAGTGGATTTAACAAGTGACATCAATAATGGGTCATAGCTTTCACCTTGATTCACCTGGTCAGTCTATGTCATGGAAAGAGCAGTTCCTAATGTTTTGTACACTCAGTGTATATGGCTGTGTGTGTGAGTGTAAATGTTGTCTGTGTCAGCCATCAGGGGCCTGATGAGGACATGGCTCCCTGATGCCACTCCTCTTCACATCAACAACATAACTCTCTCCCTTCTCTCTTCCTACAGTAATCATGTTCTTCACCACTAATAAATAACATTCAGCATCCATATCTATCATCAGCTCTCTCCTAACTGTGTGTGTTTTGTAAAGTTATTGGTATTAGTTGATCAAAGGATGTTTCTCCTGCTTCAGGTCACTCTGGTTCCTCTCTGCAGTGAAGTGTGTGTAGTGTGTGCGTGCGTGTTTTCTAGCTGTGTATCATCTCTGTACAGGAGTCTGTAGGAATCACACTGTATTTCATGATAAGTTAATATGTAGCTGAAACACCAGCTTATTATTTCCCAAAAGTGTCCTGCCCTGCAGAGAGCTTCACAAAGAGAGGAGGCTGCACCATGGAGACGTCTCACTGAAGAGGCAACCGCAGGATGGGAACTAACCTCATTTTGGAACAAATGGAAAAGGTGTCATGCCCCGCTTCGTCCTCAACTTTTCCTAAATAAGTTTTTACAACATACTGTCAGTGTTAGAATCTTAGTATCACAAACAGAACTGGAGTTCTAACCAGTTTCAGGAGGGCATGTCATTTTTTGAATAGTTTTCCCCATTGCCCCTTCTTCTCCTGACTGCTCCGCTCCTTCTTCCAACAACTGAAAGTGCAATGCCCAGATGATAATCGCCCTAATAATTTCCTTAAAACAAATAAAGTATCATGGGGAGAAAGGGGGAGAATGTATGAGCTGTTGAGTGAGGGGAAGCGAAAGATCCATAATTATGTAATCACCTGTTCAGAATGAAGAACAGGGCCATTCTATTGTATTGATCCATTCTAATTATAATCTTAAAATGGTATCTACCCCATATCAGCACCGAACCAGTCTACTCTGGCCTACTTGGAGTAGGCTACACAGTGAGTGTATGTGTAATTGTACATGCTGAATGCTTTCAATATCTGGGTAAATATCCACACCGGTTAGTAGGTGAGTATCAGAGAATGTGGTGATGGGGCTTGTGGAACCTTAGGTTGGCAAGAGGAGAAATGTCCGGCCGGCACCATGGACAAAGTGAGATGGGCACTCCCTCCCTCTGCGCAAAATAAGGCGCCTGCACAGCAGTTGTACTCCACAACGGTGCTGAAAAATGACAAGAAGAAAAAATTAAGTATTCTGATGTTACTCAAGACCTTCATAAACACAACCTTATTAGTATTTTTGCAATAGCATATATGAAATGTATTAAGTACAGTGTTAGAATGTTGCGTTCAGAATGACTGCTCCTTGAAGGGGGGTCCGTTGAGGGCCAGCGGTTAGAGTGTTAAAATAAAGTGATGTGGGTTAAGGAAGGCAACTTTTCCTCAATGGTGTTTACTTGCTGCGATTTTTGCAAAGTACTGTACATGTGTGAAGTGTTAGCAGAAAACACTAATTCGGTATAACACTACATTTCACCTTCCATAATTCATTCTGGACATAACCATTCATTGCTGCTTATGAGCGATGTTGCCTTGGGGATGTTCTTGACAAGAAGTTAGCCATGTTTAGATAGAAGCAGCGGGACACCATGTGTCATCTTATCGTGCATGACAGCATGATGGTATCTCAAGTGCAATGAACTTTGAAGCTTTGAATCCATAATACATGATATACAGTTGGTTCGTAGAGTCAGTGTCAAAGGCAGCTCTGTTCCACAGGCGTTAGTTATCCTGACCCCATAGTGTGTCTGCAAGGTGCTGCTGCTCACTTTTCGCTGCTCTCTGCTGGTCCATCTGCCAGTGTAATCTCGTTAACGCTGGAGCGGTAGCACGGAAGGTAGCCTACCAGTAGGTAATACACCGTGCACTTCAGATCAGTCAGCCGTGCACTCCATCCACACCCTGAGGTAAATTCTGCTGACTCTCATCATTCCCCTCGTGATCAGGGACTGATTCAGACCAGGGACACAAGGTGAGTGGACTCTCTGGCCAATCAGTGGCAATAATCACTTAATTTCTGGACTTCCAGGCTATACTGCAGTTGGATAATAATCTGACTACCTCTTCTTCCCCATTTGCAGGGGAATGTTGTCCAAAGTGCTTGGGCTGGAGCAGTAGGATGTCCAGACAGTACACAATAGAGACTAGTCGGAAGGATTTCACCCTCCTTGCATCATACTATACTCATATTTAGTGCAGTAGCTGCCAAGAGCATTTTGTGAGGAACATTGTGGGAAAAACAAGTGTGTTTGATAGTGAGAGGAGAAGATAAATGCCAGCAGTAGACAGTGGGATCATACACTATGACTTGGACAGGTGGAGCCAGTGGGGAGCATAAAAAATACCTGGAGTAAGTGGTTGAAGATAGATCGTTGTTGAGTTGTAGAAATGGTACATGACTAGCCTACTGTATATGTTAGCTGTAGCGGAAATAAATTAAGGCTATGCTAAGGACCTTTGTAAGTATAAGTGTAATATGACTGCAGCCAATTTACTCCCCAGCCCAATGTTCCACAACATCATGAGGAATTCTAAACATACAATTAAAGTCGGAGGTTTACATGCACCTTAGCCAAAAACATTTAAACTCAGTTTTTCACAATTCCTGACATTTAATCCTAGTAACAATTCCCTGTCTTAGGTCAGTTAGGATCACCACTTTATTTTAAGAATGTGAAATGTCAGAATAATAGTAGAGAGAATGATTTATTTCAGCTTTTATTTCTTTCATCACATTCCCAGTAGGTCAGAAGTTTACATACACTCAATTAGTATTTGGTAGCATTGCCTTTAAATTGTTTAACTTGGGTCAAACATTTTGGGTAGCCTGCCACAAGCCTTCCACAAGCTTCCCACAATAAGTTGGGTGAATTTTGTCCCATTCCTCCTGACTGAGCTGGTGTAACTCAGTCAGGTTTGTAGGCCTCCTTGCTCGCACACACTTTGTCAGTTCTGCCCACAAATGTTCTATAGGATTGAGGTCAGGGCTTGTGATGGCCACTCCAATACCTTGACTTTGTTGTCCTTAAGCCATTTTGCCACAACTTTGGAAGTATGCTTGGGGTCAATGTCCATTTGGAAGACCCATTTGCGACCAAGCTTAAACTTCCTGACAGATGTCTTGAGATGTTTCTTCAATATATCCACATCCTTTTCCTCCCTCATGATTCCATCGATTTTGTGAAGTGCACCAGTCACTCCTGAAGCAAAGCACCCCCACAACATGATGCTGCCACCCCCGTGCTTCACGGTTGGGATGGTGTTCTTCGGCTTGCAAGCCTCCCCCTCTTTCCTCCAAACATAACAATGGTCATTATGGCCAAACAGTTCTATATTTGTTTCATCAGACCAGAGGACATTTCTCCAAAAAGTATGATCTTTGTCCCAATGTGCAGTTGCAAACTGTAGTCTGGCTTTTTTATGGCGGTTTTGGAGCAGTGGCTTCTTCCTTGCTGAGCGGCCTTTCAGGTTATGTCGATATAGGACTCGTTTTACTGTGGATAGATACTTTTGTACCTGTTTCCTCCAGCATCTTCACAAGGTCCTTTGCAGTTGTTCTGGGATTGATATGCACTTTTCGCACCAAAGTACCTTCATATCTAGGAGACAGAACGCGTCTCCTTCCTGAGCGGTATGATGGCTGCGTGGTCCCATGGTGTTTATACTTGCATACTATTGTTTGTACAGATGAGCGTGGTACCTTCAGGCGTTTGGAAATTGCTCCCAAGGATGAACCAGACTTGTGGAGGTCTACAATTTTCTTTCTGAGGTCTTGGCTGATTTCTTTTGATTTTCCCATGACGTCAAGCAAAGAGGCACTGAGTTTGAAGGTAGGCCTTGAAATACATCCACAGGTACACCTCCAATTGACTCAAATGATGTCAATTAGCCTATCAGAAGCTTCTAAAGCCATGACATCATTTTCTGCAATTTTCTAAGCTGTTTAAAGGCACAGTCAACTTAGTGTATGTAAACTTCTGACCCACTGGAATTGTGATACAGTGAATTATGAGTGAAATATTCTGTAAACAATTGTTGGAATAATTACTTGTGTCATGCATGTCCTAACCGAATTGCCAAAACTATAGTTTGTTAACAAGAAATTTGTGGAGTGGTTGAAAAAAAAGTTCTAATGACTCCAACCTAAGTGTATGTAAACTTCCAACTTCAACTGTACCAAACACTTCCCTGCCTCAACCCCCAGAACTATACCCCTACCTCCTGCTCCCTCTCTTTCTCTCATCCCTTATCTATATCTCTTTCACCCCCTCTTCCTCCTTCCCTCTCTCTCCAGCCCTGTGAAAACAAAGTAAATTATTTATGGTGGTGCCGAGTGGAGTGGCGTGAGGAGCAGTGCAATGTATGCACTCTAAGATGTCTCCTTGGCTCCAGAGGGCCTTCCTATTGAAGGATTATAGGAGGAGAGTCACAGCATGACAACTGGCCCTGCTCTGCCCACAGTCCCAACACAGCCATAAGACTGCCTGGCTTATCACAGCCTTAACACAGCCCTTAGCACAGCCTTAACTTACCCCTAACACAGCCCTTAACACAACCCTAACACAGCCCCAACACATCCCTAACACCCAACAGAGCCCCAACACATTCTTATCACAGCCATAACACTGCCCCAACACAACCCTAACACTACCCTAACACAGCCCTAACACAAACAACACCCTAACACAGCCCCATCATAACTCTCACATAGACCCAACATAGCCCTAACACCAACAGGGCCCTATCACAGACCCAACACAACCCCAACACAACCCTAACAACAGCCCTAACACCAACACAGCCCCAACACAGCCCTAACACAGCCCCAACACAACCCTAACACAACCCTAACACAGACCCAACACAGCCCCAACACAACCCCAACACAGCCCCAGCACAGCCTCAACACAGACCTAACACCAACACAGCCCTAGCACAGCCCCAACACAGCCCCGACACAACCCTAACACAGCCCTAACACCAACACAGCCCCAACACAACCCCAACACAACCCTAACACAACCCTAACACAGCCCTAACCCCAACACAACCCTAACACAGCCCCAACACAACCCTAACACAACCCTAACACAGCCACAGCCACAACCCTAACACAGACCCAACACAACCCCAACACAACCCTAACACAGCCCTAACACCAACACAGCCCTAACATAGTCCTATGTTATCCCTGCCTTCATGGAGATATTTGGGATGGAGGGAAGGGAGATGGGGTGTTGGATGGAGTGGATGAGAGAAAGAGGAGGAATGAGTGAGGAAGGGAAAAAATAGATTAAGAGGGAGAGAGAGAGACAGAAAGAAGTGTAAAAGAGAGAAAATTGTGACAGGGACTGTTTTTTGACAGCCCTTGCAGTCATTTAGCCTGTGGGCTCACTACAGATTCTGGTTCGATACTGGGCTGTGTCGCAGCCGGCCACGACCGGGAGACCCATGAGGCAGCTTACAATTGGCCCAGTGTCATCTGGGATGTCCTTGTCCCATCGCCCTCTAGCGACTCCTGTGGCGGGCCGGGAGCATGCACGCTGACACTGTAGCCAGGTGTACAGTGTTTCCACTGACACATGCGGCTGGGTTTCTGGTTAAACAAACATTGTGTCAAGAAGCAGTGCGTCTTGGCGGATCATGTTTCGGAGGACGCACGTCTCTCGACCTTCGCCTCTCCTGAGTCCGTACAGGAGTTGCAGGGATGGGACAAGACTGTGACTACCAATTGGGGTAAAAAGAAGCACCATGTAAAAATGGTTGGCTGGTGTGCCCTCACCTGTCTGAGCGGTCGGCTGTGAATGCCCACTAGTGCTGTCCGGTTAGAAGAACATGATGTTCAGGTCCATCACTGTACTCTAGATAGTCACCACCACACACACACAGACACAGCTGTTTCCATTTAAAGATATGTATATGATTTTGGTAATCTGAATGACTTGGAATCTTGTTGTAGTTATTTCGATGTAGGCACAACATTCAGACATTCGTCTTACTGTCGACAATAAAAAGTCCTCAGAAACATCCGTCTTCTCCCTATGGACAAAGATTACACTTTGACCTGAATGGGTGGGTGCAGTGTCCAGATGCAGTGTCCAAGCGCTCTGATTGGTTGGGAATGGCAGGGCTATGATAGGTGAGGAATTACTAAGGTAGACTGAGCAGCTTATTCCTAGCATGGCAAATCCTACCCAGCAGGACAGGCAGGGCTTAGGGGCCGCCCCGCTAGGGAGGTACACAGAGACGCAGAGACAGCCCTGGGCCGCCCCCTGGGAACGCCACACGGGTGGCAGAGTGCCCTCTAACTCAGCTGGTGCAAGGCAGCTGGGCCCCATCCTTGGGCAGTGAGTACAATGCCAGAGGCTGGCCATGACTGAAGCAGGTGGCTTGCCTACTGCGACAGAGGAATGTGACATGCCGGCTACAACTGTTGTTGGCAGCTCACTGGCTGCGGCTGAGGCTGGTGACTCTTTCACCAGTGCTGAGAGCGATGGCTCCCATGGTGGAGCATGTGAGGACCCCTAGGCGAAGATCATCAGGTATCTGGAGGCAGGGGCCAGCTGGGCCCCAGAGACGAGGTCAGGTGGTCTCCCACGTGGAAAGGGCTGAGGGTCGTCCAAGGCAGGAGGTGGGCGGCCCCCCAGAACTAGAGACAGCAAGCCCCCCGGGACAGGGAGCTAAGGGCCTAGTAGGGTAGGGGACTTGGAACCCCCTACTAAATCTGAGGACCTCAAGCCAGGTATGGTGGGAGGCTGCAAACCTAGCTGAGCAGGGAACATATAGTCTTGCGCTAGTATAGGCAACTGGGTGCAGGCTGAGAACTGCCTAACTGCACACATAGAGCAAATATCTCCAGGTCTAGCGGGACGGGAGACCCAGTACATAGAACTAGGGCAGGTGGTTTGTAGCACTGAGGGAGCTGACTGCTTGCCAACTGAGGCTGGGGGCTGACAACCAATTGAGGGCAGATGCTGCAGACCTAGTGGGGCTGACTAAAGCTGGAGACAGTGAAACTAGAACGGCTGAAGGCTGGGAGCCTAGTGCTGATAATTTTAGGCTTGACAGGGAGAACATCTCTGGACCGTACAGGGAACTGACTCTGGACCTGACAGGGACAACAACTCTGGACTGACAGGAACACTGTATCTGAACCTGCCAGGGAGAACAAATCTGAACCTGACAGGGAGAACGACTCTGAACCAGACAGGGAGAACGACTCTGAACCTGACAGGGAAAATGACTCTGAACTTGACAGGGAAACTGACTCTGAACTTGACAGGGAAACTGACTCTGGACCTGACAGGGAAACTGATGCTTGACTTGGAGAATAGTAGAGCTCTGGACCTACTAGAAAAACTGGTACCTTTGAGCCTAGCAGGGCAGGAGCCTGATGAACCACCTGGGCTAGGGACTGAGGGCTGACAAATGCTGGTGACAACAGAACTAGTGCAGCTTGAGACCAATGACCTAGTGCTAGGGACTGAGGGCAGACAAGGGCTGAGGACTGAGAACCTAGCACAGGTAACTTGTGGCTTAGCAGGGTAGGAGGCTCTAAGCCTGGTGGGATAGGCAACTGCCTAACAAATAAGGCAGGGGGCTGCTATCTGAGCAGGGCAGGAGACTGCAGACCTGCACACAGGGCAGCCTACGTATGGCTTAGCTTGGCAGGGGGCTCTAAGCCTGGCGCGCTAGGACATTGCATACCCAATAAGGAGGGGGTATGTGGTCCATGAAGAGCAGGATGTACTAGACCTACTTAAAGGTCAGGACATACTTGGCCTACTGGGAAGGCAGGGAACTCTAAACCTGACCCTACTGGGAAGGAAGGGAACTCTGATCTTACCGGGAAGAAGGGGAACTCTGACTGTACCGGGAAGAAAGGAAACTGTAACCCTACCGGGAAGGAAGGGAATTCTAAACCTATCATGGAGGCAGGATACACTATACCTACATGAGGGGCAGGACACTCAAAGCCTGGACACTTTACACCTGCCAGGTAGGCCAGAAACTGTAACTCTGACCTTACCGGAAATGAAGGGAACTCTGACCCTACCAGGAAGGAAGGGAACTGGACAACTAAGTCAGGGGAGACATCAGGGGTGACTTCTGGTGTGTCACCCAGGGTGACATCTGGCAGGTACCCTGAGGACCTCCAGGGCCGAAACTATCATGGTGCTAGCAAGGACTCAGGGACTCCAGGCGGTGACTAGAGAAACCCCAACGTCTGGGCTGTACTTGACGTCTGCAGTAGCTGTAGGCTGTGGCTCCATCTGGCCTGGAGCATGGCTGGTAGTCTCTTAGATGAGAGAGGTGTGTAGGGCCTCGCAACTCATCTTCCTCAGGTGCGTGAGAGCTTCGTGTGGCGGTGTGGGTTTAGGTGGCTAGTGACAGGCGTCTCAAACGTCTTAGGGATGCAGGATAACTAGTCTGTATCCTGGGGTGTGGAAACAACTCATTTTCTAGGTACTTAAACATCTCAACTATAGCAGATCAGAATCCGACTCGGCTTTGAGACAAGTCTCTGAATGTCCTTGAGTAGCCCAGCCAGAGCCCGAACTTGAACCCGATCGAACATCTCTGGAGAGGCCTGAAAATAGCTGTGCAGCAACGCCCCCCATCCAACCTGACAGAAACTCCCCAAATACATGTGTGCCAAGCTTGAAGCGTCTTACCAAAGAAGACTTGATGCTGTAATCACTGCCAAAGGTGCTTCAACAAAGTACTGAGTAAAGGGTCTGAGTGCTTTTGAAAATGTGATATTTAAATGTTAACTTTTTTATAAATTAGCAAACATTTCTAAAACATGTTTTTGCTTTGTCATTATGGGGTATTGTGTGAAGAATGATGAGGGGGAAAAAAACATATATTCCATTTTACAGCAAGTCTGTAACATAACAAAATGTGGAAAAAGTCAAGGGGTCTGAATACTTTCCCGAAAGGCACTGTACACACTCTTAGCTGGCTCACCAGGATTAACCTCTCAGTGTAAACAAAGCACTGCTAGCCCATCCAGGATTTGGAGCTGTGCACTGATGCACACTGATGCCCCATATGGAAAATGTGAAATGCTATAAAATAATAAGCAATAAATACACTACTGCAGCTGCACTGCGTACCAATGTTTCAGCCCAACCCTAGCGGTAACTACAGTAGCAGGCTAGCATAGACACACAAACATACTTACACACAGGATTGGGTAGGCTACTTTCTAAATGTAATCCGCAACAGTTACTACCCACTGGGCACACATATTTCAATGAAATTACGTATGAACCAACATGGAATACACGTTGAATTGACGTCTGTGCCCAGTGGGTAGTTACCTGTCCAAAATTGTAATCAGTAAAATAACTTTCGGATTACCCAAACTCAGTAACGTAATCTAATTCCATTCAGTTACTTTTGAATTACTTTCCCTTAAGAGACAAAAAGGATCCATCAAACGCATTTGGTGTGTCATCATAGTGGTCTCTGACTTGCGGTAAGACTCGCTCAGGTGGAACAAACTTAAACTTGTACCTTTTTTCAAATCTGAATTGAATGTCATTGAGGAAACAGAAAGGTGCTGAGCTGGCACCACAGGTTCAAAAGTGGTATCAAATCAAATTGTATTTGTCACATGCGCCGAATACAACAGGTGTAGACCGCACAGTGAAATTAAATAAAAAATAAGAAAAATATAAGAATAAATAATTAAGGAGCAACAATAAAATAACAGTAGCGAGGCTATATAAAGGGGGTACCGGTACAGAGTCAATGTGCAGGGGCACCGGTTATTCGAGGTAATTGAGGTAATATGTACATGTAGGTAGAGGTAAAGTGACTTTGCATGGATAATAAACAGAGAGTAGCAGCAGCAGGATGGGGACAATGCAGCTTGTATCACAACCGGCCATGATTGGGAGTACCATAGGGCGGCGCACAATTGGCCCAGCGTTGTCCGGGTTTGGCCGGTGTAGGCCGTCATTGTAAATAAGAATTATTTAACTTGCCTAGTTAAATAACGGTTAAATAAATAAAAATAATGCTAATAGTCCGGATAGCCTTTTGATTAGCTGTTCAGGAGTCTCATGGCTTGTGGGTAGAAGCTGTTAAGAAGCCTTTTGGACCTAGACTTGGTGCTCCGGTACCACTTGCCATGCAGTAGCAGTGAGAGTCTATGAATAGGGTGGCTGGAATCTTTGGCAATTTTTAGGGCCTTCCTCTGACACCGCCTGGTATAGCGGTCCTGGATGGCAGGAAGCTTGGCCCCAGTGATATACTTGGCCGTACGCAGTGCCCTCCATAGTGCCTTGCGGTCGGAGGCCGAGCAGTTGCCATACAGGCAGTGATGCAACCAGTCAGGATGCTCTCGATGGTGCAGCTGTATAACTTTTGAGGATCTGCGGACCTATGCCAAAACCTTTCAGTCTCCTGAAGGGCAATAGTTATTGTCGTGCCCTCTTCATGACTGTCATGGTGTGTTTGGACCATGATAGTTTGTTGGTGATGTGGACACCAAGGATCTTGAAGCTCTAAACCTGCTCCACTACAGCCCCGTTGATGAGAATGGGGGCGTGCTCGGTCCACAATCATCTCCTTTGTCTTGATCACGTTGAGGGAGAGGTTGTTACTGTATCCTGGCACCACACTCCCAGGTCTCATCGTTGTCGGTGATCAGGCCTACAACTGTTGTGTCGTCAGAAATCGTAATGATGGTGTTGGAGTTGTGCTTGGCCATGCAGTCATGGGTGAAGAGAGGGTACATGAGGGGACTGAGCTTGCACCCCTAAAGGGCTCCTGTTTTGAGGATCAGCGTGGCAGATGTGTTTTATTACCTACCCTAACCATCTGGGTGCGGCCCGTCAGTAAGTCCAGGATCCAGTTGCAGAGGGAGGTGTTAAGTTCCAGGGTCCTTAACTTAGTGAAGAGACTTGAGGGCACTATGGTGTTGAACGCTGAGCTGTAGTCAATGAATAGCATTCTCACGTAGGTGTTCCTTCCAAGGGGCAGCAGGTAGCCTAGTGGTTAGAGTTGGGTCAGTAACTGGAAGGATGCTGTATCGAATCCCCAAGCTGACAAGGTAAAAATATGTCATACTGCCCCTGAGCAAGTTAACCCACTGTTCCCCGGGTGATGTGGATGTCGATTAAGGCAGCCCCACACACCACTCTGATTCAGATGGGTTGGGTTAAATGTGGAAGACACAATTCTGTTGGACAACTGACTAGGTATCCATTTTTGTCCACGTGGGTAAGGGCAGTGTAGAGTGCAATAGAGATTTCATAATCTGTGGATCTGTTGGGGCGATATGCAAATTGGAGTGGGTCTAGGGTTTCTGGAATAATGGTGTTGATGTGAGCCATGACCAACCTTTCAAAGCACTTCATGGCTACAGACATAAGTGCTATGGGTCGGTAGTCATTTAGGCAGATTACCTTGGTGTTCTTGGGCACAGAGACTATGGTGGTCTGCTTGAAACATATTGGTATTGTCAGGGACAGGTTGAAAATGTCAGTGAAGACACTTGCCAGTTGGTCAGCGCATGCTTGCAGTATACGTCCTGGTAATCCGTCTGGTCCTGCGGCCTTGTGAATGTTGGCCTGTTTAAAGGTCTTAATCACATCAGCTACAGAGAGCAGGATCGCACAGTCGTCTGGAACAGCTGATGCTCTCATGCATGCTCAGTGTTGCTTGCCTCAAAGCGAGCATAGAAGTTATTTTGCTCGCCTGGTAGGCTTGTGTCTCTGGGCAGTTCACGGTTGTGCTTTTCTTTGTAGTCCGTAATAGTTTGCAAGCCCTGCCACATCCGACGAGCGTCAGAACTGGTGTAGTACAATTCAGTCTTAGTCCTGTATTGATGCGTTGTCTGTTTGATGGTTTGTCAGAGGGCATAGAGGGACTTCTTATAATCGTCTGGGTTAGAGTCCCGCTCTTTTAAAGCGGCAGCTCTACCCTTTAGCTCAGTGCGGAGGCTGCCTGTAATCCATGGCTTCTGGTTGTGGTATGTATATGCAGTCACTGTGGGGACGATGTCATTGATTCACTTATTGATGAAGCCAGGGACTGATGTGGTGTATTCCTCAATGCCATCGGAAGAATCCCAGAACATATTCCAGTCTGCGCTATCAAAACAGTCCTGTAGCTTAGCATCTGCGTCATCTGACCACTTCCTTATTATGTGAGTCAATGGTAAATGGAGGGCGAGGGAAAGCTTAGTACGCTTCTCTGTCTGTGGAGTAAAGGTGGTCTAGAGTTTTTACCCTCTGGATGCACATGTGACATGCTGGTAGAAATTAGGTCAAATGGATTTAAGTTTCCCTGCATTAAAGTCCCCTTCCACTAGGATCGCTGCCTCTGGATGAGCATTTTCTTGTTTGCTTATGGCCTTATACAGCTCACTGAGTGCCGTCTTAGTGCCAGCATTGGTTTGTGGTGGTAAATAGACAACTATGAAAAATATAGATGAAAACTCTGTTGGTTAGTAGTGTGGTCTACAGCTTATCATGAGATACTCTACCTCAGGTGAGCAAAACCTTGAGATATTAGATTTCGTGCACCAGCTGTTATTTCCAAATAGACACAGACCGCCACCCCTTCTCTTACCGAAGGCAGCTGTTCTATCTTGCCGATGTACCGAAAACCCTGCCAGCTGTATGTTATCCATTTCGACGTTAAGACACGACTGTGAAACATAATATATTACAGTTTTTAATGTCCTGTTGGTAGGATAGTCTTGATCGGAGCTCATCCATTTTGTTATCCAATGATTGCACGTTGGCTAATAGGACTGATGGTAGTGGGGGATTACTCACTCGCCGTCGGATCCTTACAAGGCACCCCGACCTACATCCCCGATATCTCTGTCTCCTCTTCATGCGAATGACGGAGATTTGGGCCTTATCGGGTGTCTGAAGTAAATCCTTCCCTTCCAACTCATTAAAGAAAAAATCTTTGTTCAGTACGAGGTGAGTGATCGCTGTTCTGATATCCAGAAGCTCTTTTTGTTTTGGTCATAAGAGACGGTGGCAGAAACATTATGTACAAAATAAGTTACAAACAATGTGAAAAACACACACAATAGCACAATTGGTTAAGAGCCTGTAAAACGTCAGCCATCTCCTCCGGCGCCATGTCACTGAATGGCTAAATTCATACTTATCTTTAATGGGGCCTGGAGTTTTTCCGGATCGTGACCTGATCAAGTAAAACTCTGGGTCCTATTCGTAGGCTAGTTCAAAATGTTATTATTATTTTCATTTGTGCTATGACTATAGGGTTGGGGGTTTTCTTGTTGGGTCATGCAAATTGGAAACACTCCTTGCCTAAAGTGGATCAAACCATTTCAAACACAAACCTTGTTATTATTAACTCTGAATCTGACATCAAAAGAGCCAGAGAGAATAACTTCAATGGACAACATAATCTATTGTTTAGTGAACTACTATAGCAGGGCTGAGCACTATGCAAAGAATGGTTACAATGTCTTTAAATATTCATTTCACTCTATACACACACAATGTTAACCCTATCCGTCCCAAGATCCCGGCAAAAATCGGCTTTTAATTTATCTGACTTTAATTTATCTGCAGTTCTAGCCCTTATATTCGCCTCACAACCAGGGCTACAAGGACAACACAAAACAATTTAAAATAAATAATTAATGAGTTTTAATGACAAATGTCCCCCAAAAAATAAGGTCAACCAAAGCAAAAACCTGATAAGAATTAATTTATATGAATGCTGTAAGTACAAAAATTGTTTGCTCCCTTGGAAATTAATATCCAACTAGAAGTGAAAACTGTTTGGAGTTTGTGACAACACATATGTGAGCTTAATATAATATTATAGACACTATGTCCTGGGATTTCCTATGATCTTCAATGTAAAATAACTCCTTACCTTTTAACAAGCTTGTAGCTTGTGCGCATCATAGAGCAAAACATTACATGTGCGTGTTCGTGAGTCTCAGCTTTTCATACATAGCTTGAAATAGTTTGTTGCTCAAACCATTCAGACCCTACAGACATTTTTGTAAAAAGTCCCAGCACCGGGCCCCTTCGGGATCTCCCCTTGTCTCACAAATTCTGCTCTAGCTCAGACTAATGGTTGGTATCTACGGATGCAGAAGAAATAGACGAATCCAATGGTACAACCAGAAGTCTGTAGCTCAAACACGCAATGTTTGAAATTTTAAAATATATAGCAAAATTATCTTTGGTATGACCTTCTTAAAACAATTCCATACAGTAGAACCCCCCTCTCCCGCAGCTTAGACAGGGCTTAGAGTGTTTAGTGCCAAAAATAAGCGGTTCAATTTGGGCTCCCGAGTGGAGCAGCGGTCTAAGGCACTGCAGTGCTAGAGGCATCACTACAGACCCTGGTTCGATCCTGGGCTGTATCACAACTGGCCGTGATTGGGAGTCCCATAGGGCGGTGCACAATTGGCCCAGCGTCGTCCTGGTTAGGGTTTGGCCGGTGTAGGCTGTCATTGTATATAAGAATTTGTTCTTATTAACTGACTTGCCTAGTTAAATAAAGGTTAAATAAAAAAACATGTTTCCTGATATTTCTTATATCTCTCAGATACAGTGGGGCAAAAAAGTATTTAGTCAGCCACCAATTGTGCAAGTTCTCTCACTTAAAAAGATGAGAGAGGCCTGTAATTTTCATCATAGGTACACTTCAACTATGACAGACAAAATGAGGAAAAAAAATCCAGAAAATCACATTGTAGGATTTTTAATGAATTTATTTGCAAATTATGGTGGAAAATAAGTATTTGGTCACATACAAACAAGCAAGATTTCTGGCTCTCACAGACCTGTAACTTCTTCTTTAAGAGGCTCCTCTGTCCTCCACTCGTTACCTGTATTAATGGCACCTGTTTGAACTTGTTATCAGTATAAAAGACACCTGTCCACAACCTCAAACAGTCACACTCCCAACTCCACTATGGCCAAGACCAAAGAGCTGTCAAAGGACACCAGAAACAAAATTGTAGACCTGCACCAGGTTGGGAAGACTGAATCTGCAATAGGTAAGCAGCTTGGTTTGAAGAAATCAACTGTGGGAGCAATTATTAGGAANCCTGAACATGTACTGGCTTAAGCAGGGGGACACGTCTGGCACTGCAGGATTTGAGTCCCTGGCGGCGTAGTGTGTTACTGATGGTAGGCTTTGTTACTTTGGTCCCAGCTCTCTGCAGGTCATTCACTAGGTCCCCCCGTGTGGTTCTGGGATTTTTGCTCACCGTTCTTGTGATCATTTTGACCCCACGGGGTGAGATCTTGCGTGGAGCCCCAGATCGAGGAAGATTATCAGTGGTCTTGTATGTCTTCCATTTCCTAATAATTGCTCCCACAGTTGATTTCTTCAAACCAAGCTGCTTACCTATTGCAGATTCAGTCTTCCCAACCTGGTGCAGGTCTACAATTTTGTTTCTGGTGTCCTTTGACAGCTCTTTGGTCTTGGCCATAGTGGAGTTGGGAGTGTGACTGTTTGAGGTTGTGGACAGGTGTCTTTTATACTGATAACAAGTTCAAACAGGTGCCATTAATACAGGTAACGAGTGGAGGACAGAGGAGCCTCTTAAAGAAGAAGTTACAGGTCTGTGAGAGCCAGAAATCTTGCTTGTTTGTATGTGACCAAATACTTATTTTCCACCATAATTTGCAAATAAATAAATTAAAAATCCTACAATGTGATTTTCTGGATTTCTTTTTCTCATTTCGTCTGTCATAGTTGAAGTGTACCTATGATGAAAATTACAGGCCTCTCTCATCTTTTTAAGTTGGAGAACTTGCACAATTGGTGGCTGACTAAATACTTTTTTGCCCCACTGTATAGGATAGACACTTCAGAACAAACTCCCTTTAGATATTTTTTGGGGGACAATCTGTTGTTCCTTGTAGTGAATCTGTTATTCAGTGCATTTGTATGGGTTAATAGCAGAAAGCCCAAAATGTTTTTTTCATCATTTTTTGGGGGTTGTTGATACTTCAAGGGGTCTTAAATTCTAAATCAAATAGCAAAATGATCCTTTGTATGACCTTCTTAAAATAATTCCATATAGCTTAGTAGTACCCCTTCTCCCGGCTTGGACAGGGCTTAGACTCTTATGGGTCAATATAGAGCTCAATAGCAACTATTTTACAACCAAGATACAAAGCACACGAAAGGCGTAATTGCTCATCGGAAGAGTGTTGTTTCTCCGGTGAGATCACTGAGTGAGATAGTTTCAGCAGAGAGGAAGAGGTGAAGCGAGAGGACTCACCCTCACCAAAATCTGTTCAAAATGAGCCCATTGCGTTTCTATGGGCTTAATATGCAGACCTAACCTTGTTGCTTGCCTTCCCACCTTTGGACAACGGCTCCCATTGATTTGGCATATATTAAAAAAGATTTGCACAAACAAAAAAACATGCTCCCCTATGAATATCAAATGCCCATCCAGCTGATTTGTTCTGGTGCCGGCCCTGGATATTAGCGCACATAAAGACAATTGTCAACCTACCTTTCATGACAATCACTGGATTATGTTGCACGTCAAAATATCTTGAATCATGCTTTCCTGCTGGACAACAACTTGCATCTCAGTAGTCTATTGCACAGTCTAAAGCACTGTGAATGACTTCATAAGGTGATTATAAAAAAAAAAAATTGCGACGCCTCTGAAAAAATTGGAACGACCAAATAATGGGCTGGTGCCACCAACTTAAAATTTTGTGACACCAGTGCCACCAGGGGGAAATGTTAGTCTGGAGCCCTGTCAAGGGGAGTGATTTTTTATCTTCTGGTGAGTAATGCGTTCCATACAATTATATTTGAGTCAAAAGTACTAGACTAAAGAAAAAAAAAGTGCCAAAATTAACACTGCTGTGTAGACAACACTGTGATTGAATTTGTAGTTTTTTTACTTTGAAGAGAGTGACATTTCCACCACAGAAATGTGTAAATAATCACCAGCAGTTGAAATAAAATAATATGCCAACAAATTGGCTGAGTATTGGCTGTTTTCTGGAACTTCAGTATCCCTTGGCCTTGGGTACCAGCAGCAGAAGGTTTCATCTTCTTTATCCTGTGTCTAAATGAATGTTAGCTGCTGGCTGCATGATTGCATCAACCTAGCTAGCTTAGCTAGCTAGAATATTAAAGCTAATGTTAGTAGTTTTGTTAGCTATCTATAGATTGGATCCTTCTAGCTTGTTTTAAAGGATGACAAAACTGCTTTTATTAACTGCTTTTATTAACACATGCCTTGTTTTCCATGAAAATGTTTGTTTGCTGAGAGACAGGCAGGAGAGGAGGGTGAGCAAAGAAAGAAACAGAGTGCAGAGTGCAGAGTCAAACAACAAAGTACTGGTGCAACCAAACGTAGTTGTCTAGAGGTGTGGTTGATGAGACTCTGTACAGTAGACTGGAGCTAGGAAACCACAGTGACTAACAAGTAAATCTACCTGTCACAGAGAGTGTGGGGGTTACCACATGAAATTCCAGGGACTAGATAAAACAAGGCAAATGGGCTGACATTGGGGGAGGTACTATGTCAACTTGTCCAATAAGAAACACCTGCTTTCTTTTCCGTTGCAATTTTTTTTTTAATGTTTTTCTATGACGTGAACCAATGAATATGCTGGTAAATGCGTTCGGTGCATTGAAAGTGGTGTGGAGGTGCTTTGAAAGTGGTGTGGCAGTGCCACACAAGATTAAAAAGTACTGGGCCAAATGCTATCTAGCCACACCTTTTCTGGTGAGAAAATTCGGGTGAACAAAAGGACTTGAGTTTCTGTATGTTATCACACCATGAATAGTTAATCATGAAATATACACCCCCACCCTTCTTCTTCCCGGAGAGATATATATTCCTGTCTGTGCGATGAACTGAGAAGCCAACTGGATATACGGACAGTATATCCCGAGAGAGCCATGTTTCCGTGAAACAGAGTATGTTACAATCCCTGATGTCTTTCTGGAAGGAGATCCTTGCCCTGAGTTCGTCAACTATGTTATCCAGAGGCTGAACATTAGCGAGTAATATACTCGGAAGCAGTGGGTGGTATGCGTCCACTCCGAATACCTTTTCTCCGTCGGCGGGGTGTTTTGGATAAGCCTCTTGAATCTGATTCGGGAAAGTCGTATTCCTGGTCGTAATGCTGGTGAGTTACTGCCACTCTGATATCCAAAAGTTATTCCTGGCTGGGCTAATAATGTAAGAAATAACACATACAAATACGAAATACTGCAAAGTTACTTAGGAGCTAGATGCACAGCTGCCCTATCTGTCGGTGCCATTTTCAAATTGCGCTATGCCCTCCAACGAACCATCAAACAGGCAAAGCATCAATACAGGGCTAAGATTGAATCCCACTACACCGGCTCAGGCGCACTTTAGATGTGGTAGGGCTTGCAAACTATTATGGACTACAAAGGGACGCACAGCCGCTAGCTGCCCAGTGACATGAGCCTACCAGACGAGCTAAATGACTTCTATGCGTGCTTGAGGCAAGCAACACTGAAGCATGCATGAGAGCACCAGCTGTTCCAGACGTGATGACATTCTCTGTAGCCGATGTGAGTAAGACCTTTTAAACAGGTCAATATTCACAAGGACGCAGGGCCAGTGCGATTACCAGGATGTGTACACCGAGCATGCGCTGACCAATTTTCAACCTGTCCCTGACCGAGTCTGTAATATCAACAAGTTTCAAGCAGACCACCATAGTATCTGTGCCCAAGAACACCAAGGTAACCTACCTAATTGACTACTAACCCGTAGCACTCACGTCTGTAGCCATGAAGTGCTTGAAAGGCTGATCATGGCTCACATCAACACTATTATCCCAGAAACCCTAGAACAACTCCAATTTGTATACCGCCCCAACAGATCCACAGATGATGCAATCTCTATTGCACTCCACACTGCCGCCCCCAGGTGGTAAAGGTAGGTAACAACACATCTGCCATGCTGATCCTCAACACGGCGGCCCCTCAGGGGTGCGTGCTCAGTCCCCTCCTTTACTCCCTGTTCACCCATGACTGCATGGCCAAGCATGACTCCAACATCATTAAGTTTGCCTACGACACAACAGTGGTGGGCCTGATCACCGACAACGATGAGACAGCCTATAGGGAGGAGGTCAGAGACCTGGCAGTGTGGTGCCAGGATAACAACCTCTCCCTCAACATGATCAAGACAAAGGAGATGATCGTGGATTTTATTGTTGCTCTTGAATATTTTGTTATTCTTATATTTCATCATTTTTTTATTTTCATTTCATATTTTTACTTAGTCATTTTTTTTCTTCAGTTTATTTAGTAAATACTTTCTTAACACTTATTTTACTTTGAAACTGCATTGTTGGTTAAGGGCTTGTAAGTAAGCATTTCACTGTAAGGTCTACACCTGTTGTATTCAGCGCATATGACAAATACAATTTGATTTTATATGAGATTACATGAAGCTGACATTCACATGAAATGCACACACACACACACACACAGAGAGAGAGAGACACACACACAGAGACTGTACAAATAATAATAATGTCATGCTGTGTTAGAGTTTCGAATATCAATAGTGGTCTAATGTAGCCAGGAGAGTAGGTCTGCTTAGCAAGCACCCTCACCTCATCTCCTCTTATTCAGTAACACTATGATAGATGGGATTCATAAATGGACTGAATTAATTTAAACAGACAGACGCATAGATACACAGCCACACAGAAAACACACACCCCACAACAGAAAAAAAGTACACACCTTCACACACAGACAGACACACACACACACATACTGTATGATGTCAGAAACCAATGGCATCTCATGACATGTATCAAGTCCTTAAGTTGTGTTGAGGGGAGTGCCTTTTAGTTGGGAGAAAGATGGGGTGATTTAGCTGCACTGTCAGATAGATTTCGCACTGGTATCGCTACTATGAGCTAAACTAACGATCGCATCAGCAGTACAGAACAGCTGACATGACACATTGTGACTGTTCTGACTCCATAGAGTTCTGACTCCATATTGTCCTGCAGGCAAATACACAGTCGATCCACACACACACTCACACTCACACACACTGCAGGCAAACAAACACAGTTAATAAGGGAATAGTGTGTTTCTGTGGAATCTGTTAACCCAGAACAAAAATGTTGCATAATTTAGTCAGAGCGTCAGTACCATTTAGGTTAACATAGTCCAGATTATTGTTGGACAGCTTGGTGCACAGTTCTCCTACAAATAAACATGAGTGATTAGTGATTAACCCTGATCCCAGACTGAAGTCTCACAGTAACAAGTGTATCAGGTCCTACTGTTAGGGAGTAGTGTTAAAATCAAATCAAATTGTATTTGTCACATACACATGGTTAGCGGATGTTAATGCGAGTGTAGGGAAATGCTTGTGCTTCTAGTTCCGACCATGCAGTAGTATCTAACAAGTAATCTAACAATTTCACAACAACTACCTTATACACACAAGTGTAAAGGAATGAATACGAGTATGTACACATAAATATATGGATGAGCGATGGCTGACCGGCATAGGCAAGATGCAGTAGATGGTATAGAGTACAGTATATACATATGAGATGAGTAATGTAGGATATGTAAACATTATAGAAATGGCATTGTTTAAAGTGGCTAGTGATACATTTATTACATCCACTTTATAATTGTTAAAGTGGCTAGAGATTTGAGTCGACGGCCGAACGGCATAGGCAAGATTCAGTAGATGGTATAGAGTACAGTGTATACATTTGATGTGAGTAATGTCGGATATGTAAACATTATATACGAAATTGTTTAAAGTAGCTAGTGATACATTTGATACATCCAATTTTCTTTTATTTAAAGTGGCTAGAGATTTAAGTCAGTATGTTGGCAGCAGCCACTCAATGTTAGTGATGGCTGTTTAACAGTCTGATGGCCTTGAGATAGAAGCTATTTTTCAGTCTCTCGGTCCCAGCTTTGATGCACCTGTACTGACCTCGCCTTCTGGATGATAGCAGGGTGAACAGGCAGTGGCTCGGTAAGCAAATTGGAGTGGGTCTAGGGTGTCTGGTAGGATGGAGGTGATATGATCCTTGACTAGTCTCTCAAAGCACTTCATGATGACAGAAGTGAGTGCTACGGGGCGATAGTCATTTGGCTCAGTTACCTTAGCTTTCTTGGGAACAGAAACAATGGTGGCCCTCTTGAAGCATGTGGGAACAGCAGACTGGGATAAGGATTGATTAATTATGTCCGTAAACACACCAGCCAGCTGGTCTGCGCATGCTCTGAGGACACGGCCAGGGATGCCATCTGGGCTGGCAGCCTTGCGAGGGTTAGCTTAAATGTTTTACTCACATTGGCTGCGGTGAAGGTGAGCCCGCAGGTTTTGGTAGCGGGCTGTGTCGGTGGCACTGTATTGTCCTCAAAGCGAGCAAAGATGTTGTTTAGTTTGTCTGGGAGCAGGACATCGTGGTCCGCGACAGGGCTGGTTTTCATTTTGTAGTCTGTGATTGACTGTAGACCCTGCCACATTCCTCTCGTGTCTGAGCCGTTGAATTGTGACTCTACTTTGTCTCTATGCTGACGCTTAGCTTGTTTGATTGCCTTGCCGAGGGAATAGATACACTGTTTGTATTCAGTCCTGTTTCCGGTCGCCTTACCCTGGTTAAAAGCAGGGTAAGGCGACATGGGAGGAAGACATGTACATGGGAGGAAGACAATAATATATCTACACAGAGCAGTTGTCTATGCAGACTGTCTCTCTAGACCACAGAGAGCAGGAGGATCTAGTGATCCAGTGTATCAAGTTGCTTTGTGAGGCTGAGGGAGCTGCAGCAGTAGCTGTTTCTGGAGTACCAGCATCTTTGATGCAGCCTGCTGCCTATTAATAATCAATGGCTCTCCCAGGAGGGGTCCTTCACAAAGCCAGCCAGCCAATTTATACCCCGCTTCACACCACATCTCTCCATCTCTTTTACCCTCCATCCATCCATCCACCACAATACTTAAACTTGACAGGATATGGGCCTGTACTAATGCGCAGCACAGCACAATCACATCCACTGGCTACGTCTGGGACAGAGGGATAAGGGTTAGTAAAAAGTAGAGTCAGCTACAACTGATGGACATCTGGGTTAACACCACCATATGTTAATGCAACATACTCATTTAAAATAACAAACTATCCAAGTTGACTAAGCCATCTGACACACACATACATTTCTGCCTCCCTTCTCCCCTCTCCCTCTTAACTCCCCCTTCACCAGGCTGTGTCATGAATGTCTGCCAAGTGCAGAAAAAGTAAAACGCTGGGAGAGACGAGCAGCAGATGAGCCATGCCTCTGCAGGGCTCTAAGAGAGACACACACAGACACAACAGGCATACCTCTATGTTCAACACGCCAACCAACACATCTTCTTCTGCAATAGAACACACACACACAAACGGCAGGGGGACAGAAAATCACAAACAAAAACTAGGCTTGTTTCAATTAGTTGTAAGCCAAGGAGCAGCTGATCCTTGGAGGATACAGGTGTGTTTCGCCCTATGGTGACGAGAGAGAGAGAGAGAGGGAGGTGTGTGGTACAGAGAGAAATAAGTCAAATGCCATTGTGTGGAACAAGCAAGAAACTTCTACAGTTGTTCCACAAATATGCACAATTTGGTTATAGGCCTATTTATGAGTATAAGTATGTTTTTGTGTACAGTACATGGTCTGTGTAGTGTGTATAAAGGGTGAGCAGCCCAGACAGGGTCATGTCATGCTCTCTGCACCACAAACATTTCCCACCTAAACAAAGTGCCAACTAAGTCTTCTTAGACAGAGATAGACACATACACACACATTAATATTTCACTTTTTTTACTCCAACACTGGCCTTAAAGCCCTTAGAGCTGGATCACTGAGTACAACACAGCAGAGGGAGAGAGGGATAGGGAGAGGGAGAGAAAGAGAATGAGAGAGAGAGAGAGAGAGAGGGGGGGGGGACGCTAGAGAGGGAGGGAGAAAGAGGGGGAGAAAAAGAGAGGAGAGAGAAAGTGCGAGAATGTGGACTGAAAATGAGAGGGAAAGAGGGTGTGTTGTAAAATAATTGAGACACAAAATGTTTGTGTGTGTGTATGTATGTATATGTTTGTGTGCACACGCGCATATTCATATGTGTTTGTGTCTGTATGCAGACAAGCAGTGTATTGACCCACTTTCTCTTCATCAACCAGGGAAATACGAGCTAGGCTAACACAGTCCAGCAGAGGACAAAGCCTATTCCAAGATGGCGGACTGAACACAGCGGTGCAGATTGCCTCAAGATAAAAATGTAATATGCAATATGCAAAATCATGGGTAATAACATTCAATCTGGATAACAACACAAAACAAACATAAGACTTAAGAAATGTATCGACAAATATTACAAAAACAGGCAACACTTAACATGACGGAGAGTACACAAGGAGAATCAATCTCCAAAAGAAAACGTGACTCTTTGGACGAATACAGATGATTTATGCTTTTCACCACTGGGACTGGTAAGGGTGGAAAGCGACTTGTTAAAGTCGATAAATGACAAACTAGGCATACTTGAATTAGTCAGTAAAGATATAAAGGAGTTGAAGGCAAGCCTCGAAATGAGTGACGAAAAAGCTGCGACAATGGAGAAAGAAACAAACAAGCTAAAAGGTACAGTCAATATGATAGAAAGAAAGGGACATTAATGAACTTGAAAAGGAGAACATCTTTCTGAGATAAGCGTTACTTGACATCTAGTACATACTGGTATTCAAGAAAGAGAAGGAGAAGTTCCTGAAAGAGTAGTGAAGGAATTATTTCTTACACCGCTTCAAATCCCACTCGATGCTGTCAATAAAATCCAACTCCAACGTGTACTGTACACCATTTTGGACAAAGAGGACAGAGATATGAGCACCCAATCGTTGCCAAATGTGCTTTCTTTAAGTTTAAACTAATGGTTAAAAGCCTGGGAAAAAGACTTGCTGGGACGAAAATAGGCATGAATGATCAGTTCCCAAGTGTGATTGCAGAAAGGCGCAAAGTTCTGTACCCAATCTTTAAGGAGAATAGATTAAAAGGGAAGTGTGTAGCTCTCGTAATCGATAAACTGTAAATTGACAACCAAATGTTCCAAGAAACAAAGACTATTCTAAATATTACAAAGTTCTCATACAGGAGTCGAATAATGGAAAACCAAATACTAGCCATGGTAAGGATTGTAATAATAATAATAAAATATGGATGAAAAGCAATCAAATGTAACAATTGCTAAATAAACTACAACTAAACTATACCATTCAAGATAGGGAATGATGTAAAATTATTATTTAACTTAATATTTATAGTATTTTATAAATGGAGAAGACGGCATTACAAGAAAGAATAACTAGCAAGATAATACACCTCCAAATACTATAACAAATTGGAACACAAAAGTACTCAACATGGTGGAGAGAAAAACACAGCAAACAAGTCATAAAAGGCCCAGTATGTGGGTATGTGTGAATGTATTGTCATGGAAGGTGTGTTGCGTGTTTTTGTGTTTAGAAAAGTGTGGTGTTAAGTGAGTGAGAAAGGAAACGGTTGCATATCCCGGAATCAATGTGTGTCTGTGAGCAGGGTTTGCGAGAGAGAGCTTTCAATTTTGTGAGGATGAGGGATATAAACTCAGCAAAAAAAGAAACGTCCCCTTTTCAGGACCCTATCTTTCAAAGATAATTCGTAAAAATCCAAATAACTTCCCAAATCTTCATTGTAAAGGGTTTAAACACTGTTTCCCATGCTTGTTCAATGAACCATAAACAATTAATGAACATGCACCTGTGAAATGGTCATTAAGACACTAGCAGCTTACAGACGGTAGACAATTAAGGTCACAGTTATGAAAACTTAGGACACTAAAGAGGCCTTTCTACTGACTGAAAAACACCAAAAAAGATTCCCAGGGTCCCTGCTCTTCTTCGTGAAGGTGCCTTAGGCATGCTGCAAGGAGGCATGAGGACTGCAGATGTGGCCAGGGCAAAAAATTTTAATTTCCGTACTGTGAGAAGCCTAAGACAGCGCTACAGGGAGACAGCTGATTGTCCTCGCAGTGGAAGACCACGTGTAACAACACCTACACAGGATCGGTACATCCGAACATCACACCTGCGGGACAGGTACAGGATGGCAACAACAACTGCCCGAGTTACACCAGGAACTCACAATCCCTCCATCAGTGCTCAGACTGTCCTGTTGTAAGGCAAGTCCTCACCAGACATCACCGGCAACAACATCGCCTATGGGCACAAACCCACCGTCGCAGGACCAGACAGGACTGGAAAAAAAGTGCTCTTCTCTGACGAGTCACCGTTTTGTCTCACCAGGGGTGATGGTCGGATTCATGTTTATCATCGAAGGAATGAGCGTTACACCGAGGCCTGTACTCTGGAGCAGGATTGATTGGGAGGTGGAGGGTCCGTCATGGTCTGGGGCGGTGTGTCACAGCATCATCGGACTGAGCTTGTTGTCATTGCAGGCAATCTCAACGATGTGCGTTACAAGGAAGACATCCTCCTCCCTCATGTGGTACCCTTCCTGCAGGCTCATCCTGACATGACCCTCCAGCATGACAATGCAACCAGCCGTACTGCTAGTTCTGTGCGTGATTTCCTGCAAGACAGGAATGTCAGTGTTCTGCCATGGCCAGCAAAGAGCCCAGATCTCAATCCCATTGAGCATGTCTGGGACCTGTTGGATCGGAGGGTGAGGGCTATGGCCATTCCCCCTAGAAATGTCTGGGAACTTGCAGGTGCCTTGGTGAAAGAATGGGGTAACATCTCACAGCAAGAACTGGCAAATCTGGTGCAGTCCATGAGGAGGCGATGCACTGCAGTACTTAATGCAGCTGGTGGCTACACAAGATACTGACTGTTACTTTTGATTTTTACCCCCCCCCCCTTGTTCAGGAACACATTATTACATTTCTGTTAGTCACATGTCTGTGGAACTTGTTAAGTTTATTTTTCAGTTATTGAATCGTGTTATGTTCATACAAATATTTACACATGTTAAGTTTGAAAATATACGCAGCTGACAGTGAGAGGACGTTTCTGCATTCATAAATCAAGTCCTTTCTTGAGTTGGGCTCTGGGATGTAACAAAGTTTCAGCATCTGAGCTTATGGTTGAGTGTGTACAAGTATGTGTTTGTGTGTGTGTGTGTATCCCACATCTGGGGGTAGTGACGTTAGGATAGGATATGATGAATCACAATAATTGTTTGCTAAAATAATAATTGCTTGACAAAAATGTAATGCAATGGCAATCCTGGTTATAGGTAATAATCCTTTGCATGAACTATTGACATTACTACGCATATTAATGATGGAAATTAAGATATGCAAGATTGTTGAATATATGTAGTTTTTTAATAGCTATATATAAAGCAAATTGAGGCGAGAGCACTGGAAATGCTTTTAGCAGTTGATCTGCTTCTGTTCTGTGGGTGGCACTGTGTGCTCTTTTCCAAGGATGGGTCCTGGCCTCTCGGGGGGCTTACGGATCCGGGTGGACGGGGGTGGCCTGCCGGTCACTGGGATGACAACTCAACTTGGGATGGGGGAGGGGCTTTAGCAGGTGGAATAGTGGAGAACAATTGGAGGGTTACTTAGTAGCAATGCAAATATCATGGTACAGCTACGTGTATATGGACACTCAATCACTATGGTACTTTTTAATGGTACATTTAAATACATATATTATGATAAATAGATTTGAAACTTGTATCTCATTATGGTAATTGGTGAAATAAGTATAGCCAGTAATTGTAATGGCTTAGCAGATAATAAGAAAATACAAATCATATTTGCCTGGCTTAAAGAGAAGGAATATAATATCTATTGTTTACAGGAAACTCATTCAACAATGTTATGTGAAGTTGAGTGGAAAAATGACTGGGGGGATGAAATATACTTCTCCCATGGTCAAAGAAACTCAAAAGGGGTGATGATATTATTTAACAGTCAATTTGATCCGAATATGCAAATTGTCCAAACAGATCCGCAAGGTAGATAGATGATATTGAATATGTTATTGGACCATAAACAGATATGGCCTTTACGGACCAAATTATTATGATCCATGTTTCTTTGAAAATATATATCATCATTCATCAACCCTACAAACAATATAAGAATCTATTGTTATGGTGGGAGATTATAATACTGTTTTAAATACCTCAATGGAGCATAAAGGAAATCACACAACAAACTATCATTCTCATGCTCTTAAGGAAATCACGAATGTCAAGGATATATTTGAACAAGTGGATATATGGAGGCTTAAATATCCTGACCTAGTCAGATATACATGGCGGAGGCTCAATTAAGCTAGTCGTCTTGACTAATTTCTTATGTCATTCTCGTTGGCACCAAAAGATTAAAAAGTGTTGATAGGGTACAGAATGCGGTCGGACCATCAGATAACTGGCATATACATTACTCTTGCTGAATTTCCACGTGTGTGTGGATATTGGACATTTTATAAAAGCCTGTTGGATGATAACTTGAAGCCATATATTACAGGCAAATTTTGCACTGAGCAAAAGGGTAGGGCTGCCGCTTTCAAGGAGCGGGACTCTAACCCGGAAGCTCATAAGAAATCCCGCTATGCCCTCCGACGAACCATCAAACAGGCAAAGCGTCAATACAGGACTAAGATCGAATCGTACTACACCGGCTCTGACGCTCGTCGGATGTGGCAAGGCCTGCAAACTATTACAGACTACAAAGGGAAGCACAGCCGAGAGCTGCCCAGTGACATGAGCCTACCAGATGAGCTAAATAACTTATATGCTCGCTTCGAGGCAAGTAACACTGAAACATGCATGAGAGCATCAGCTGTTCTGGACAACTGTGTAATCACGCTCTCCTCTCCAACTGGCAAGTGTCTTCACTGACATTTTCAACCTCTCCCTGTTTGAGTCTGTAATACCAACATGTTTCAAGCAGACCATCACAGTCCCTGTGACAAGGAACACTAAGGTAACCTGCCTAAATGACTACTGACCTGTAGCACTCACGTCTGTAGCCATTAAATGCTTTGAAAGGCTGGTCATGGCTCATATCAACACCATTCTCCCAGAAACCCTAGACCCACTTTAATTTGCATACCGCACCAACAGATCCACAGATGATGAGATCTCTATTGAACTCCACACTGCCCTTTCACACCTGGACAAAAGGAACACCTATGTGAGAATGCAATTCATTGACTACAGCTCAGCCTTCAACACCATAGTGCCCTCAAAGCTCATCACTTAGCTAAGTTCCTTGGGACAAAACACCTCCCTCTGCAACTGGATCCTGGACTTCCTGATGGGCCACCCCCAGGTGGTAAGGGTAGGTAACGACACATCCGCCATGCTGATCCTCAACACGCGGGCCCCTGATGGGTGTGTGCTCAGTCCCCTCATGTACTCCCTGTTCACTCATGACTGCACGGCCAGGCACGACTCAAACACCATCATTAAGTTTGCTGATGACACAACAGTGGTAGGCCTGATCACTGACAACGATGAGAGAGCCTATAGAGAGGAGGTCAGAGACTTGACCGTACCACCTCATCTGTGGAGCAGGTTGAGAGCTTCAAGTTCCTCTGCTTCCACATCACCAACAACTAACATGGTCCAAGCACACCAAGACAGTCATGAATAGGGCACGACTAAACCTATTCCCCCTCAGAAGACTGAAAAGACTTGGCATGGGTACTCAGATCCTCAAAAAGTTTACAGCCTCAACATCGAGAGCATCCTGATGGGTTGCATCACTGCTTGGTATGGCAACTACAGAGGGTAGCGAATACCAAAAGCTCATGAATACCAAAAGGCCTGAAGACCATGGAAAACAACTGTGGTGGATGACAGAATAATTATTTCCCTGGTGAAGAGTAACACTTCACAGCAGTTGGCCAGATCAAGAACACCCTCCAGTAGGTAATATTATCTGTGTCAAAGTCAACAATCAAGAGAAGAATTCACCAGAGTAAATACAGAGTGTTTACCACGAGATGTAAGCATCAAAAACAGGATGACCAGATTAGAGTTTGATAAAAAAACATCTAAAAAAGCCTTCACAGTTCTGGAACAACATCCTATGGACAGATGAGACAAAGATCAACTTGTACCATAATATTGGGAAGAGACTAATTTTATGGAGAAGGAAAGGAACTGCTCATGATCCGAAGCGTACCACCACATCTGTGAAGCATGGTGGAGGTAGTGTTATGCCATGGGCATGTATGGTTGCCAATGGACTTGGTTCCCTTGTATTTATTGATGATGTGACTGCTGACAAAGCAGCAGGATGAATTCTGAAAGGCCTGGCAGAGCATCACCAGGGAAGAAACCTCGCATCTGGTGATGTTTATGGGTTCCAGTATTCAGGCAAGTATTTGCAAACAAGTATTAAAACTCACAATTTATTTTAGGATTATGTTAGTTTGTCCAATTACTTTTGAGCCCCTAAAATTAGAGGGCTATATATAAAAATGGTTGTAATTCCCACATGGTTCATACAATTATTTTGACAAAGACCTTAAATTAAAGATGAAAGTCTTATAGGTGTATATATATAATGAATATGAATTCGGAGGGCAGAAATCATTTAATATTAAAGCATTAGGATTAGGGTTAGGGTTAATACTAAAGCATTAGGATTCAGTCATACAAACGTTATACTTCAATCCGAACTGGTTCTCTAGCAAATTAATAAGAATGTCTTATCCCATGTTCAAGAGTGGCCTTTTCCCCTTTATTTAGATTACAACCTCGCACTTTCCGTTATTCGAAAAGGGAATAATTTCCCAAATATCGCTATTTTTTAAACAAGCCATAGAGATTTGGTTGCAATTTCTATTTAATCCACAAGAAAAAAACGAAACAAATAATACAACAAATATTGTGGTTAAACTGAAATATGCTAATAGATTTTTTTTTTTTTTTTAAAGGTATAATCTTTGTAAATGATATCATTAATAGGACTGGTGGAGGTTTGTCACACATGCAGCTAACACAAATATATGAAAATGTCTGCTCTACCCAAAATTACAATCAACTAATTGCAGCATTAGCAAAAAATGGAAAAGGAAAGTGGAAGGGGGAAAAAGTAGGGAAATTGTCTGTCGGCCCTGCTTAAAGACCATAATTGGATAAAGAAAATTGTGATGAAAAAAAAGCATACCAGTTTACTGTAAGGACCAAAAAATTGACAACTTTTCCATATATATTGCAAAATACTGTAGTTGGGAAGAGATGTATGACATACCGATTCCATGGCACATTATGAACTGATATGAAAAACGTATACTTTTTTAATTTAAATTATTATAAAAAAGTCTTGCAACCAATAGAATGTTATATATATGGGGGAGATAACCTTCCCAGTTCTGCAGATTGTTCTGCGAAAAGACAGAATCATGTTTGTTTTGGTGCTGTCCATATGTAGCTTGTTTTTGGTCACAGGTCCAGGAATGACTGAAGAATTTACCTGCAGCTAATTCTGCAGACAGCACTACTGGGTGATCTGAAAATTCATTGTCAATATCGATCAATAACATAATAACACTTTTAGCAAAAAAAGTTATTTTTAATTTAAAATCTGTAGAAATTATGAGAATAGAAAGGTTCAGAACTTTTATGAAACGTCAAAGCACAAAATATATGTCAAATAGAAATCCAATATGGATGGTGTTAAGACATAAGTGGGAGGGGTTGAATGGAGCTGATAGCTGGGAATAATAACAACTAATAACAACAAGATAAATAATGTAAAACGTACTGTGTCCGTAAAACATATATATTTTCAGAACTTTTGTGAAAGAAACAGATGGGAGAGGTTGAGGTTAGAGGAAGGACTGGAGTAAAAACAAGCAAAATATAAGTATTGTAAAATAGACTGTGCCCGTAAAATGTACACTACCGTTCAAAAGTTTAGGGTCAAATAGAAATGTCCTTGTCCATTAAAATAACATCAAATTGATCAGAAATACAGTGTAGACATTGTTAATGTTGTAAATGACTATTGTAGCTGGAAACGGGCAGATTTTTTTATGGAAAATCTACATAGGCATACAGAGGCCCATTATCAGCCACCATCACTCCTGTGTTCCAATGGCACGTTGTGTTAGCTATCATTTTAAAAGCCAAATTGATCATTAGAAAACCCTTTTGCAATTATTTTAGCACAGCTGAAAACTGTTGGTCTGATTAAAGAAGCAATAAAACTGGCCTAATTTAGGCTAGTTGAGTATCTGGAGCATCAGCATTTGTGGGTTTCGATTACAGGCTCAAAATGGCCAGAAACAAAGAACTTTCTTCTAAAACTCGTCAGTCTATTCTTGTTCTGAGAAATGAAGGCTATTCCATGCGAGAAATTGCCTAGAAACTGAAGATCTCGTACAACGCTGTGTACTACTCCCTTCACAGAACAGCGCAAACTGGTTCTAACCAGAATAGAAAGAGGAGTGGGAGGCCCCGGTGCACAACTGAGCAAGAGGACAAGTACAATTGAGTGTCTACTTTGAGAAACAGACGCCTCACAAGTCCTCAACTGGCAGCTTCATTAAATAGTACCCGCAAAACACCAGTCTCAACGTCAACAGTAAAGAGGCGACTCCGGGATGCTGGCCTTCTAGGCAGAGTTCATCTGTCCAGTGGCTGTGTTCTTTTGCCCATCTTAATCTTTTCTTTTTAATGGCCAGTCTGAGATATGGCTTTTTCTTTGCAACTCTGCCTAGAAGGCCAGCATCCCGGAGTCGCCTCTTCACTGTTGACGTTGAGACTGGTGTTTTGCGGGTACTATTAATTGCACCCCTATACCATCACACCTCCATGCTTCATGATGGTAACCAAACATGCTGAGATAATCTGTTCACCTACTCTGCGTCTCACAAAGACACAGCGGTTGGAACCAAAAATCTCAAATTTGGATTCATCAGACCTAAAGGACAGATTTCCACTGGTCTAATGTCCATTGTTCGTGTTTCTTTGCCCAAGCAAGTCTCTTCTTCTTGTTGGTGTCCTTTAGTAGTTGTTTCTTTGCAACAATCAACCATGAAGGCCTGATTCAAGCAGTCTCCTCTGAACAGTTGATGTTGAGATGTGTCTGAACGTATCCTCTGCAATAGAGGTAATGCTGGGTGTTCCTTTCCTGTGGCGGTCCTCATGAGAGCCAGTTTCATCATAGCGCTTGATGGTTTTTGCGACTGCACTTGATGACTCTTCTTGACATTTTCCGGAATGACAACCTTCATGTCTTAAAGTAATGATGGACTGTCATTTCTCTTTGCTTATTGCAGCTGTTCTTGCCATAATATGGACTTTTACCAAATAGGGCTACCTTCAGTATACCACCCCTACCTTGTTACAACACAACTGATTGGCTCAAACGCATTAAGAAGGAAAGAAATTCCACAAATTAACTTTTAAGAAGGCGCACCTGTTAATTGAAATGCATTCCAGGTGACTACCTCATGACGCTGGTTGAGGGAATGGCAAGAGTGTGCAAAGCTGTCATAAAGGGTTGAATTAAAATGTATATTGATTTGTGTAACACTTTTGGTTACTACATGATTCCATATGTGTTATTTCATAGTTTGATGTCTTCACTATTATTCTACAATGTAGAACATACAGTGAGGGAAAAAAGTACTTGATCCCCTGCTGATTTTGTACATTTGCCCACTGACAAAGAAATGATCAGTCTATAATTTTAATGGTAGTTTTATTTGAACAGTGAGAGACAGAATAACAACAAAAACGTCCAGATAAACGCATGTGAAAAATGTTATAAATTGATTTGCATTTTAATGAGGGAAATAAGTATTTGACCCCTCTGCAAAACATGACTTAGTACTTGGTGGCAAAACCCTTGTTGGCAATCACAGAGGTCAGATGTTTCTTGTAGTTGGCCACCAGGTTTGCACACATTTCAGGAGGGATTTTGTCCCACTCCTCTTTGTAGATCTTCTCGAAGTCATTAAGGTTTCGAGGCTGACGTTTGGCGACTTGAACTTTCAGCTCCCTCCACAGATTTTCTATGGGATTAAGGTCTGGAGACTGGCTAGGCCACTCCAGGACCTTAATGTGCTTCTTCTTGAGCCACTCCTTTGTTGCCTTGGCCGTGTGTTTTGGGTCATTGTCATGCTGGAATACCCATCCACGACCCATTTTCAATGCCCTGGCTGAGGGAAGGAGGTTCTCACCCAAGATTTGACGGTACATGGCCCCGTCCATCGTCCCTTTGATGCGGTGAAGTTGTCCTGTCCCCTTAGCAGAAAAACACCCCCAAAGCATAATGTTTCCACCTCCATGTTTGACGGTGGGGATGGTGTTCTTGGGGTCATAGGCAGCATTCCTCCTCCTCCAAACACGGCGAGTTGAGTTGATGCCAAAGAGCTCCATTTTGGTCTCATCTGACCACAACACTTTCACCCAGTTGTCCTCTGAATCATTCAGATGTTCATTGGCAAACTTCAGACGGGCATGTATATGTGCTTTCTTGAGCAGGGGGACGTTGCGGGCGCTGCAGGATTTCAGTCCTTCACGGCATAGTGTGTTACCAATTGTTTTCTTGGTGACTATGGTCCCAGCTGCCTTGAGATCATTGACAAGATCCTCCCGTGTAGTTCTGGGCTGATTCCTCACCGTTCTCATGATCATTGCAACTCCACAAGGTGAGGTCTTGCATGGAGCTCCAGGCCGAGGGCGATTGACAGTTCTTTTGTGTTTCTTCCATTTGCAAATAATCGCACCAACTGTTGTCACCTTCTCACCAAGCTGCTTGGTGATGGTCTTGTAGCCCATTCCAGCCTAGGTCTACAATCTTGTCCCTGACATCCTTGGAGAGCTCTTTGGTCTTGGCCATGGTGGAGAGTTTGGAATCTGATTGATTGATTGCTTCTGTGGACAGGTGTCTTTTATACAGGTAACAAACTGAGATTAGGAGCACTCCCTTTAAGAGTGTGAGTCCTAATCTCAGCTCGTTACCTGTATGAAAGACACCTGGGAGCCATAAATCTTTCTGATTGAGAGGGGGTCAAATACTTATTTCCCTCATTAAAATGCAAATCAATTTATAACATTTTTCACATGCGTTTATGTGGATTTTGTTGTTGTTATTCTGTCTCTCACTTTTCAAATAAACCTACCATTAAAATTATAGACTGATAATTTCTTTGTCAGTGGGCAAACATACAAAATCAGCAGGGGATCAAATACTTTTTTCCCTCACTGTAGTAAAAAATAAAGAAAAACCCTTGAATGAGTAGGTGTGTCCAAACTTTTGACTAGTACTGTATATTTGCAAAGAAATATATTAGAAGTGATGCAGACAATTACATTGATGGAAGCTACACTCTATCTGCAATATTAAAGCTGATATACCCCCTAATATATATATATAAAAACACAGTCCAGTAATACTCATTGACATTGACAGACAGCCTTCATTACTATTGATCTCTACAAGCGGCAGATCTGGGTCAGATACATTTCATTACATTTCATTACATTTCAGAAATGTGTCAGCATGCATCTCTGACTCTTGCCTATTAGCTGGCGTGTGTCAGTACCTCCAGAATTTGGTTCAGATGGATCACATCTATAGTATCAGTATCCCATGATGTCATAGATGATCTCTGATCCGTCCCATGATCTGTGTAAGGGCTCAATGGGCCAAGGGACCCCCCCCCCTCTCTCTCCCTCTTAACTCCCCCCATCTCCAGCACAAGCATTTCGCTACTCTCGCATTAACATCTGCTAACCATGTGTATGTGACAAATACAATTTGATTTGATTTGATTTAACTGTCTGTCAAGTGCATCAAATTAAAGCTCTCGGAGAGAAAAGCAGCAGATCAGTCATGCCTTTGTGGGGCAACATGACACACACAAACACACACACACATAAATACATTACAACACGCATCAGCATCGGAGGTCATCATGCTTTTCTTAAGTAACTGGCCACAACAACAGTTGAACGTTCATAAGTAAGTATGTTCCATTGAAAAATGCCTGACAGATTTTATGAATGGATGTCAAAGGAAATCGGGAAGTTATGCTACATAGACTGTGTGGCTATATTGTTCCAGTCATCACTATGTACATTGCCCGCTATTCGCATCATCCACAACATGACATCACAATACACATACACACACTCACATGCAGACACACACACACACACACACACACGCAAATACACACACACACTTGATGTATTGCCTTTTATGTTGCAGTGACAGGGTTGGCACTGGGCCTAGAGCAGAGTGTAGTTGATGATGGTGGGTATAATAGGACCAGTTAAAAATAACTTTATTATCAAATACACACTCAGACAGACAGAGGTGATGTAATGAGAGGACGGAAGGAAAAGACGTAACGAGAGAACGGAGAAAGAGAGTAGAGACACAGAAAGAATGGGAGAGAGTGAAGGATATAGCAGTATTACAACAAGATAGACTGAGAGGGAGGACAGATTTGTCAATCCAAGCGCACCTGTAGGAAAGAAGGCCCTAATCTCACAGCTAAGTGGATTGAACTGGACTGGGAGCTCAGACCACTCACTTTTGCTTTGAAAGTCACTCACTCTCAAAATCTATACAGAAGACCTCTAGAACAATTTTCTGTTAGAGTTAAATCGAAAAATGGGTTATATGAGATTTTTTGTCAACTATTAAATGACTCGACAAGTAGGTTGGAACAGGATAAGCATTCAAAAGCTGATCTCTTCCAGCAAATAAAAACAACCTAGAGAGAGAGAGAGAGAGAGAGAGAGAGGAGATCAATATAAATCAACACTAGGGACAAAAACATAATCTGGTGTCGAAGTGGGAGAGAAAGAACAGCTCCATACACACATCTACAAGAGAAAATACGCATGCATAAACCTACATCCCCAGTTAGGTTGTCACAGTACGTAGTCCATCAGAAACATGTTCATTTTCCTGTTCCTCCCTGCTTTCATTCATTTATGACATTCCCCCAGACGCCACTGCCACTCAAACACAAAAGACTAAGACTAACACACGCGCACACGCAAACACACAAGCAAGCATAAACACACACACATTTCTCTCATGGCTATGAGGCAAAAGTACTACATCCTCACACTCATGGAGATACAGGCAGACAGACAGACAGATACACACATTTCACAGTGGTCCGTAAGGCAGAGGTATTAGGCCATTATAGCAGCTTTAGAGAAATGAACACTTCACCTCCAACTCTCTCCAGAGGCTATTGATTGGCCGAGCTGCAGCTGAGGTACCTTGCTCCTCGCACGTGCGTGCGTGTGTGACAAATAAATAGCATTGCCGTTTCTCTCTGCTTCTGTTCATAAACACGACGGAGAGGGAAGAAGATAAAAACCATGGAGAGAGGAAAACAAGGAAGAAGATGAGATGAATAAGGGGGATCTGGAAAGATAAGCAAGGGGTAATGGTGGCAGAGATCACTACATATTTCACATTACAGTGAATTCTGAAGCTAGAGCAGGGCTCAAATCCAGAAACGTGTTCTGTATAACGTATGGGTATTCAACTCTTACCCTATGAGGCCCGGAACATGCTGGTTTTCTGTTGTACCTGATAATTAATTGTACCCACCTGGCGTTCCAGGTCTAGATCTATCTCTGATTAGAGGAGAACAATGAAAAAAAACTATTTGAGGTCCAGAGTTAAGTTTGAGGGGCATACAGTTTGACAGGCCAAAACAAAAGCCATTATGCCAAGAGTTCTGATCCTTTTCAAAGGCTCCAGTAAGTAAGTAAGATATGAGAGAGTGGGAGAAGCATGCAAGCTTCACTCCCAGTACAACACACAGATGTTGAGCCCTTCTCATCTCCACTGCCTCACAATCACAAACACACGCACAAATCACACATGCACGCACGTACAAACACAAGTACACACCCTCTTACACATGCACATACACACCCACACACTTTTATCCCCTCTGCCACCTCTTATATAATGTTGTTCAATACAGACATGCACACTGGTGGTGGAGTCGTTATGGAAACCCAGATTAGACAGTGCAAAAGGTGTGTGTATGAGGGAGAGAGATAGAGAGAGAGAGACAGAGAAACAAAGAGAGAGAGAGAGACTTAATCGTTGCTCCAGGTGTATCAGAGTGTGGAGTGTAATGAAGAGAGTTGTTAGGGAGGAGAGCAGACCTTTGATACAGTCATACAGAGATGTCTATTCCCTGTACAGCTTAATTACTCAGGTCTTATCACACTCACCTCTCTGTACAAACACCAGGGCCAAACACACAGAGAGAGAGAGCACAAAAATATGCCTTTAATATCCAGAATAATGTTGTTTAACTTCTTTGGCAGCAGCGCACGAGGTGACTGTTTTGGAGAGCCTGGCGTGCCCAAAGTAAAATGCCTCCCATTCAGGCCCAGAAAATAGGATATGCACATATGTAGTACCATTGGATAGGAAACACTCTGAATTTTCTACAAGTGTTAACATTTTGTCTGTGAGTATAACAGAACGGATATGGCAGGCGAAAACCCGAGGAATTTCTGTCCTAGAAAAAGTGATTTTGACCGATTTTGACCTCATTTAGACCTCATTTAGAACCCCTCCCTTATGAAAATGCCCATATAAGGGCATATGAACCTATCGCTTCCTCTGGATGTCAACAGTCTCGAGAAAGTGTTCTGATTCTTTTTAGATGCTTTTAGAGCAGAGAAGAAGACGAATAAGGAAGTGTCCACGCAGATGTCAATAGAGTAAAACGCACGTTCACGGCTGGCACGCTCTGTGGTTTTTTTCCTTTCTTATCGCCCAGTCTATATTCCGGTTGAAATATTATACTATTTATACATAAAAGTGTTCCTAAGGATACATTTAAAATTATGTTTGATTGTTCTTGGACAAGTTTATAGGTATAAGTTGAACGAGTTCTCTTCACGTTTCAATGGAGGAGTCGACGCTCTATTTTCTCATTATAACGCGCCAACTAAACAGAGATTTATGGATATAATACATTACTTTTTCTAACAAAAGAACCATGGATTGTCTTCGTTGGACACTTGGGAAGCCCTCAGCAGAAGTTCTTCAAAAGGTAATTGATTTGTTTTCGCTGTGAAATGTGTTATGTGTGAACCGTGATGGCTTATGAATTCATGCAAATGGAAAAATATGTGGGGTGCTATCCTCAAACAATCAAATGTGGTGCTTTCGCCGTAAAGCCTTTTTGAAATCTGACAACGCTGTGATATTGCCAAGAAGCAGAGCTTTTGATGACTATGAAACACTTGTATATTGATGCATGTTTAATAATTCAACTCCCCCCACCGCTCCCTAAGAAGTTAATTGATTTAACAGTAATCTCTGGAGCGTGTCTACAGCTTTACCTCTCTACAGGATTTCAAGGTGCCTTTTTTACCAGAGGAACAGTTGCAAGACCTGTTCCCGTTGGTACTGTACAGAGCAACACACACACGCCACGCCATGCGCGCACACACCCACACACCACACACACACAAAACAGGCCCTCTCTTCCACTATGGCCCGGGGACTGCCTCAGCTCTCTGTTCTTCCATCAGTCGTAAACCACAGCCTCTCCTGCTGAGAACCACTTCAGGTCCAGTCTCTGACTCTTAACTGCTCCACTGAACACATCATGTGGAATGATCTGGAAAAGTGGTCCAAATCCAAGCTAGAGTGATCAAGGCAGCATTTTATGTCAACACTTTACTTTTCACTGCGTAGAAGGTTTTAACTGGTTATTATACGAAGCTGAAGTATGCTGTAGTAATGTCTGATATATACAACATAACGTATGCATAGTGTAATGTAGTCTGTTGCTGTGAGCAGCTGGTTGCTGTTTGCCTGCAGGAGGTCTGCTGTTCTGAAGGCTAAACACAGAAAGCAGTGGTGCAGCTAACACTATCACAGGACTGCCATCTAGACTGAAGAAGATGGATACTTGCTGCACTTAGTCCTCAAAGGGGTTAATTTCTAACAAGGGGGGGGGGCAAAGACAGACTCAGTCAAGCTCTATTTCTCCAACTCACACACCATCCCTCCCCATCTCTATCCCTCACCCCCTCTCTCTTGTTGAAATTGGAAATTAACCCCATTGAGGACTAAGTGAAGAAAGTCGGCATGATCCTTCTCTCCTATCTCTCTCTGATTAAGTAGCTACCCAGGATGATGTAGTTAAGAAGGATATCTTAGTGGAAATAAAGATCTGCCTTGCAATGACTATTACATGACCATTCAGTTAAATGACCCAAAGCCAGAAAGTTAGACTGTTGACCCGAAGAAGTCACACTATTCAAGACGTCTAGGCTCCATTATCGATCGTGGGACAACAACTCTAAATCTGGCTAATGTAATAGCATTGGTCTGTTCAGTTCAGTCTTGATACTCACACTATTATTCCTAACACTGTGGTTGGCAAATCAACTCTTGGCTGAGTCCTTACAACCAGCTTGGAGAGAGACACAACAGCCCCTTGCGACATTTAGTAAATCACAGAAATATAATATCGCAATTATCTTCTGAGAGATGATTATGTACAGTACTACACCCCCCCCCCCCCCCCCCCCC
>QNTS01000551.1:316232-330168 GCA_003317085.1 Hucho hucho | reverse complement strand
TTGGGCCCAATTTGGACATTTTCACTTAGGGGTGTACTCACTTTTGTTGCCAGCGGTTTAGACATTAATGGCTGTGTGTTGAGTTATTTTGAGGGGACAGCAAATTTACACTGTTATACAAGCTGTACACTCACTACTTTACATTGTAGCAAAGTGTCATTTCTTCAGTGTTGTCACATGAAAAGATATACTCAAATATTTACAAAAATGTGAGGGGTGTACTCACTTTTGTGATATACTGTGTATATATATATATATATATATAACAGCCCTGGTTAACGCTAAAGCTAATATAGCCTGCTAACACCTAGCATAGGCTAATGCCACTGAAGGTAAGGGTCAAAGTGCATTCCACTAATACAGATGACACAGGAAGTGGATGAGATTAGAGACACGTGACTGGGGAAGTTCTTAACTCCTAGCATGTCACCAGGGTGGTCATGGCCTATACTTCTAGCTCTGCATCTCCAAACAATAGGTATAATTTAACATTATACAGTATAAGCATGAAGGGTGAAAAGTGCAGTCATGTAAAAAGTAAGGAGAAATGCTGGCACAATGCTGATAGGGCCTAATATATTTAACACCCAATGCTCTGATCTCAATAATCCAAAGTAGCAAATTTGTCAATAGTCCAAAGTGACTTTGTGTTGTTGAGTCACCTCAGACACAGGCAAAGAAGAAGACAGGTTAGTAGACTGAATGGGTAGATTGGCTGGTAGACTGGGGTAATTGTGTCCCAAAAGGAAGATCCTTCCTTTTCTAATCTCATATTCAACTACTGAGAAGGATATGGACATTAGAATTGAATGGTGAAAGTGAAAGCATTTACAGAGGCCAGTACAACCATCCGAGATTGGAAATAGAGCAATAGAAAACAAAAACATTTTCAAATGAATTAGAACAGAACACAGAGAGAACTCACTGAGGAAATGATAAAGGAATGTTTTCTCCTTTGTTCTTATGACTGGATGAGAGGAGAAAGAGACGAGAGGCTTGGAGAGAGAGTCAATGTCTCCTCTCTGTGGCATGTATAACTAGGCCATTTACTGGTCAGACTATACGGCACACACACACACAAACACACGTACACTACTGTAACTGGGGCAGCACAATATTAAATGTGGGACCATAAACTGCTAGTGCTGCCCAGTAAAATGACTATTGATGTGATTACATTCTGTTCTCTTGACATATACATATATATTGATAAATTCTTTTCAGGATTTCAGGTCTAATTACTTCATTCGAGAATGGCGGGACAGGGATTTGAGTTTTGTTTCCTAGTTAATAACCCCTTTTTACCACAGCCCTGCCTTATCTCTGACTCTCTTTCTACGCAAATAGAACTCTTCTCCATTGTCTATACTGACTGAAGCAGAACCTCTACTAGCGGTAATCAGATTAATATTACATAAGGAACCAACTAATCACATTTGTCCATCACTCCCAGAGAGAGAGAGAGAGACAGACAGAGAGACAGAGAGACAGAGAGTGGCAGAGAGCGACAGAGAGCGACAGAGAGAGCAGTAGCTTATCTCTCTATGATGTCAGTGTGTTTGGCTGTTGACGTGTGTGTGACAGTTGATGTACGAGGCAGTCATTGCAGCCTTCTGTGTCTGTGTCAAATGGCAGCATAGTCTCCAGGAACGCCATCACATGCCTGTACTCCCAGGGAATGCCAAATAAGAGATCAAACACAGGTGAGCTCACAGAGAGAGAGAGAGAGAGAGAGAGAGAGAGAGAGAGAAGAGAGAGGTTTCCCATGCCAATAAAGTCCTTTGAATTGAATTGGAGAGAGAGAGAGAGAGAGAGGAGAGAGGGAGAGAGAGAGAGAGAGAGAGAGAGAGAGAGAGAGAGAGGTGTTTCCCATGCCAATAAAGCCCTTTGAATTGAATTAGAGAGAGAGAGAGAGAGAGAGAGAGAGAGAGAGCACAGCACTGACCCACTTAGACAGAGCGGGAGCCATTGGCAGGGTGTATGTAGTCTAAAATGGCTTCCTCTCCTCCTTTTTACCTCTCCTTTCTACTCTCCTCTTTTCCCCTCTCTCCTGTCTCCTCCTCAAATCTCCTCCTCATCTCCTCTTTCCTCCTCTCTTCTCTTCTATCTCCTCCTGTCATCTCCCTCATCTGCACTGAGCTGATAACATAGAAGAGTGAACATCAATGGACAGGTGACTGAACATTGCTTGTAGGAATCCTCCACCATAGACAATATGTTTTATATCTATGTCCTCCACACAGATAGCCACCAGTCTGATGCCAGAGCACTACTGTCAGGTGAATAAATTATTCATCGGAGATACTAGAGTATGTGGCCTTTCCTTTTCTTTCAGAGCACCACTGTCTGACACAAGTTCCTCCTCAGCTCAGAGAAAGCGATAACAAACTGTCTGTCTACAGTGCACCCACCCACTATCTCAACTAATTTACCACTCATCTCTCCACTCCATCTCACAGGAGAGGGACACAGAGAGAGAGATGAGACTCAAAGAGATTTGAGAGAGGACTATGATGAGTATTCACACCAAGCTTTAATGAGGGGATTGAGAGAGAGAGAGAGAGAGAGAGAGAGAGAGAGAGAGAGGAATACTTCCAGTGAGGGGAGGGTGATGTTGGTGGGGGGGCAGAGCTAACCATCAAAGATTAGCTCTGGCCTCTGTCACACACTTGACTTACTGAAGCAATCGTGTGTGTGTGTGTGTGTGTATGTGTGTGTGTGTGTGTGTGTGTGTGTGGGGGGGGGGGAGGTGCCTGTGTGTGTGTATTCTGTTGTATTCTCTAGTAAACAAAGCTACAGTGCATTCATGTCTGTGAGATATTAATAATGTCAGTGACACCACCATATGCATACCCAGGAAGACAATATTGTACCCCTTAATGGACCATTTCCTTACAGCCGCTCTCAAATATATGCAAGAACAATGAGTAGAAAAGTCATTGAGACACCCAGACACACACCCACACGCAGGCACACACACACACACAGACACACACAAAACACGCACAAACACACAGACAAACAGACACACCCAGGCCTCAGTAATCCTCTGGAGCAGTATATCTGGTCTGTCTGGAGGCAGATGGCTGTTCTGGGCCCAGCAGAGAGAGAGAGAGAGAGCCCGTCAGGACTAGCATTGCCAGCAGTAGGAGGCTGTGTTGGCCTGGAGAGGACAGGGATGCTACTCTGCTGCCCAAACACAGACACACACACACACACACACACACACACACACACACACACACACACACACACACACAAGCATACAGTGCCTTCAGAAGTATTCATGCCCCTTGATTTATTACACACTTTGTTGTGTCACAGCCTGAATAAAAAAAATTGTTAATATTTTGATTTTACCCATCTACAGTGGTTCCTCCTTTAAAAGTTGCGTCATATCGCGGCACACCTTGGGGGCTGCTGCAGCATTCTGTGGCATGTTATCTATTTGTCAGCCATTTTTTGCTAGTTTGACCACCATAGAGCATCTTTGAGAAGCATTTGATAGTCTTCCTAATTGGCTTTAACAGAGAATAGTATATGGGATTGATTTTAAGAAATGTGGCTTAACTAATTTGATTAATATTATGGTGTTTATATTCAGAGAAAAACTAAAAACTAAACCCTCAGTGTTTCCGTTAGGATGGAACGGAAGATATGGCGCAGTACAATGGGAGGAAGGAGTAGGCTGTCCTTGTAAGTAAGAATTTGTTCTTAACTGACTTGCCTAGTTAAATAAAGGTTACACTAAGAGCATAACATTTCTGCACCCTAATTTTCAAATTATTGTCTAACCAATACCCAAACGGAGATTAAGTGAAAATAAAAATCGAATTGATTTATCAAGACCGGTCCCCATGCTTGCCTCAGAGCATTGCGAAACAGTGTTAAAATAGTTGTAGGCTTTTGCTTCTAACTACAATATTCTCTTTAAAGAAATAAGACACAATTTTAACAGCACATTACTCAACACTAGTGAGACTCATTTCGCCTATGGTAGGCCTACAGTATATCGAAAAATATTTTTTTCAATGACGTAACTCTCCGCCAATAATTACATTTAGAGGATTGGAGGACTCTAAATTAAAATCTAAGGGGCATTTTCTGTTAGGATCTGTGAGAATATCTAAGGGGCTTTCATATACAGTTGAAGTCGTAAGTTTACATACACCTTAGCCAAATACATTCAAACTCAGTTTTTCACAATTCCTGACATTTAATCCTACTAAAAGTTCCCTGTCTTAGGTCAGTTAGGATCACCACTTTATTTTAAGAATGTGAAATGTCAGAATAATAGTAGAGAGAATTATTTATTTCAGCTTTTATTTCTTTCATTACTATCCCAGTGGGTCAGTTTACATACACTCAATTAGTATTTGGTAGCATTCCCTTTAAATTGTTTAACTTGGGTCAAAAGTTTTCGGGTTGCCACAATAAGTTGGGTGAATTTTGGTCCATTCCTCCTGACAGAGCTGGTGCAACTGAGTCAGGTTTGTAGGCCTCCTTGCTCGCACACGCCTTTTCAGTTCTGCCCCCAAATTTTCTATATGATTTAGGTCAGGGCTTTGTGATGGCCACTCCAATACCTTGACTTTGTTGTCTTTAAACCATTTTGCCACAACTTTAAACCATGATGCTGCCACCCCCTTGCTTCACGGTTGGGATGGTGTTCTTCGGCTTGCAAGCCTCCCCCTTTTTCCTCCAAACATAGCAATGGTCATTATGGCCAAAGAGTTCTATTTTTGTTTCATCAGACCAGAGGACATTTCTCCAAAAAGTACAATCTTTGTCCCCATGTCCATTTGCCAACCGTAGTCTGGCTTTTTTTATGGCGGTTTTGGAGCAGAGGCTTCTTCCTTGCTGAGCGGCCTTTCTGGTTATGTCGATATAGGACTCGTGGCTATAGATACTTTTGTAACTGTTTCCTCCAGCATCTTCACAAGGTCTTTTGCTGTTGTTCTGGGATTGATTTGCACTTTTTGCACAAAAGTACGTTCATCTCTAGGAGACAGAACGTGTCTCCTTCCTGTGCGGTATGATGGCTGCGTGGTCCCATGGTGTTTATACTTGTGTACTATTGTTTGTACAGATGAACGTGGTACCTTCAGGCGTTTGGAAATTGCTCCCAAGGATGAACCAGACTTGTGGTCTACAATTTTGCTTCTGAGGTCTTGGCTGATTTCTTTTGATTTTCCCATGATGTCAAGCAAAGAGGCACTGAGTTTGAAGGTAGGCCTTAGAATACAGCCATAGGTACACCTCCAATTGACTCAAAAGATATCAATTAGCCTATCAGACGCTTCTGACACCATTACATCATTTTCTGGAATTTGTAAACTTATGTATGTAAACTTCTGAACCACTGGAATTGTGATACAGTGAATTATAAGTGAAATAATCTGTCTGTAAACAATTGTTGGAAAAATGACTTGTGTCATGCACAAAGTAGATGTCCTAACCGACTTGCCAAAACTATATTTTGTTAACAAGAAATTTGTGGAGTGGTTAAAAAACGAGTTTTAATGACTCCAATCTAAGTGTATGTAAACTTCCGACACAGTATGTGTGGGGTACAGAGATGAGGGAGTAATTGAAAAATCATGCTAAACACTATTATTGCATACAGAGTGAGTCCATGCAACATTTTATATGACTTTTTAAGCATAATTTTACTCCTGAACGTATTTAGGCTTGCCATAACAAAGGGGTTGAAAACGTATTGACTCAAGACATTTTCAGCTTTTCATTTCATATTTCAAAAACATAATTCCACTTTGACATTATGGGGTATTGTGCGTAGGCAATTAACAAAAAAATGAAATGTAATCCAGTTAAATTCAGGATGTAATAAAACAAAATGTTGAAAAAGTTGTGAATACTTTCTGAAGGCATTGTATCCATCCCTCTCTGTCAATGCCTGAAAGGTTCCTCTCTCGCTGCCAGAGTGCTGCCCAGAGGACCAGGCTCAGGCCTCTTGGAGAGGGAGAGGTTAAGACTCCCACTGCGAGATAAGGGCCATAAGGAAGAGGGCCCTATGGAGAATGCAAGTGGCCCAAAGGACGGGGATAGAAGCCTGAAGAAAGGGAAATAGTGCTCCTTGTGACAAGATTTAAAATGCTTGTGGAGTGTTGGATGTCTCACAAATGGAGGGTACAAACACACTAAGATGGGTGTAACCCGCCCCATCAGGATGGTTAAGGGCCCTAAGGAGTGAAGATGGTATGTGGTGAGTGGTAGGTGTTCTAGCTAAGGAAGGAGTTAATGGTATTTGGAAGGTTAAGTGACCCCAAGGAGCTAAGAGGTCAGATGAAGCAGGGGTAGTGTGGTTAGTAGCCATTACAGGAGAGTTGGAGGCCCTACAGAGGGAGATAGAGACCCTATGGAGGGTGTGAGTTAAGGAGCCGTAGTTACAGTATACTGTATGTACAGCACCCAATGTCACAGGAAGATCATCAAGGATATCAACTACCCGAGCCACTGCCTGTTCCCACCGCTACCATCCAGAAGGCGAGGTCAGTACAGGTGCATCAAAGCTGGGACAGAGAGACTAAAAAACAGCTTCTATCTCAAGGCCAGTAGATTGCTAAACAGCAATCACTAACTCAGAGAGGCTGCTGCCTACATTGCGACCCAATCACTGGCCACTTTAGTAGATGGATCACTAGTCACTTTATACAATGCCACTCTAAATAATGCCACTTTCATGATGTTTCCATATCTTACATTACTCATTTCACATGTATATAGTGTATTTTTATACCATCTATTGCACCTTGCCTATGCCGCTCGGCCATCGCGCATCCATAGACTTACATGTACATATTCTCATTCAAACCTTTAGATTTGTGTGTATTAGGTAGTTGTTGGGGAATTGTTAGATGTTACTTGTTAGATATTACTGGACTATCGGAACTAGAAGCACAAGCACTTCGCTACACTCATATGAACATCTCCTAACCATGTGTATGTGACAAATAACATTTGATCAGCACACAGAGTCCAGTACAGCTACATAAGAGATAGCTAAGAGTTTAGAGAAGGGAACTGTCAGGGTTAAGATGGGTTTAAATTGGGACCTGTCAGCTGTTTACACCACAGTTTAGTATATAATATTGGACTAGGAGCTGGGGCTAGGAGCTCAGAGGCAGGCCATGGTTTGGGACGCTCTCATTATCTGTTCCTCTGCCCATTGGGACAGGTTCAAAAGCACCCTTTACCTTTCAGAGAGACCATCTCTCTTTCTTTTATTTTAGCCCATCTATTTCTCTCTTTCTTTTGCCTCATCCCTTGCTTTATCCCCTCATTATTTTTCCTTAACATTATAAACCTTGCTCTCTTTTTCACTTACCACTACTCTCAAGGACTGCTAGGGCCATGATCATCAGTCACAGTTCCACATTTCAGCAGGAGCCTGTACATGATGCTATTACAAACATAGCATGACTAAACACCTGCCACTACAAATGCATGTTACTTTATGATAAGCGCCTCAGCATTGCGCTCACATGCAGTTATGTCTTGTAGTGTCACAGGGCTGATGTTAGCTGGGTGGCAGGCCAGTGTATCCTGCCTACCTCTGAATGAGTCCAGAGATCATGCTATAATCTGTCATGTTATTGATCTGTTAAACACATATGTTTAGAGAGCTGTTCTAGATGATGGGTGCATGGTCACATATTGATTGTTGATGAGTGCGCTGTCTTTCCCTGGATCAATAGAAGCAGCATCAGTTTGTTAACAAGGTGGTCTCTGAGACATCGATCAATGTGGAGACGGAAATATAATATCACTTTATACTCCAATGGAACCCTCACTTAGCTCAGTATTCACCAGACAGAGAGAAGGAGAGAGACTGATGAAAATAGAAAGATACACTACATGTCCAAAAGTATGTGGACACCCCTTCAAATTAGTGGATTCGGCTATTTCAGCCACACCTGCTTGTTGACAGGTGTATAAAATTGAGCACACAGCCATGCAATCTCCATAGACAAACATTAGCAGTAGGATGGCCTTACTGAAGAGCACAGTGACTTTCAATGTGGCACCGCATAGGATGCCACATTTCCAACAAATCAGCAAATTTCTGCCCTGCTAGAGCTGCCCCGGTCAACTGTAGAGGATTTTATTGTGAAGTGAAAACCTCTAGGAGCAACAACGGCTCAGCCACGAAGTGGTAGGCCACACAAACTCTTTTAATGACCTGCCACTGGCTCTGAGTAAAGCCTGTGGGTCTATGGTTGCTGATGACTCAACACTATACACGTCAGCTACGACAGTAAGTGAAATCCCTGCAACACTTAACAAAGAGCTGCAGTTAGTTTCAGAATGGGTGGCAAGAAATAAGTTAGTCGTAAATATAAAAAAAGCATTGTATTTGGGACAAATAATTCACTAAACCCTAAACCTCAACTCAGTCTTGTAATGAATACTGTGAAAATGTAGCTGTAACTGTCATGGAAAAAACATATTCATGCAACAGTAGCTAAGATGGGAAGAGGTCTGTCCATAATAAAGCGCTGCCCTGCCTTTTAACAACGCTATCAAAAAGGCAGGTCCTACAGGCCCTAGTTTTGTCGCACCTGGACTACTGTCCAGTCGTGTGGTCAGGTGCCACAAAGAGGGACTTAGAAAAATTGCAGTTGCACCAGAACAGGGTAGCACGGCTGGCCCTTTAATGTACACGGAGAGCTAACAATAATAACATGCATGTCAATCTCTCCTGGCTCGAAGTAGAGGAGAGATTGACTTCATCACTACTTGTATTTTTGAGAGGTATTGACATGTTGAATGTACCAAGCTGTCTGTTTAAGAGAGAGAGAGAGAGAGAGAGAGAGAGGGAGAGAGAGGGGGAGAGAGGGGGAGAGAGAGAGAGAGAGAAAACCGTTACAGTTACATATCGCAATATTATTTTGGATGATATTGTATCGATACTTTGACTCCAAGTATGAACTGTTTTTGCTGTGGTACTGTATTCTGTAAAATGGAATTACAGTACCATTTGAAATACAGCAATTATTTCCCCGCCCACAACATTTTCCCACAATGCACCAAAATTAACAGTATGCTCCAGTAAAACTTTTCACAGTATTTTACTGTTGATAATACCAAGTTTACATATAATAGACTGACAAACTGTACTGCGATTCATTTAAAGAGAGTGTGTGAGAGAGAGAGAGAGAGAGAGAGAGATTATAAATATATAACAGAGATGATTAAAGCTAAAGAAAAACATAGTTTCCTAATCACACAGGCTATAATTGTTATTATCATCACGATTTCTGAGCTGATTATTAATTTAACTAATAAACGAATGGTCTAATACCCACAGCTATAGAAAGTATGCTGCTCTCGCTTCGTTTCCACTTGTTGAACATAGCCTATCTCTTCAGGAAGTCATTAGACTGAAGTACTTTGCTAACCAACTATCTAGGCAAATAGGCACGGGAAGTATTGTATTGTCTATGTCTCTCTGTTAGTGTGTGTGATTCTGTGTTACGATTAGAGTTTGAAGGGTTTTTTCTCCTCAGATTGATTGTCAGATCAGCAGAGCCAAACAAGACGGTTCCTTGTTAGCCTGTTCAGGAAAACAATAGCTGCCAATTATCCACTGCTCCCTCTCTCTTTGTTTGTGTGTGTGTGTGTGTGTGTGTGAATTAAATACAATAGTGTTATTGTTTTCAATTAAAACAGTCAAAAATAAACAATAATTTTGCTAGGACTGTGTGTGACTGGTTTGAGTGGGGAGGGGAAAACTGAAAATAAGCTGTTATTGGCAGAGAGGTTTAGAATATTCTTGTTCATCGGTCAATTAATTAATTTACAGCATGGTGATGTCACCATTAGGGCTGGGAATTGCCAGAGACCTCATGTCACGATCTTCAAAGACGGACCAAGTCGCAGCGTGCCGGGTTGAGTAAAACATATTTATTTAGTTGAACTCACCGAAACAAAAGGAAGAACACAACGATCGTAACTCAACGTGTAGCACACAACAGCAACTAACACACTGAACATAAACAATATCCGACACACAGGTGGGGGACTAAACAACCTAAATAGGATTCCCAATTAGAGACAACGACTAACAGCTGCCTCTAATTGAGAACCCAAACCAACCAACATAGAAAATATAACATAGAACAAACACACACCCCTGCTCACGTCCTGACCAAAACCACCATAGAGCAGCCAAAAGGGCTATCTATGGCCAGGACGTGACACCTCATGATAAGATATTATGAAGATCCTTAAGAGCCACAAAATCTATATGTATTGCGATTCGATACTACATTTTATTGTGATTTGATGTTCCAAACATATTGCTCTTTATATGTCTGCTGCAGAAACAAAAGAGAGCAAGAGAAAACAAGGTTTTATCAGACAGGAAAATAAAAGTGCTGAAAACATGTTGGCTCAATATTTAAAAAGAAGATTGAGAACAAGCTTTAGGGAAAATTATCAGAATTTTGGCGCAGGTACAGCCGACTATCGCTAGCTAATGCTACCTACAGTAGCCCCCCCCCCCAAAAAAAATATACATGTCCTCTATATATATATATATATATATATATATATATATATATATATATATATATATATACAGTTTAAATCGCAAGTTTACATACACTTAGGTTGGAGTCATTAAAACTAGTTTTCAACCAATCCACACGTCTTGTTATCAAACTATAGTTTTGGCAAGTCGGTTAGGACATCTACTTTGTGCATGACACAAATCATTTTTCAAACAATTGTTTACAGACAGATTATTTCACTTATAATTCAATGTATCACAATTCCAGTGGGCCAGAATTTTACATACACGAAGTTGACTGTGCCTATAAAACAGCTTGGAAAAATCCAGAAAATGATGTCATGGCTTTAGAAGCTTCTGATAGGCTAATTGACAACATTTGAGTCAAGTGGAGGTGTACCTGTGGATGTGTTTCAAGGCCTACATTCAAGCTCAGTGCCTCTTTGCTTGACATCATGGGAAAATCCAAAGAAATCAGCCAAGATCTCAGAAAACAGTTGTAGATCTCCTCAAGTCTGGTTCATCCTTGGGAGCAATTTCCAAACGCCTGAAGATACCACGTTCATCTGTACAAACAATAGGACACAAGTTTAAACACCATGGGACCACGCAGCCGTCATTCCGCTCAGGAAGGAGACGGGTTCTGTCTCCTAGAGATGAACGTACTTTGGTGCAAAAAGTGCACATCAATCCCAGAACAACAGCAAAGGACCTTGTGAAGATGCTGGAGGAAACAGGTACAAAAGTATCTATATCCACAGTAAAACGAGTCCTATATCGACATAACCTGAAAGGCCGCTCAGCAAGGAAGAATCCACTGCTCCAAAACTGCCATAAAAAAGCCAGACTATGGTTTGCAACTGCACATGGGGACAAAGATCATACTTTTTGGAGAAATGTCCTCTGGTCTGATGAAACAAAAATAGAGCTGTTTGGCCATAATTACCGTTGTTATGTTTGGAGGAAAAAGGGGGAGGCTTGCAAGCTGAAGACCACCATCCAAACCATGAAGCACGGGGGTGGCTGCATCATGTTGTGGGGTTGCTTTTCTGCAGGAGGGACTGGTGCACTTCACAAAATAGATGGCATCATGAGGAAGGGGAAAAATAAGTGGATATATTGAAGCAACATCTCAAGACATCAGTCAGGAAGTTAAAGCTTGGTCGCAAATGGGTCTTCCAAATGGACAATGAGCCCAAGCATACTTCCAAAGTTGTGGCAAAATGAAGGACAACAAACTCAAGGTATTGGAGTGGCCATCACAAAGCCCTGACCTCAATCCTATAGAAAGTTTGTGAGCATAACTGAAAAAGCGAGTGCGAGCAAGGAGGCCTACAAACCTGACTCAGTTACACCAGCTCTGTCAGGAGGAATGGGCCAAAATTCACCCTAACTATTGTGGTAGGCTTGTGGAAGGCTACCCAAAATGTTTGACCCAAGTTAAACAATTTAAAGGCAATGCTACCAAAAACTAATTGAGTGTATGTAAACTTCTGAACCACTGGGAATGTGATGATATTTTGACATTTCACATTCTTAAAATAAAGTGGTGATCTTAACTGACCTAAGACAGGGACTTTTTTTAGGATTAAATGTCAGGAATTGTGAAAAACTGAGTTTGAATGTATTTGGCTAAGGTATATGTAAACTTCCGACTTCAACTGTATACATACATATAGTACCAGTTAAAAGTTTGGACAACCTTTAATAATAGTCTGTTATAGATTTTATGGTTATGACTAAATGTTTGTACATCTAAGAATATTCCATTCTGAAAATGTATGCAATAGAGATAGGGTTATAAGACAGATGGTAGTCCAATTGATGTGTGTGTGTCTAGATATTAACTTTGTGTGTAAACCTGGAACAGGCTAGTATGACTTCATTTCGGGAGTATCTGGGAGAACAAAGAATTCTTTGATTCTACCAGACACATGCGAAATGCTCCCGTCCTTGAAGATAGCGGGGATAGTTAAAGAACCGCCCAAGTTTGACTTATGTTGCAAAGATTGTGATAAGGAATGAATGGGTACTGTGGGAAGACACTATTTCTTGGAAATGGTGGGGCCTTTGTATCTTTGTATTTCAACATTGTACCATATAAAAGACTGTGTACACCTTTTAGAGGCCAGAGTTCTCCTGAATTAAACCATTTACACTTGACTATTGTATTCTGGGCTTCTGTCTGTCTTATTTCAACCAGTATCTTACAAATACTGGGTAACAGACAGAGTTTGTTTAATTGAAGTTCAGTTTGTGAACATTGAGGACAAAATGTCTATAACAATTTGGTCCTTTCGAGCCGGATCTCATATCTGTCTGTCGTCCAGAGATAACACACCGAATACCGTGCACGGGCAGATGATTGCATCCGTAAGATCAGAGACCTGCCCCCTGACATTGGGGAACTATTGCAGGCCAGTGTATATCTAGGAACGACAGAGACGGTGACGAGATCCAACCGACATTGCTTTTCCCAGTCTACAAGACAGGTCAGTAAATCTTAATTCACGAATTTGGGGGGAATGATTAAGATATCTTTGAATTGATATTCTAAAATGCTTAGGATTTAGCAATAAAAGGAGCTTTGTCATTCTAATCAGATTCGCCAGTAAGTTAACTTTAAACGATCGATCCAACGTTATCAGGTCCGAAATGACCTGAGGTAAGGCGTTGCCATAAATAAAACTAGCTTAATAGATCCGGACTTATGTGTGTCTCACTTAAATGTGGGATTTAATTTGTTGTCCACACAGGTTATTAACACAGTATGCTTAATAGATCCGAAATTTTGGCCACACGGGTTATTAACGCAGGAACTTAATAGATCCGGCCTTGATGGCCACACGGGTTATTAAAGTCCAAAAAAGGAGGAGAGGGGAACTTAATATAGCGGTGGGCGATAGAAGATATTAACGTCAACTGAGTCCCAAGAAACAACAGAAAAATAGGCGGTTAACTAGGGCTTGAAGACCCCTGGAAAATAGCTTATAGGGGTAAACGGGTGAGACCTAATGTCCGATTGAAAGTCACCTCTATAGATAAAGTTTCCAGACCGGAGAATCCCACGTAGTAGATTACATATCACATAGGGTGTGGGAATACACATAATTAGAGTCATTTGATAACATTAGGAACCACACACATAGATCATGGAGACCTAATATAGATACACATATTGGGAACATAGAGGGTCAGCCTAGCACACACACATAGGGGGTAGTGACATACACATTACGTGTGAAACACATAGGGATAAGGTTGATTATTAAGAGGGGATATAAAATAAGTAGATGTGGAAACAATGTGAAGCTCAAGAAGCACATCTAACAATATCCACATAGGATGGGGGTTATAGAATAATTAAGCGAGTATTTAAATGTGTATAAACCCAACCTAGGC
>QNTS01000551.1:294019-315687 GCA_003317085.1 Hucho hucho | reverse complement strand
AACTAGTTCATTAGTGGATATTAAGTTTAAAATGGATATTGACGTTGTATTTCGCCACATTCGAACCATCGCTAAAAGTTTAGATTTGACGTTCAATGTTGATAAAATATTATGCTATGTGGTAGAGCAGAAACACGAGGAGTTATGGCTTTGGTAAAGTACTAAGAACCATGCGACTCAAGAAAAACTTCAGTCTCTGTTTTTCTAATTCGGAATAAATGCATAAGTATTGAGACATTGGAGGAGGATATAATAACTAATTAAAGTGGCCTCCCTGTAAAAAGCAGGAATAGGTTTGTTTTAACTATATTTAACAAATAAAAAAATTTAACTGGTAACAAACGTTAGCAAAAAGAGAAGTGATTGGAAGCAAGTAATTAGTGGGATGTTTAAAAGTAAAGGTATGAATAAAACATTACTATTGTTCGACAATCAAGCTGATAAGACAGCACCAACTTTTTGAAGGTCCAACATATGTTAAGTAATAGTTTTGCATTTGACTAAACTAATACAAAGGTTAAACCGATAGGATTACTGGAAAGGGCCTCTGGGATTGGTTAGTTTAAAGTAAGGTCAATTCCACTTAATGGAAAACTATTATATGAGGTTTGAATATAGTGCTTGCTTTCAGGAAAAATGGAAGTCAAATACGTGTGTATGTATGTTAATTAAGGGAGACAATAGATCATGGTTAACAGAAGTAATCTACTGTATAATAGCTATCAAATGTACTGATTGGAAATTGGGATAACAGTGTTTGTACATGATTATGGCAGTGAGAGACCAACCTACAATACCGTGTGTGTGTGTGTGATGTGAATGGGTGTAGAAACAATCAATGAGATTGCGAACGTCTCACTGGGGTGTGGGATTTCATTTGTATAGAACTGTTTTGTAAATCCCTGAATAGTTGAACAATTCCTGGTGAAAACTGATCACTTTCACTAGAAATTGGGGGGAAAACAAAACCCAGGAGAATTTCATGTAGAAAAAATAAAAAACTTTTTGTGAGAAACACTATTCTCTATCCAAATTGTACTATTACTTTAGGAGATTATTATTATCTCCTTAGGAAATTATATGGATAGTGTTTGGGGAATAGAGCCTTGTTCAGTCTGCATATAGGAGTAGAGAGAGAGTTTTGGGCTGAACACACGTGTGTTAGAACATGCAGTAAGACAACCATCAGGATTATTCTGGGGCAGTAAGAAGTATATGGGGTGAAAGGGGTAGGCGCCCATCGCCAGACAGTGCAGATGAGGAGGATAAGATAGATACTGAATTACTAGGTATTTGAGTTAGCTACAGTAGATTTGGCTCTAGCACAGGAACAGAAACCATTTTTAACACTGTTCTGACTCATGAGGCTTCAGGGGGGGAAGCAATGGTACCGGTGCTGATTTCCAAGTTGTGTCCCGTTAACCTATTGGGAAGGGATGTGATGACACTTTTGAATATAGCTGTACCACCCACTGAAAGGGGCATGAAGGCTCACATAGTTAAGAACAACATGGTCATCTGTGGGGACAGCGAACCTTGTTGCTGGTATAGTCAGGACTTAGTCAGAACGGTGGGAGAGTATGGGTTATTGGGTATCAAAGGGAAAGAAGATTAATGACTGGGTATCCGTGGAGGGAGGGGTTGCGCACAGCCCATCCGCAGACAGATACCGTAGGAAGTTTTGTTTGGCATTCCCTAGATATGACTGTTCGTTTACTCAGACTGTGGACTGTAGGGAGGTGGTCATGACGTCAGCTTTGACCTAGAAACATGGGGGAAGAAGGATAAGCCAGTGGCTTGTATTATATTGTTAAATATGCCAAATCTAACAATTGAGCGATGTACTACTTTGAACCCCTCTACTTTAATCCCAATAGCCACTGATGGGTGCCCCCATGACTGTGTGGTGGAGACGGAGAAAGTAGTTCTCCCCAGACCAGATCTAATTGATTTGCCTTTGCCAGATGCTGAAATTACTATGTTTATAGATGAGTCTTCAAGGTAGAACTCAGATGTTTCGAATACAACTGGGTATGATGTTGCTACTCTTACTAAAAACTTAGAGGCTGAATCACGACCTAGTCACTATTCTGTGCAGCAGGCAGAAATTGATTGTTAGATATTTGTTATGATAGAGCCATTTTTAGATATGGTAGTGTTTTGATACAGGGGCAGAGCCTTGTATCAACAGGAGGGATATGGTAGAGATGATTGTTAGATATGGTAGAGATTGTTGGACAACACAAATTACTTAATACATTTTTTTGTTAATACAATATTATAGAATGCATGAATTCTATGATTAAAAGTAGGTTAAGATAGACACAACTGAGTACAGAATGAAATTGGGTAAAATGTCTACTAATAGTATTAATGAGATATTCGGATAACCCCAGACGAGGGATTATCTCCATTTGAGAAAGTATTTGGTAGACCTTTTAGAATGAGAGTTAGGAAGATAGCAGCAGATCACATGAGAAGTTGTTAGCTAACCACACCTGTATGTCAGAGATTTTATGCCCAATAGAAGAACTACAGAAGGAGGTGAGCCATACGATCCAGCCTGGTGACTGGGTGTGGGTCCAGTCTCTGGAGAAAAAGGACTGGAAGCAGCGCCGTTGGGAAGGTCCCTACCAGGTTATGTTGGTCACAGCCTTTGCCATTAGAATATCAGAAAGAGCAACCTGGGTCAACGTTACCCACTGCAGAAAGGTAGGAACACATACAAACACCGTGGAGCACACGCAAAGTTAAAGAGCAGAACTGGACCAATAGGGTCTGGGGGTCGCCTCTGTTAACGAAGATTTCCTACCCGACCTATCATCACTGTAGTGTGTTCAATAGAGGTGTGAGTATGGGGTGGTACCTAGCAGACTGGCTAAGGGCAGGAGAGGGTTGGCGGTTTTTGGGATATGGGGTACCTTGAGCTGCATCATAGTTTTGATGATCTTTTTAATAAATCCTGATTCAACACCTCTAGTATAAATTATATGTCGCTGACAGGTTTAAGAAGTAAAAGACTAGTTATATAATACCCGACCCCTCATGAATAAGAAGGATATAAAGAAGGAGTCCAAATAGGTGATGATGTAAGATTTAAGGTAAATATTAAACATTTCCCTAATAAAGCAGGAATATGGATGCATAATAAATTGTATAAGATAATTCAGGACTTTGTGATAACTTTATATTTCTGTTTGGGACCCACTTCATCTTGTTCCTGGCCTAGGTAATTAAACGTACTAGGGGACCGGGGTATGTGAACGGAAAGTGATCTCGATGGAGTTTTAAACAATATTAATGACTGTAGAGTAGCAGTAACCCTCCAAAGAGTCACAGGAACAGACACGGAATGAAGGTATTGGGCTTACACTGATGATTATGGAGACGATGTTTCCTGTTCATTAATCCAGTCAGTGGAGACCAACTTCACGAAAGATCCAGGTCTTGTAATGGATCTCAATAGATGTCTGTTAATGTGACTGATTTGGGTTCAGAAGTATAGAAGAAAATTCTCAACCTTACAGCTCCTGTAACTGATGTGTGGTGGGCTTGTACCAATAAAGGAGGCCTACGACAGGCATTACCTAAAGAGTGGAGGGGCACTTGTGTTCTGGTATTAGTGGTCCAACCAGTTAGGATTAGACATCAGAGGCCAGTTCTGGACGGGATAACTAGAAAAAGGAGAAATATAGGTTCTATTATATGCAGTTCTATTTGGATGGATGTCATAGGCATCGCCAAAGAAGTTCCAGACGAGTATAAAGCTATGACTCCGATTGGGGAGGGTTTTATCACTACGTTCTTCTGGTGGGTAATGATAACGAAAAATGTTGATTGGATCAATTATATGTATTATAATAAACAAGGATTTGTGAATAAGACTAGAGATGCGGTGATGGGAATCTCTGAACAATTATCCGCCACCTCCCTCATGACCTGGCAAAATAGGTTGGCTCTAGATGTGTTATTGGCTGAAAGGGTGGCGTCTGCAGAAGGGTGGGGGAATAATGTACTGTACCTTCTTCCCCAATAACATAGCTCCAGCTCTGACGAGTTGGTTTGACAATATGTTTGGACAATGGAAAAATGTAATGATTACTGTGTTGTGGGCTACCTTTACCTGTATGACTGTGTTAGTACTTTGTGGGTGTTGTGTGATTCCGTGTGTGAGAGGTTTAATTTCCAGGACTCTGGAGAAATCAATGACACAACAGATGGTGGGATACGGACCGATTCTGAGCTCTGACCAGGGGAATGATGAATACATGCCTCATGACCCTCTAGATGGCTCCAGTTCCTTTACTCATGAGGAAAAATTGTTTGATGAGACAATTTTCAATATTTAGATTAGACCTTAAATGTTATGCTGTTTCTTTTCATGAAGATCATAATGAAAATCCTAACCAGAAGAGTTATGATTGGATATAGGCCTAGAACAGTAATTGATGAGGACCAGATGTAAATACATGTATTGGTTTTATATAATCGTTTTGGTGTCATTAGTAATTCTAATCAATATAGATGGGTGATTGTGTGTAAAAATGTAGTCAATAGGGTGGATTGTTATAGATTTTATGGTTATGACTAAATGTTTGTACATCTAAGAATATTCCATTCTGAAAATGTATGCAATAGAGATAGGGTTATAACACAGATGGTAGTCCAATTGATGTGTGTGTGTCTAGATATTAACTTTGTGTGTAAACCTGGAACAGGCTAGTATGACTTCATTTTGGGAGTATCTGGGAGAACAAAGAATTCTTTGATTCTACCAGACACATGCAAAATGCTCCCGTCCTTGAAGATAGCGGGGATAGTTAAAGAACCGCCCAAGTTTGACTTATGTTGCAAAGATTGTGATAAGGAATGAATGGGTACTGTGGGAAGACACTATTTCTTGGAAATGGTGGGGCCTTTGTATCTTTGTATTTCAACATTGTACCATATAAAAGACTGTGTACACCTTTTAGAGGCCAGAGTTCTCCTGAATTAAACCATTTACACTTGACTATTGTATTCTGGGATTCTGTCTGTCTTATTTCAACCAGTATCTTACAAATACTGGGTAACAGACAGAGTTTGTTTAATTGAAGTTCAGTTTGTGAACATTGAGAACAAAATTTCTATAACATAGTCAAGACATCAAAACGATGAAATAACACATATGGAATCATGTAGTAACCAAAAAAAGTGTTAAACAAATCAAAATATATTTTATATTTGAGATTCTTCCCCCTTTGCCTTGATGACAGCTTTGCACATTCTTTTCATTCTCTCAACCAGCTTCATGAGGTATCACAAATCAGGATATTACTTCATTCAAAACAGCAATGACACAGTAGAGTTCTAAGAACCCTATTATGTTGCATAAAACAACCATTTGATGCAATAACAGTATTATAGCATAATCTATAGTCAAATATCGATATAATACTGTCCAAAAATAATATTGCGATATGTAACTGTATTGATTTTCCCCCATCACTATTGCAGGCCAAAATTCCCTCCCACCAGAACAGGCTGAATTTTCAGGTGGTCTTTCAAACATCTCTTACACTGAAAGGGCATTATCATTATTATTAAATTATACATAAAACACAGGAAATCCTGTTTTTGACTGCACTAGGCCTTTAAAAAGGCTTTGGAAGTGTCATTTCCACTTTGAAATTTCTGACTTAATTTCCCCTTACAAAAATGACACTATTTATCAGAATGCAGCAGCCACTACTTTAAAACCAATAGGATGCGGTGTAGCATAGTGTGCTTCGCTTTAGGGTGTGACAGGTTTAATATGCATCACTGCATCCTTTATCAGAAGGTCGACTTGACCTCTCTTAATTCCCGTAGATCACCTCACTTCTCCCTTTTTGTTTACAAAGCTCTTCCGCACAAGCTTCCAAAAAGCTTCCAACACTTCTCTGTTAAAAAAAACCCTTGAGTCTATTGACGTACCGGTGCGTCAGTCTAAGTAAAATAATTAAAAAAAATCTGCATTAGCATCTATCAGTTTAAGCTAAAGTTATCTGTTTTTTTGCATGGGCCGCGGGGCTCCAAACCGGCTAATAGGGTTCGTTAACTTTTGAGGTCCCTCGTGTCTCTACCAACATAGGTAAATTAGCTTTTGGTTTTAATGGAATAATTAACAAACCTCATTAAATCTTGAATCCCTGACTAGGGATGAATTCACTGATGTTTTGGTTGATTGTGGTGGTTTATTAGTGTTGTGGTTGATTGTGGTGGTTTATTAGTGTTGTGGTTTATTGTGGGGGTTTATTAGTGTTCTGGTTGATTATGGTGGTTTATTCGTTTTGTGGTTGGTTGTGGTTGTTTATTCGTGTTGTGGTTGATTGTGGTGGTTTGTTAGTGTTGTGGTTGATTGTGGTGGTTTATTAGTGTTCTGGTTGATTATGGTGGTTTATTCGTTTTGTGGTTGGTTGTGGTTGTTTATTCGTGTTGTGGTTGATTGTGGTGGTTTATTAGTGTTGTGGTTGATTGTGGGGGTTTATTCGTTTTGTGGTTGGTTGTGGTTGTTTATTCGTGTTGTGGTTGATTGTGGGGGTTTATTAGTGTTCTGGTTGATTATGGTGGTTTATTCGTGTTGTGGTTGATTGTGGTTGCTTATTCGTGTTGTGGTTGATTCTGGTTGTTTATTAGTGTTGTGGTTGATTCTGGTTGTTTATTAGTGTTGTGGTTTATTGTGGTGGTTTATTTGTGTTGTTGAGTTGTGGAGTGTCTGTATCTGCTGTATCCTGTAGTTAATTTTTTGCTGTTTTATTGATTTATTGAATTATCACGTTGTGAGGTGTTTATTTGTTCTCATGGCACCATTGTGAATGAGAAACTGGTCTCAATTGGGCTCTCCCAAATAAATAAAATATTAAATAATCTGAACACTTACACACAAACGTACACACAAACACACACAAACACCCATAAACACACTTACACACAAGCACACACATGCCCTCAGAACGTACACACACACACACACACACACACACACACACACACACTCAACACTGCTGTTTTATTGTATGCTATTTATTCTACTGAGACCAGGTCACTACCCACTTTACATTTATAAATACAGTGTAACTACTATGCATACTACCTCTCTATTACTTCAATTACTTGTTATTTTGTACTCCTTTTATTGTTCTTTTTTACATTTATTAATGTACAGATGTAGGATTTTAATTTGATCAGCCTGTTGCAGCAATGCAGGAAATGTAAAACCTGTAGTGTATTTCAGATATAAAAAGGCTTTTGAAGTTTGGAATTTTCATTTTGAAATGTCAGACTTTATTTTCCCTTACGAGAAAAGTATTAACCCCTACAAAAATATCCATTAATTATTATCCACACAATAATTAACATTACCTGTTGCTGCAGGATTATTTTCCTGGCTCAAAATAATATCTTACAGTGCCTTGCAAAGGTATTCATTCACCTTGGCGTTTTGACTATTTTGTTGCATTGCAACCTGTAATTTAAATTGATTTTTATTTGGATTTCATGTAATGGACATACTCAAAATATTCCAAATTGGTGAAGTGAAATGAAAAAAATAACTTGTTTCATTAAATTCAAAAAAATATAAAATGGAAAAGTGGGGAATGCATATGTATTCACCCCCTTTGCTATGAAGCCCCTAAATAAGATCTGATGCAACCAATTACCTTCAGAAGTCAGTAAAGTACACCTGTGTGCAATTAGTAAAGTACACCTGTGTGCAATCTAAGTGTCACATGATCTGTCACATGATCTCAGTATATATAGACCTGTTCTGAAAGGCCCCAGAGTCTGCAACACCACTAAGCAAGGGGCACCACCAAGCAAGCGGCACAATGAAGACCAAGGAGCTCTCCAAACAGGTCAGGGACAAAGTTGTGGAGAAGTACAGATCAGGGTTGGGTTATAAAACAATATTCGAAACTTTGAACATCCTACGGAGCACCATTAAATCATTATTAAAAAAATTAAGAATATGCCACCACAACAAACCTGCCAAGAGAGGGCTGTCCACCAAAACTCGTGGACCAGGCAAGGAGGGCACTAATCAGAGAGGCAACAAAGAGACCAACAATAACCCTGAAGGAGCTGCAAAGCTCCACAGTGGAGATTGGAGTATCTGTCCATAGGACCACTTTAAGCCGTACACTCCACAGAGCTGGGCTTTACAAAAGAGTGGCCAGAAAAAAAGCCATTGCTTAAAGGAAAAATAAGCAAACACGTTTGGTGTTCGCAAAAAAGTAATGTGGGAGACTCCCCAAACATATAGAAGAAAGTACTCTGGTCAGATGAGACAAAAATGTAGCTTTTTGGCCATCAAGGAAAACGCTATGTCTGGCGCAAACCCAACACATCACCCAGAAAACACTATCCCCACAGTGAAGCAAGGTGGTGGCAGCATCATGCTGTGGGGATGTTTTTCATCGGCAGGGACTGTTAAACTTGTCAGAATTGAAGGAATGATGGATGACGCTAAATACAGGGAAATTCTTGAGGGAAACCTGTTTCAGTCTTCCAGAGATTTGAGACTGGGACGGAGGTTCACCATCCAGCAGGACAATGACCCTGAGCATACTGCTAAAGCAACACTCGAGTGGTTTAATGGGGAAACATTTAAATGTCTTGGAATGGCCTAGTCAAAGCCCAGACCTCAATCCAATTCAGAATCTGTGGTATGACTTAAAGATTGCTGTACACCAGTGGAACCCATCCAACTTGAAGGAGCTGGAGCAGTTTTGCCTTGAAGAATGGGAAAAAATCCCAGTGGCTAGATGTGCCAAGCTTTTAGAGACATACCCCAAAAGACTTGCAGCTGTAATTCCTGCAAAAGGTGGCTCTACAAAGTATTGACTTTGGGGGGGGGTGAATAGTTTTGCACTACCTTGGATTTTCTCCTACCATATCTATTGTGTTATATTCTCCTACATTATTTTAACATTTCTACAAACTCAAAGTGTTTTCTTTCCAATGGTACCAATTATATGCATATCCTGGCTTCAGGGCCTGAGCAACAGGCAGTTTACTTTGGGCACGTCATTCAGGCGGAAATTGAGAAAAAAGGGGCCTAGCCCTAAGTTAAGCATTTCGCTGTCCCTTTTATTACCTGCTATAAATTGTGTTGCGACTAATCAACAGAGAGACGAGAGGGTTTTGTGTAACACCCTCAGAGGAGGACCGAGTGTTTCAGTGGAGACAGGACAGAGAAGCAGGCCTTGAGGTAAATATGGAGATTCAGAGGCATTTCTGTCCAGGACAGAGAACCTCTGTCTACACTTGACACTTACATACAGTGAGGGAAAAAAGTGTTTGATCCCCTGCTGATTTTGTACGTTTGCCCACTGACAAAGAAATGATCAGTCTATAATTTTAATGGTAGGTTTATTTGAACAGTGAGAGACAGAATAACAACAAAAAAATCCAGAAAAACGCATGTGAAAAAATGTTATAAATTGATTTGCATTTTAATGAGGGAAATAAGTATTTGACCCCTCTGCAAAACATGACTTAGTACTTGGTGGCAAAACCCTTGTTGGCAATTACAGAGGTCAGACGTTTCTTGTAGTTGGCCACCAGGTTAGCACACATCTCAGGAGGGATTTTGTCCCACTCCTCTTTGCAGATCTTCTCCAAGTCCTTAAGGTTTCGAGGCTGACGTTTGGCAACTCGAACCTTCCGCTCCCTCCACAGATTTTCTATGGGATTAAGGTCTGGAGACTGGCTAGGCCACTCCAGGACCTTAATGTGCTTCTTCTTGAGCCACTCCTTTGTTGCCTTGACCGTGGGTTTTGTCATGCTGGAATACCCATCCACGACCCATTTTCAATGCCCTGGCTGAGGGAAGGAGGTTCTCACCCAAGATTTGACGGTACATGGCCCCGTCCATGGTCCCTTGGATGCGGTGAAGTTGTCCTGTCCCCTTAGCAGAAAAACACCCCCAAAGCATAATGTTTCCACCTCCATGTTTGACGGTGGGGATGGCGTTCTTGGGGTCATAGACAGCATTCCTCATCCTCCAAACACGGCGAGTTGAGTTGATGCCAAAGAGCTCCATTTTGGTCTCATCTGACCACAACACTTTCACCCAGTTGTCCTCTGAATCATTCAGATGTTCATTGGCAAACTTCAGACGGGCATGTATATGTGCTTTCTTGAGCAGGGGGACCTTGCGGGCGCTGCAGGATTTCAGTCCTTCACGGAGTAGTGTGTTACCAATTGTTTTCTTGGTGACTATGGTCCCAGCTGCCTTGATATCATTGACAAGATCCTACCGTGTAGTTCTGGGCAGATTCCTCACCGTTCTCATGATTATTGCAACTCCACAAGGTGAGATCTTGCATGGAGCCCCAGGCCGAGGGAGATTGACAGTTCTTTTGTGTTTCTTCCATTTGCGAATAATCGCACCAACTGTTGTCACCTTCTCACCAAGCTGCTTGGCGATGGTCTTGTAGCCCATTTCAGCCTTGTGTTGGTCTACAATCTTGTCCCTGACATCCTTGGAGAGCTCTTTGGTCTTGGCCATGGTGGAGAGTTTGGAATCTGATTGATTGATTGCTTCACTCCCTTTAAGAGTGTGCTCCTAATCTCAGCTCATTACCTGTATAAAAGACACNTGGGAGCCAGAAATCTTTCTGATTGAGAGGGGGTCAAATACTTATTTCCCTCATTAAAATGCAAATCAATTTATAACATTTTTCACATGCGTTTTTCTGGATTTTTTTGTTGTTATTCTGTCTCTCACTGTTCAAATAAACCTACCATTAAAATTATAGACTGATCATTTCTTTGTCAGTGGGCAAACATACAAAATCAGCAGGGGATCTAATACTTTTCCCCCTGACTGTAAGACTTCTGCTATCAGACTACTACCATAGGTCTAAACACACAAAAGTTGCATTGTGGTCGGATTGAGTTCAGATCTGGCTGACCACGTCAGGAGGTGGTCAGGGACACATTGTCTGCGGATTTTTCCTCAGTCTGGATGCAATCAGGCTACCGAAAGCGCACACAGTGGGCGACGTCATCAGCACTCTCCAGAAAACGTGTATTTTGGGAGAGAGAGGAACCTTTGGAGGAAATAAGTTCCTAGCGTGTGGGGAAAGTGTTTGCTGGGTTCATAAATGCTAGCCAGCTAGCTTATTTAGGGAAAAAAAAAATGTGTCTGGAGTTATGCCAACTTCTTTGCAATCCCTTTAGCTTTGCTTGCTAGCCTGCTGGCTAGTTACAGAGGTTATTAACTGGCTAGCTAGCTACAGTAGTTGGCTAACTGACTGCCATCAAGTTGTTGTTGTGTTTATTATCAGATTTAGCCTATTCCACCATTTGCAGAATGCATACTGTCATTTGAATATAGTGTGTGAAAAGGGAATCTGGACACAATGTGGATAATTATGGTAGACATTTACAGTCCCTTCAGAAAGTATTCACACCACTTGACTTTTTCCATATTTTGTTGTGTTACAGCCTGAATTTAAAATGTATTAAATTGTGATTTTGTGTCACTGGTCTACACCGAATACCCCATAATATCATTGTGGAATTATGTTTTTAGAAATGTTTACAAATTAATAAAACACATTAATCTGAAATGGCTTGAGTCAATAAGTATTCAAGTCTTTTCTTATGGCAAGCCTAAATAAGTTCAGGAGTAAAAATGTGCTTAACAAGTCACATAATAACTTGCATGGACTCACTCTGTGTGCAATAATAGTGTTTAATATGATTTTTATTGACTGCCTAATTTCTGTACTTCACACATACAATTATCTGTAAAGTCCCTCAGTCGAGCAGAACATTTCAAACACAGACTCAACCACAAAGACCTGGGATGTTTTCCTATTCCTCGCAAAGAAGGGCGGCTATTGGTAGATGGGAAGAAGAAAAAAACAGACATTGAATATCCCTTTGATTATGGTGAAGATATTAATTACACTTTGAATGGTGTATCAATACACCCAGTTACTACAAAGATACAGGCGTCCTTCCTAACTCAGCTGAGAGAAGGAAACCACTCAGTGATTTCACACAATGAGGTCAATGGTGACTATATAACAGTTCCAGAGTTTAATGGCTGTGATAGGACAAAACTGAAGATGGATCAACAACATTGTAGTTACTCCACAATACTAACCTAAATGACAGTGTGAAAAGAAGGAAGCCTGTACAGAATACAAATATTCCAAAACATGTATCCTGTTTGCAATAAGGCACTAAAGAAAAATAAATGCACAAAAAGGTGGCAAACAAATTAACTTTATATTCTGAATACAAAGCTTAATGTTTGAGGCAAATCCAAAAGAACAAATCATATTTTCAAGCATGGTGGTGGCTGCATCATGTTATAGGTATACTTGTTATCGTCAAGGACTAGGGAGTTGTTTAGGATAAAAAATAAAAGGAATAAAGCTAAGCACATGCAAAATCCAAAAAACCTGGTTCACTCTGCTTTCAACAGACACTGGGAGACAAATTCACCTTTCAGCAGGAAAATAACCTAAAACACAAGGCCAAATATACACTGGAGTTGTTTACCAAGATGACAGTGAATGTTCTTGAGTGGCTTAGGTACAGTATTGACTTAAATTAACTTGAAAAAGGCTGTCTAGCAATGACCACAACCAACTTGACCGAGAGAATTTTAAAAGAATAATGTGCAAATAATGTTCAATCTAGGTATGTAAAAGCTCTTAGAGACTTACCCAGAAATACTCACAACTGGGTTCGCTGCCAAAGGTTATTCTAAGATGTATTGACTTAGGGGTGTGGATACTTAAGTAAATTTGATATTTCTGTATTTCATTTTGAATACATTTGCAAACATTTCTTAAAACATGTTTTCACTTTGTCATTATGGGGGTGAGATGGGTGAGAAAAATGTAATATTTAATCCATTTTGAATTCAGGCTGTAACAACAAAATTTGGAATAATAAGTAAAAGGGTATTAATACCTTCTGGCACTTTAAATGTACGTGTAGATGCATGATGTGTCATCATCAGAATTCAATGATCAGAATGCAAAAGCTGCAAGAACAGTCAAATCACACTCAAGCCTCACAGCAGCATAGTATAAGACTCACACACAAACACACAATTACTCAGAGACCACTTACAGCAACAGTACGTGTTTGAGGCATCACCATGGAAACCCATGTACAGGAAAGGATAAAGGAGATTTCAGAGAAAAACCATTCATCTCTTTCTCAGGCTGTCAGAGACAAAGATCTGCTTGTGCTAGTATGGTAAAGACAGAGCCTAGGGTATGCACAGGGATATGGGGAGTACCTGAAAATATTGTCTCTCTCGGATCAATGGTCATTCAACAGTAAAATGGTCAAGTTGTTGCGTTATACTGCATTTACACAGCAACCTTTACGGGTGTGAAGGTTTATTAACTTCTTAGGGAGCAGCTCCCGAGGTGACAGTTTTGGAGAGTCTGGCGTGCCCAAAGTAAAATGCCTCCCACTCAGGCCCAGAAAATAGGATATGCACATAATTAGTACTATTGGCTAGGAACCACTCTGCAGTTTCTCAGAGTGTTAAAATATTGTCTGTGAGTATAACAGAACGAATATGGCAGGCCGAAAACCCGAGGAATTTCTGTCCTGGAAAAAGTGTATTTGAAAATGACCATATAAGGGAGTAAGATTTCAGTACCTATTGCTTCCACTGGATGTCAACAGTCTCTAGACAGTGTTTTGATTCTGTTTAGTTGATCTGGATGGTAATAAAAGAAGAATTGGGAAGTGGTCACCAGAAGTAAACAGAAGAGGATGCGCGTTCACAGGCTTGCGCGCGCTTTGTTTTTTTCCTTTCCTATCGCCCAGTTCATAATCCGGTTGAAATATTATACTAAATATACATAAAAGTGTTCCTAAGGATACATTATCAATGATGTTTGATTGTTCTTGGACAAGTGTATAGGTATAGGTTGAACGAGTTCTCTTCACGGTTCAATGGGCGAGTGGACGCTGTATTTTCTCATCATAACGCACCAACCACTCCCTAAGTAGTTAATAAACATTCAAATGTTTAAACGAAATTGGGACGTTAACTTCAAGTAAAAATCCCTTACCGAGAAACATTATTTATTTTTTCACAAAATTTCAAGTGGTAGTTGTTCTCAGAACTACCACTAGCAGGTCTCGATCATCATCACAAAATTTAAAAAATAATAACTGTAAGCAAATATCTAAACGCAACAGTTCTGTAACGTTAGTAGAAGATATGCATCTTTCAAATTATTTGCTATGAATGTAAAGTGATCCGCACATCATCATCGTTAACCTCTTAGTGCAAGGGTCTAGTTTCCTGAATTTCCGCCTGTCAGACGTGCCCAAAGTAAACTGCCTGTTACTCAGGCCCAGAAGCTAGGATATGCACATAATTAGTAGTATTGGATGGAAAACACTCTGAAGTTTCTGAAACTTTTAAAATAATGTCTGTGAGTATAACAAAACTGATATGGCAGGCGAAAACCTGAGGGAAATCCATCCAAGAAAATATCATTTTGTGAGCTTGCTCATTTTCCAATGGGTTGCTATAGGATCTGCTGAAATCCAGCTCCCAGGTTGCAGTACCAATGGCTTCCACTAGATGTCAACCGTCTTTAGACAAGGTTTCATGCGTTTACCTTGAAAACTAGAGGAATAGAGGAAGTTTATATAATGGGAGTGAGGAAGTGCCTTTTGGGTTTGGCACGCAGGACCGCGAGCATGCCCCTCGGTTTTTTACTTTTCTATTGCTCAAGATATGATCTGTGTGAAATATTATAGTTAATATACATAATAGTGTACCTAAGGATCAATTAAAAACGTTTTTTGATTTGTTTGGACAAAGTTTATAGGTATATTTTTAACGGTCTCTATGTCTTCTATATTGGGCGAGTGGAAGGTGGATTTTCTGAACAGAACGCGCCAACCAAACGGAGCTTATGGATATAAAGAGGGACTTTTTCGAACAAAAGGAACATTGATTGTCTTGCTTGGACTCTTCGGATTACCATCAGCAGAAGATCTTCAAAGGTAAGCGATTTATTTTAGCTCTTTTTATGTGTTTTGTGACAACCGAGCTGGTTTTATTATTATGCTAATGGAAGAAGTACACGGGGCGCTGTCCTCAGACAATCAAATGTTATGCTTTCGCCGTAAAGCCTTTTTGAAATCTGACAATGCTGTGAGATTGCCAAGATTCTAAGCTTTTGAAGAGCATGCAACATTTGTATTTTGATGAATGTTTGAAATGAGTATGTCTGTAATTTGAAGTTGGCGTTCTGCAATTTCACTGCAATTTCACCGTCCCACTGTGCGCAGAGGTTAAGTTGGAAAAATGAAAGAGAAACGCAAGCGACAGCAGAGAACAGCTTGCTCTGCCCAAATTCAGTACAGTATCCTCTGCTGCTGCGCTGTGCTTTTAGCTCACCCAAAGTTACAATGTAGCGATTGGTGCTTAGGAAACTTGATGGTGTATGGACTGTCTGCTGGTAACATATGTCAGCAACTTCCTCTGTTATGCTGTCAAACTATCGTATATAAACTACATGACCAAAAGTATGTGGACACCTGCTCGTCGAACATCTCATTCAAAAGCATAGGAATTAATATGGAGTTGGTCCGCTCTTTGCTGCTATAACAGCCTCCACTCTTCTTGGAAGGCCTTCTGCAAGATATTGGAACTTGCTTCCATTCAGCCACAAGAGCATTAGTTAGATCAAACAACATTAAAGCACAGAATAAATAGTTTTTCTATTATATATTTTTTGTAATGTTTAGACCAAAGCTTTGTTTTGACTACAGTATGCTCAGTTATCTACTTAGGGAGTGGTGGGGCGCCCCACTCCCGACACTACCCGGTGAAATGCAAGGCACCAAATTCAAAATCCAAAAGTTGAATTATTAAACATTCATCAATATACAAGTGTTGCATAGCCATAAAAAGCTCTGCTTCTTGGCAATATCACAGCGTTGTCAGATTTCAAAAAGGCTTTACGGCGAAAGCACTATATTTGATTGTTTGAGAGTTGCACCTCCAATAATTTCCCATTAGCATAAATTCATAAACCATCGCGGTTCACACAAAACACATTTCACAGCGAAAACAAATCCCTTACCTTTTGAAGAACTTCTGCTGAGGGCTTCCCAAGTGTCCAACGAAGACAATCCATGGTTCTTTTGTTAGAAAAAGTAATTTATTATATCCATAAATCGTTTGGTTGGTGCGTTATGATCAGAAAATACAGCGTCTACTCGCCCATTGAACCGTGAAGAGAACTCGTTCAACCTATACCTATACACTTGTCCAAGAACAATCAAACATCATTGATAATGTATCCTTAGGAACACTTTTATGTATATTTAGTATAATATTTCAACCGGAATATAGACTGAGCTATAAGAACGGAAAAAAACACAGAGCGCGCTTGGCGAGAGCGCACGTCCTCTTCTATTGACATCTGAGGGGACACTTCCTGGTTTCCTCTTCTTCTCTGCTCTAATGCATCTAATAAAAATCTGAACACTGTCTCGAGACTGTTGACATCCAGAGGAAGCGATCGGTACTGCATTCATATGCCCTTTTATGGGCATTTTCATGAGGGAGGGGTTCCGAATGAGGCACTCTGTCAAAACCACTTTTTCCAGGACAGAAATTCCTCGGGGTTTCGCCTGCCATATCCGTTCTGTTTTACTCACAGACAAATGGCTAACACTTTTAGAAAGTTCAGAGTGTTTCCTATCCAATGGTACCAAATATGTGCATATCCTATTTTCTGCGCCTGAATGGGAGGCATTTTACTTTGGGCACGCCAGGCTCTCCAAAACGGTCACCTCGTGCGCTACTCCCTAAGAAGTTAAACAATTTTAAGGCAATGGTAAAGGCAATACTAATTGAGTGAATGTAAACTTCTAACCCACTGGGAATGTGATGAAAGAAATAAAAGCTGAAATAAATCATTCTCTCTACTATTATTCTGACATTTCACATATTTACAGTAAAGTGGTGATCCTAACTGACCTAAGACAGGGCATTTTTACTAGGATTAAATGTCATGAATTGAGAAAAACTGAGTTTAAATGTATTTGGCTAAGGTGCATGTAAACTTCCGACTTCAACTGTTTCTGCTATATGTGTTTACAGCTAAGACCCCTCATGTTCCCTGATTAAGAGGTGATGACCACACCACTACCACTGTCAACTCTCCTGACATGAACTCAAGCTATTTCTCATGCGCCCTCTCATTCATTGGAGCATTGAATGTTTCCTATCCAAGCATAGTGAGTAACCCTGTGAATTGTATGTCAATACTGAATGAACACTAACACTATCACATTATTACACATCAATTATATTTTACACATTTATTCATAGCACTTATGTCTAACTGTGTTGTGTATTGTTTTTTTTGTTGTAATATCAGTCAAATCCTGTCCTGCCCTCAGCAGAAGAAGTGAGCTCTTCTCCAACACCCTCCATCCATGATGAGCCAGTGTCCTGAAGTCAACCCTCTGAAAACATCAACCCCTGTCCTGTCGTGTACTGAATTCAAGCCTCTGAAAACATCAACCCCTGCCATGTAGTGCCTTGAAGACAAGACTCTGAACACAACAAGTCTTGCCTTACACCATCATTTAATCACTGCTGTGATCCCTTCCCAACAAGGGTTTTTCTTTCTTTTTACAATTTTTAACATGGTAAAATAATAGTGAAGACATCAAAACTATGAAATAACACATATGGAATCTTGTAGTAACCAAAGAAGTGTTAAACAAATAAAAACATATTTCTTATTTTAGATTATTCAAAGTACCCAGCCTTTGCCTTGATGACAGCTTTGCAAACTCTTGGCATTCTCTCAAACAGCTTCACAAGGAATGTTTTTCCAAAAGTGTTGAAGGAGTTCCCACATATGCTGAGCACTTGTTGGCTGTTTTTTCTTCACTCCAAGGTCCAACTCATCCCAAACCATCTCAATTGGGTTGAGGTCGGGTGACTGTGGAGGCCAGGTCATCTGATGCAAGACTCCATCACTCTCCTTCTTGGTCAAATAGCGCTTACACAGCCTGGAGGTGTGTTTTGGGTCATTGTCCGGTTGAAAAACAAATGATAGTCCCACTAAGTGTAAACCAGATGGCGTATCGCTGCAGAATGCTGTGGTAGCCATGCTGGTTAAGTGTGCCGTGAATTCTAAATAAATCACCGACAGTGTCACAAACAAAGCACCCCCTCACCATCACACCTCCTCCTCCATGTTTCATGGTGGGAACCACACATGCGGAGATCATCCGTTCACTTACTCTGAGTCTCACGAAGACACGGCTGTTGGAACCAAAAATCTCACATTTGGACTCATCAGACCAAAGGACAGATTTCCACCAGTCTAATGCCCATTGCTCATGTTTCTTGGACCAAGCCAGTTTCATCATAGAGCTTGATGGTTTTTGCAACTGCACTTGAAGAAACTTTCAAAGTTCTTTACATTTTCCGGATTGACTGACCTTCATGTCTTAAGGTAATGATGGACTGTCATTTCTCTTTGCTTATTTGAGCTGTTCTTGCCATACAATGGACTTGGTCTATTACTTATCAGATGACTTTACTGAGTTTGAGTAATCTAAAAGTTAGGTTACTGATTACAATTTTGGACAGGGTAACTAGTAACTGTAACGGATTATATTTAGATAGTAACCTACCCAACCCAGTGTAAGGACATAATAAAACAAGAAAATGCTGATCCAGAAGCGGCACTCCTAGTGGCCGGGGACTTGAATGCAGGCAAACAAATATGTTCCGGGATTCATCCAATGACATTGAGGAGTATACCACCTCAGTCACCGGTTTCATCAATAAGTTCATTGACGACGTCGTCCTCACAGTTACCGTACGTACATATCCCAACCAAAGCCATGGATTACAGGCAACATCCGCACCGAGCTAAAGGCTAGAGCTGCCCCTTACAAGGATCGGGACACTAATCTGGACACTTATAAGAAATCCCGCTATCTCCTCAGTCGAATCTTCAAACAGGCAAAGCGTCAATAAAGGACTAAGATTGAATCCTACTAAACCGGTTCTGATGCTAGTCGGATGTGGCAGGGCTTGCAAACTATTATGGACTACAAAGGGAAAACCAGCCGTGAGCTCCCAAGTGAAGTGAACCTACCGGTAGAGCTAAATGCCCTTTATGCTCGCTTCAAAGCGAGAGCAACAGCTGTTCCAGACGACTGTGTGATCACGCTCTCCATTGCCGATGTGAGCAAGAACTTGAAACGGGTCAACATTCACAAGGCCGCGGAGCGGATTACTAGGACGTGTACTCAAAGCATGCGCGGACCAACTGGCAAGTGTCTTCACTGACATTTTCAACCTCTCCCTGACCGAGTCTTCAATACCTACATGTTTCAAGCAGACCACCATAGTCCCTGTTTCCAAGAAAGAGAAGGTAACCTGCCTAAATGACTACCGGACGTACCACTCACGTGAGTAGCCATGAAGTGCTTTGAAAGGTTGGTCACAGCTTACATCAACACCATCATCCCGGAAACCCTAGACCCACTCCAATTTACATATCGCCCCAACAGATCCACAGATGACGCAATCTCAATTGCAATCCACACTGCCCTTTCCCACCTGGGCAAAAGGAACACTTATGTGAGAATGCTGTTCGTTGACCACAGCTCAGCGTTCAGCACCATATGTCAAATGGCTACCCAGACTATTTGCATTGCCCCTCCCCCCTATCCACACCACTGCCACTCTCTGTTGTCATCTATGCATAGTCACTTTAATAACTCTACCTACATGTACATACTACCGCAACTAACTGGTGCCCCCGCACATTGACTCTGTACCGGCACCCCCCTATATATATTGTTATTTTTTACTGCTGCTCCTTAATTACTTGTTACTTTCATCTCTTATTCTTGTCTGTATTTTTTGGGGGCTCGTAAGTAAGCATTTCACTGTAAGGTCTACACCTGTTGTATTCGGCGCATGTGACTAATACAGTTGATTTTGATTTGATCACTGGGGCCAAGCTTCCTGCCATCCAGGACCTACAGTATATACTAGGCAGTGTCAGAGGAAGGCCCAAAAAATTGTCAAAGACTCCAGTCAACCAAGTCATAGACTATTCTCTCTGCTACTGCATGGCAAGGGTACCAGAGCACCAAGTCTAGTTCCAAAAGGCTCCTTAACAGTTTTTACCCCCAAGCCATAAGACTGCTGAACAATTAATACAATTAAATATTTTCTATACTCTATTTCTTGAACTGCATTGTTGGTTAACTTCTTCAGGCTAGGGTCCTTTTTTCAGAATTTCCGCCTGACTGACGTGCCCAAAGTAAACTGCCTGTTACTCAGGCCCAGAAGCCAGGATATGCATATAATTGGTACCATTGGATAGAAAACACTTTTAAGTTTGTAGAAATGTAGGAGACTATAACACAATAGATATGGTATGAGAAAATCCAAAGAAAAACCAACCTGATTTTCTTTTTTTTTGAGAGCCCATACTCTTACAATGGAAGGTATAGGGTCATATCCAATTCCAGCTCCCAGATTGCAATTCCTATGGCTTCCACTAGAGGTCAACAGTCTTTGTTCAAGGTTTCAGGCTTGTTTCTTCCCAAACTAGGAAGAATTTTGAGTTTTAGTACTGAGAGTCAGAGTTGGAAATCAGTCTGTGCACGCGCGACGAAGAGGACGTGCACCTGCTAATTTAGCTTTTCTATTGAACATACTACTTTCCGTATGAAATATTATAGTTTAATTACATTTTAGGGTACCTGAGGATTCAATAGAAACTTATTTTGACTTGTTTTAACAAAGTTTAGCGGTAGCTTTTTGGATGACTTCCTCTGCATGTTGAACGAGTGGATTACTCAAATCGATGGCGCCAACTAAACAGACTTTTTGGGATATAAAGAAGGATTTTATCTAACAAAATGACCGTTCATGTTGTAGCTGGGACCCTTTGGATTGCAAATCAGAGGAAGATTTTCAAAAAGTAAGTGAATATTTAATCGCTATTTGTGATTTTATGAAGCCTGTGCTGGTTGAAAAATATTTTGATGTGGGGCGCCGTCCTCAAACAGTCGCATGGCATGCTTTCGCTGTAAAGCCTATTGTAAATCGGACAAAGCAGTTAGATTAACAAGAATTTAAGCTTTTAACCGATATAAGATACTTGTATGTACCTAAATGTTTAATATCCATAATCTTTATGATTATTTATTTTAATTGCGCGCCCACCAATTTCACCGGAAGTTGCCGACAGGTGTCCCGCTAGCAGGACGCCTATGGCTTGTAACTAAGCATTTCACGGTAAGGTCTACAACTGTTGTTTTTTGGGGCATGTGACAAATTAAATTTATTCGATTTTAAATTGATTTGCAATGATGGTCACGCCAGATACTGATTGGTTTTCTGATCAACGCCCCTATCTTTTTTTTAACGTATGTATACAGTGGGGCAAAAAAGTATTTAGTCAGCCACCAATTGTGCAAGTTCTCTCACTTAAAAAGATGAGAGAGGCCTGTAATTTTCATCATAGGTACACTTCAACTATGACAGACAAAATGAGGAAAAAAAATCCAGAAAATCACATTGTAGGATTTTTTATGAATTTATTTGCAAATTATGGTGGAAAATAAGTATTTGGTCA
>QNTS01000551.1:275595-293636 GCA_003317085.1 Hucho hucho | reverse complement strand
TGACCAAATACTTATTTTCCACCATAATTTGCAAATAAATAAATTAAAAATCCTACAATGTGATTTTCTGGATTTCTTTTTCTCATTTCGTCTGTCATAGTTGAAGTGTACCTATGATGAAAATGACAGGCCTCTCTCATCTTTTTAAGTTGGAGAACTTGCACAATTGGTGGCTGACTAAATACTTTTTTGCCCCACTGTATCTGTATTCCCAGTCATGTGAAATCCACAGATTAGGGCCCAACTAATTTATTTCAATTGACTGATTTCCTTTAATGAACTATAACTCAGTAAAATCTTTGAAATTGTTGCGTGTTGCGTTTATATTTATATTTTGGTTTAGTGTAGTATAGCTTATTTGTTGAGATATAATGTCGAATCGAACAATTAACCATCTAACAAAGCAATTGGCATGCATGATGTATCAGCTTTTACAATATCATCACACCGCTTGAAGTTATAGGCGATGTAAAATGTAGCGTGCACTGGGATCAGCTAATTTAAATACAAGCTAGCTAGCTATAGCCACATTAACGTTACGGGTTGCAACGATTTCCAAATAGACTTACCACTGTGTTACATCCTGCATACCTGGTGGGTTTGCACTGGCTAATTATCTTCCTCATTCATTTCAAGGTCAGATACTGGCTCATACATGTAAGGCTGTATACTACCTTGCGGCATTGCTGGGCTAACGTTACAGTAGCATTTCTGATTAAGTGTCCATGTTGTGAGTGTCAGCCAAACAGAACTAAGAAACATTAATATTTATAATCCCCACGCCAATACCTTTTGGCTAGAATGTTTCCAGAAGAGATTCTGGCTTCAATAAAATATGTATTTAAAATACTTATTGACGAGTAAATGTTGAAAAAACAACACATAACAGCTTGATGATACTTCGAGATCATTGTTTATTAAAATTAAGTGAAACTAAAATGGCTGGAGTGAACCTTAAGGAACATTTTAAAAACTTTCACATCTACACTTCCGAAGCAGAGGCACACACAAAAAGAGAGAGAGGTGGATGCAGAGATACATAAACAATTCTAACACTCCAACACTGACGAACTGAGAGATAAGTCCCCAACTTTGGGCCTACAGTAACAATATCACAGTCAAAGAGGAAGCAGCAGGGTTGGAGTAGGAACTGATTGCTGTGAACCAGCCCTGCTGAGATACAGGCACCTGGTATACTCTATAAACTTGTTATTGTTCTCTCTCTCTCTCTTAGAGAACTCACACACATGCACAAACAGTGCAGGAGACAGTGAGTATTTACTCTGGGATTCATGTTGAGCATCTATCCAGCATCTCTTTACACCATCACGCCAAAGTACACACTGATGGATCTCTATACTGCCAATCAGGGTGTTGTCACTGTGTGTGTGTGTCTGTTGGTCTACATGCCTGCATGAGTGTGTGTCTGGTCCTGAGAGAGAAGGCTTAGCCCAGCCCCCCCTAATTGAATCAAGTGTACCAGTCTAGGGTTAAAACACAAATGTGAAACGTTGAGGAGAGGGTTGGAAAACCCTGGTTTAGCCAATCACAATGAGGGAGGAAATCAATGAGTCCTATTTGTACAATTGCCTCTCAAGAATGGTTAACCAACCAAAAGTAACATCCCAATCTTAGGATAACCAATTATATCACTTTCTCACAGATCACATCACAAACCTATGAACCATTGTAATCCAGGAGAGAGAGGGGGTGGGGGGTCCTACATCACAGAAAGAGAGACACTGTGCTCTGCTCTCTCTAGTGGCCTGTCAGAGACAGATAAACTAATCCCCTGATAGCTCTCCAAGGCTTAGTGTGTGTGTCTTTGTGTGTGTGTATGTATTCACTTTCATATATTTACAACCTATCTTGGCAGGCTGACTGTAGGCTCCTCAGTCACTGCTCTGATTAAGGCCTTGTACAGACATACAGACAGACAGGAAGACAGACAGAGACGAAGACAGGGACAAACCTAGCAGTGCTGCAGTTATTGACACAAACAGTTGCACCTGGATGGCACACATAAACAATCCATGTCTCAGTTGTCACAAGGCTTAAAAATCCTTCTTTAACCTGTCATCTCCTCTTCATCTACACTAATTTGAAGTGGATATAACAAGTGACATCAATAAGGGATCATAGCTTTCACCTGGATTCACCTGGTCAGTCTGTCATTGAAAGAGCATAATGTTTTGTGCACTCAGTGTATATGCTCCAGTAGGAGCCGAGCCCACACCAGCCCCTGCAGCACAGCTCTGGGGTCCGTACACAAATTTGTAAACACAAATATCACAAATAGCATACTTCCTGGTCTTCCACACTGCCATTTTTGCATGCCCAACCAGGTTGTTTAATAGGCAGTCCCTTCACCTTTTGGCTACGCTATACATAGGCCCTCCAACATATAGAGTCTTTTTCCACGGCCAAAGCGGTAGAACTGAGTAATGGCTGACATATCGACCTGCTCCAGATCCAACAGGAACAAGTGACAGAAAGCTGTCTCTCTGGACCCAATGTCCACCAGCCCTTGGGCCCCCTTATGCAAAGGTAGGTGCAAAACTGCCACACATGTCCAGTGTTGAACAAAATAAATTCACCAGCAACCTCTGCAGTTGCTTGACTCTGTGGGGGATCCAACACCATCAGCCTGTGCCAGAGCATTGAAGCGGCCAAGTTGTTAGTGACCAGGACCCTTCCCCTGAAAGACATTTGTGGCAACAACCGCCGCCATTTAGACAACTTATCCGCAACCTTGTCCACCATCCCCTCCCAGTTTCTCTCCGGAAACTCTGAGGTCCCCAAAAACGTCTTCTGTAGCACCCCAGGAAGACTAGGAGATCCTCCTCTGGCCCATCTCCCCATAATTAGACATTCACTCTTCTCCCAGATCACCTTAGCTGATGCCACCCCCTCAAACAACATTTAAACCCTGCTAACCTCTTCTACATCTCCCTGCCCTTTAACATACACTGTTACATCATCAGCATAAGCTGACAATGAAATCGACTCCCCACCTACTGCCCCTGGAACTGACAACCCCTGCAGCCTCTCCCTCACTCTACACAGTCCTATGTGTAGACTGAGGGAGTGGTCCTATGGCTAGACAGTAAAACTGAGTGTATACCCATGACAAATCCCTCTCTGGCCGGCTCAGCCCACCCCCCACTTTTACTATAACAGAAGCCCCAGAGTACAGTAGCTTGACCCATGATCTAAAGCCACTACCCTGGACAAATTCTTCCATGGTCTTAAACAGATAGATCAAGAAAAAGCCTGTGTCATACCTATCTAAATAAGTCCCAGATCCTGATCATACATCCTAGTGATGTCTATCACATCTCTCAAAGAAACAAATTGTCCATTATTGTCCGCCCAGGGACAAAGTATGCCTGGTTCCTGTGAACTACGGTGTCCAAAAAAACTCTCAAACACTTCGACAGAAAGTTGTATTCCAAACAGAACAACAACACTGTCCTCCAGTGACAGCACTGCCCGCTGGCAGCTGGCTGATAGTACAGTGTTCTCAAAGCACTCCCAAAAGACCTCTAAGAGGTCCATCCCCAGTACACCCCAGAAAGGTTTATACAACTAAGCTGTCAGTCCATCTACCCCCGGTGCATGGCCTGGTGAGAGCTGCTGTACAGCCACTATGCATTAGCTCTCCCAGGCAGCTGGACCTCCATCCCAGCACTGTGATCAGGCCCCAGCTTAAGCAGCCCATGCAGAATCTCCTGAGCACACTTTGGATCAGTGTTGCCGTTACCGTAGAGGTCTGCATAGAAGTACATAGTCATACTCCTCATCTCTGCTGGATCCGAAGTTAGAGACCCTGAAGGACGGCGTAGATGGAACATCTGCTTCTACTCTGCTAACTTCCTCTCCAGGTTGAAGAAGAACGCACTCAGAGCATCCATGTCCGTCAGGGTGGCCATCCATGCTCTAATGTGGCCATCCGTGCTCTCCCTTCACCTGATCCTGTAAAAAAGACCCCAACTGTGTCTGCTTAGCCTTCAACTCCCTCTCTGACCCAAAGTCCTGCTGCCCAAAAAGGCTATTCTCAATGTCTCTAATATCCTGCTCCAACCTCTGAATAGTAAACCTTATCCTAGCTGTTCTATGGACAGAGTAGGGCAGACAAAATACCCTTAATTGTGTTTTCCCCACCTCCCACCATTGTCTTAGGTCCTCAAACTCAGCTTTCCTACCTCAGACAAGGTAGAACTGACAAGCTATACTCAACTGTGACCATGTGATGGTCTGAGAAGCCACTAGGGCAGATCTAGGAGGGCAGATCTAGGAGCCCAGACACCCTGTTACAGCTCCCCTTAATGACATAAAAACTATTGAGCCTCGCCGCACTAATCCTCCCCTCCACAACCTTCACCCATGTATAGCTCCTGCCTCCCCAATTTCTCTTTCTCCACTCATCTACTAGCCCATGCTGTTTCAACATATTTGTTAATACCACCCCTGACTGTGGAAGAGCCTCCTCCCAGTTCCTATCTGCTGTGTAATCTGTTGTACAGTTCCAGTCATCCCCCATAACAATACATCTATCTCCATCACACTGCTGCATGTCCTGTCTATGCCTCTCAGATAACTGCACCCGGTCAGACCCCTACTGAGAGCATAGACAGTAACAAACAGAAAAGGATACCCCCCTAACCCTCCTGCCTGAACCACTAATACCCTTTACACTCGTGAGAATTAGCCTATATGGATAGGGCTAAATTGACATCGTTCTTACGTCAGAAATCGGAAAAGCATAACCATGGTAGCAATTGATGTTAGAAATTTAATGTACTTTTTGCCACATTTATTGTTCACGAAATCTGAAAATACATTCAGTAACATGATAGGAATATTCCTGGAAATTGTGGGGTAGGTGCCACATTAGACCAAAAAATTACAAGGTTTGAGTGAGAGGACTAACTGGTGTCTCCAAGTGGCCACACACCTCTCCAAATTGTGCACTGTTGAATGCACTTTAAAATTCCAATGCACTTTTATGATTTAAATAAGATTCTTCAACTATAAGGTGCTTTTTTGAGCTCTCCTAGCTGTGCCATTGAAGAACTAGAGCAAGCACACATAGTTGTTTTGAACACATCCCTGCCATCACACAATTACTGTTGTTTACGCAATCCAAAAGCTGTCCATTATAAAATCGCAATCAGCATCAGTTGAGCATCATTTGAAGCTTGTTTTATTGCAATCATGACTAGCTACAGTGCCTTCAGAAAGTATTCACACCCCTTGACTTTTTCCACAGTTTGTTGTGTTACAGCCTGAATTTAAAATTGATTACATTTGGATGTTTTTGGTCACTGGCCTACACACAATAACCCACAAAGTGGAATCATGTTTTTCAAAATGTTTACAAATTCATTAAAAATGAAAAGCTGAAATATCTTGAGTCAATAAGTATTCAATCCCTTTGTTATGTCAAGCATAGATAAGTTCACGAGTACACATTTGCTTAACAAGTCACACACAATCGAACAATAAAAAGTGTTTTGTTTGGGGTTAAATCCAATACAACACATTACTGAGTACCTCTATCCATATTTTCAAGCCTAGTGGTGGCTGCATCATGTTATGGGTATACTTGTAATCGTTAACGACTGGGGATTTTTCAGGATACAAAAAGAAAAGGAATGGCGCTTAGCACAGGCAAAATCCTAGATGAAAACCTGGTTCAGTCTGCTTTTCACCAGACACTGGGAGATGAATTCACCTTTCAGCAGGACAATAACCTAAAACACAAGGCCAAATCTACACTGGAGTTGCTTAACAGGAAGACAGTGAATGTTCCTGTACGGCCAAGTTACAGTTTTGACTTAAATATACTTAAAAATCTATGGCAAGACCGAAAATGTTTGTTTAGCAATGATCAACAACCAATTTGACAGAGCTTAAATAATTTTGAAAAGAATAATGGGCAAATGTTTTACAATCCCGGTGTGGAAAGCTCTTAGAGATTTACCAGAAAGACTCACTGTAATCACTGCCAAACGTGCTTCTACAGAGTACTGACTAAGTTGTGCGAAAATGTATGTACTGTAAATTAGATAGTTCTCTATTTCATTTTAATTGCAGTTGCTAAAACATGTTTTCACTTTTTCATTATGGGGTATTGTGTGTACATGGGTGAGATTATTGATTTTTTTAATCCTTTGAATTCAGGCGGTAACACAATAAAATGTGGAATAAATCAAGGAGAATCGATACTTTCTGAAGGCACTGTAAGTTTTAAAATAATATATTACAATGTTAGGCTTTCACAATGTAATTCACGGATCATAATTCTGATGAGCATAGAAAGGAGTCATGAGTCCATTCAGGTGAGTGTGCCATGGCACTTTTTATTCACAATAGACAAATACACAGTAAGCTAATTTTGTTCAGAACAACCCAGGGTATTTACATCTTTGTCATAGTGTAACTGTACATCATCGTGTAACTGTACATCAAACACAGTGATCATAAATGTTGATACTTTATATGACATGAGTTTTATGCTATGGAAATGTGAAGTACACATTTGGACTGGTGTTTGGCTTGCTTGTATGACATCAAATAAGTATTTATTATACGGTAATCCTCAGCGTTTTACCCTCACTCAGACAACAAAATATTTGCAAAAGTTGCCCAGTTAGCGGGAGGGATGGGGGCAACTTCTTGTTGCACGAGGTGCTCAAGTTCAGAAAGGCTGAAGGGCAGATCCAGAGCTCTGAAGTCATGTATAGCATGTTACTGTACAGCCACTGAGTTCCAAATTAGGCGTTTATCAGTGCCCAAATCTGCAACTTTCAACCCATATACGGGTACAAGTGTAAAGGGTTTTAATGTCTAAGCCTGATGACTAAGGAAGTACTGCCCCTCCCATTCAATGCCCCACACTGACGCATTACGTCTGTCACTGTGTGTCTCCTGTAAGAACACCACATTTAAAAGTTGATGTCTACTGAACTCATTGTATGGCAGTATCTTCAATTTAAGCCTACTAGAAAGTGTGTGCCCTCAGGTCTGGGGGGAAGCAAAATTCATTCCGCTACCTAAGAATAGTAAAGCCCCCTATAGTGGCTCAAATAGCCAACCATTCAACCTGTTACCAACCCTTAGCAAACTTTTGGAAAAACTGGTGTTTGACCAGATACATTGCTACTTTACAGTAAACAAATTGACAGACAGACTTTCAGCACGCTTATAGGGAAGGACATTGAACAAACACAGCACTTACACAAATGACTGATGATTGGCTGAGAGAAACTGATTATACAAAGTTTGTGGGGCTTGATTTGTTAAACTTCAGTGCAGCTTTGACATTATCGATCATAGTCTGCTGTTGGAAAAACGTTAGCTACTACAGCGACTGAAATTAATGGACTCATACTACTGCATGGTCGGAACTAGAAGCACAAGCATTTCGCTACACTCGCATTAACATCTGCTAACCATGTGTATGTGACAAATAAAATGTGATTTGATTTGATGACTGCAACACTTAACAAAGAGCTGCAGTTAATTTCATAGTGGGTGGCAAGGAATATGTTTGTCCTAAATATTTCAAAAACTAAAAGCATTGTATTTCGAACAAGTCATTCACTAAACCCTAAACTAAATCTTGTAATGAATAATGTGGAAATTGAGCAAGTTGAGGTGACTAAACTGCTTGGAGTAACCCTGGATTGTAAACTGTCATAGGTCAAAACATGTTGATACAACAGTAGCTAAGATTTCGAGAATTATTTCCATAATAAAGCGCTACTATGCCTTCTTAACCAAACTATCGACAAGGCAGGTCCTACAGGCCCTAGTTTTGTCACACCTGAACTACTGTTCAGTCGTGTGGTCAGGTGCCACAAAGAGGGGAAAATTACAATTGGCTCAGAACATGGCAGCACGGCTAGCCCTTACATGTACACTGAGAGCTAACATTAATGATATGCATGTCAATCTTTCATGGCTCAAAGTGGGGGAGAGATTGACTTCATCACTACTTGTTTTTGTAAGAAGTGTTGACAAGCTGAATACACCGAGCTGTCTGTTTAAACTACTAGCACACAGCTCGAACACTCATGCATACCACAAGACATGCCATCAGAGGTCTCCTTCACAATCCCCAAGTCCAGAACAGACTATGGGAGGCACACATAGAGCCATGACTACATGGAACTCTATTCCACATCAGGTAACTGATGCAAGCAGTAGAATCAAATTAAAAAAACAGATAAATATACAGTTACAGACACAAACGCACAAATGGTTGTATTATATATTTTGAATTGTAGGTATGTAGTGGTGTAATAATGTTGTATAATGTACTGTTTTATCATTTGTCTTATGTGTAATGTAAGTGCCTTAATGTGTTTGGAGGAGGAGTAGCTGCTGCAGCAAAAACATTTATTGAACCTTCTAGGCAAGTCAGTTAAGAACAAATTCTTTTTTACAATGACGGCCTACTTGTAAAGCCCCCCTCAGCCATACCCGGACGACGCTGGGCCAATTGTGCAATGCCCTATGGGACTCCTGATCACGACTGGTTGTGATACAGCCCGGGGTTGAACCTGGGTCTGTAGTGATGCCTCTAGCACCGCTATGATGTGCCTTAGACCGTTGCGCCACTTGGGAGGCCCAAAGGGGATCCCTAGTCTAGTAAATACAAACACTACAGACCTCCTATTCCTGTCTCTTCCCACATTTATGTTTAACGAGCCCACTTTTAAATCCGCCATTAAAATATATGAAATGGAAAGTAAGAAAACCAGCATAGGTAACAGACAAGTGAAAGAAATCACCCTTTGATACATGATCATACCAATTATTTTCTAATCAACTGTCTCTTATTTTCTGCCACTTTCTTTCCCTTTGCTGGACTTTTCCCCTTTATTAATAATGTGACATGGCTATGTAAACACCAATGCACCCTCTGATTAACTTTGTCCAAGCCCACTGATGTTTTAATGTGATTCCAAATGACTGCCCTGACAAACTTCTCTACATCAGGAAAAAATTCCTGTATGGTAACATGTTTACCAAATCAATCCCCCAGAAAATTATTAATCTGCTGTAATGTGTACTGTGGTAAACCTGACTGGGGCTCATCCTGAGATGCTACATCTACATTTCTGGGGATATCTCTTCCTCCATCCTCTTCTAGCAGCTCCACCGAAACCGGAGCACCCTGGCTCCCAACACTGCCTCAAACCATTACCCTGCGTGTCTGTGCTTACACTGGGCACATCTCTGTTGTCTGTGAGACAGGCATATCAGCATTGGAGTCAGGGCTGCCGCTGCCTTCGGTAACCACTGCCGGAAGCTCAGTCACTATCACGCCCACCCCTGAACTCCCCGCCATAGCAACCTCGGCTACATTAACATCATCAACATTAACATCAGCTGTATGGGCAATGGAATCTTGCGATTCTGATGTTTGGGATTGAGTTTGGACCAGGGGTGGAGGCCCGGGGATGCTCCCAAAGCCCCCGTCTCACTCTCAGATCTAGAGCACATCAGAGTGCTGCTCGCTGTGTGTGCATGCCTGCCGCTTATGTCCAACCCCCTCTCCTCAATGGTGCTCCGGTTGCTATGGCAACACAGGTTTCATGCACTTCTTCTCTTCTTCCCTCTCTACCTCCATCACACTCTGTCCCACTCTCTCTCCTTTATCCATCTTTCCTTTTCAACGAACTCATTGCCTGCTGCTCTGGTTTGACGTCAAACCCATCAATGAGTTATCTCTGACTTCAGCAGGCTTTAGCTGTACTCTGTGTATGTTCAGATACTGTATTTCTATAGGTTAGGAAAGGGTTTACCAAACTCGATCCTGGGGCCTCCTCCTTTTTGCCCTAGCACTACACAGCTGATTTAAAAAATCTAAGCTTGATGATGAGTTGAGTATTTGAATCAGCTGTGTAGTGCTAAGGGAAAAAACTAAACGTGAACACCTGGGATGCCCCAGGACTGAGTTTGGGAAACCCTGGGTTAGGCTATCGATCACACACAAACACAAATGCATACACGCATACTCAATCTACCTCACTTTCATTGTCACTCAAAGGAGGAAAGTAAAGCTCATCACAAACACAGAATCAGGCCAAAAGGTACAGGTTATGAATTAATCACACACATCCCCAGTGTGTAGTGTTTAATTGCCAGTGTCAATGAATGAAAATGCATCAGCTGCTGGGGAGCAGAACCACTTGACAATGTGACTGTAGAGATGTTTTACATGGCTGGGTGTCTGGGGTCCTGGGACCAGAAGAACCTCAGGGAGCTGCTACTGTCTGCTACAGCACCACAGCAGAGAATATACTGTAGCCTAACTGTTTCTCCCTAGCACTTGATTGATCGCTTAATTTCACTCACTGGGAGTCCACATGCCTGGATTCCCAGGGACAAATCAGACACTGATTAAAAGGAAAGAGGGACAACTAAGTGCTGTGACTTTCGAGAAGTTGACTTTGAGACCCCTGAAATAGTGTGTAGGCCTAAACCATCTGGGGACTTCCGATAAAAGCATATAAATAAAGTGTAATTTGTGCAGTACATATAAAAAAACAACTTGGACTATTCTGGTTGAAATGGCCAATAATAGAATCAATAACAGTCGTAAACTATTGTACTAGTTGTGAAATTGACAAACAGTGTAAGTAGTAGAACTTTGGTTATAAAATCAGTATCTTTCAAAACAAAGTTTTATGAGATTTGAGTAAGTAAATTCATCACAGCTTACTTGAGGTTTGGGCTTGGATTACAATTATGTTAACATTTATGCCCCTCTTGCCTATCAACATGTGGCGGCAACTAGAGTTTGACACAAGAACAGGACTCCCGTGGATCTTGCGGGTCCAGGGGGATTCGGGCAGAAAAGGGAGTGAAGTTCTAGAGTCATATTCGGGACAGGACAATCTGCTTACTCTCGTGCCTCATTCCAGTTGTAGCCAGTCACTACTTTACCTCCGATGCACTTGGAGACACACAATTACACATGTCCATATCCATGAGTTCATCCAACTCTAGGTAAGGAGAAGGGCTGCCTTCATTGCTTGAATCCTGTGCCAACCTCTAGTGCAGCGGTTACCAAACTAGTGGTCGCCTGAAATTAAAATGGGGTCGTGGGAAAACCTCCAAAATCCTGAAAAAATGTCATACAGTGCATTCGGAAAGTCTTCAGACCCCTTCCCTTTTTCCAAATGTAGGTACTTTACAGCCTTAATCTAAAATGGATGAGAGTATTTTTTTTACTATTCAATCTACACACAATACCCCATAATGACAAAGTGAAAACAGGTTAAGAAATGTTAGCAAATGTATTAAGACAAAAAAACAGAAATACCTTATTTACATAAGTATTCAGACCAGTGGCGATTTTAGCATGTAAATCTTGGTGGGGCAAACAAAAAAAGTGGGACGCATGCCAGCAAAGCAAAAACACAACACTAAGCAATACATTAATTGCACTATAACAGTGACAAATAGTGCCCACAAACTGTTAGGGCCAACATCAGTCCCAACACCTTACCACTGCTACAGTTCATTCAGCCTCATTTACTGCCTTTTAAAAAAGCATAGCTGATATGGTTGACTTGCTTAAACAAATATGGTTTCTAATGACAATTGAGATGTACAAACTATGGAATAAGGGGACGACAAGCAGATAAGAGGCAATCCATAATTTTGATAAAGACATTAATGAGCGAGAGACCACGGACGTAGTCAATATAACTATTTGTTCAGCACTTTTGAAATGTACAGCTGACAGAATTCAGCAATTCTTACATATAAACAGACAATGAAAGCCCTTACAATATTCAATGATTAAATTTCTCTCAAGCACACACCGGCAATGGACGATGTGTTTACAATACCGCGTTGGTAAAAATATACCAAATTATTAGGGTGAGGCACATGGGCTACTAACAGTTTACTACACAACATACACGTAGTATTACTTTAGCTACAGTATATATATCTCTCTGGCATCCTATATCATTTATGAAGCAGCATAAGACATGTTTGGACTCACGTTGTGATGTGCTTGAACAAGAAAGTGGCATGGCGGTCTTTCTTGGGCAAATGTTGTCATTAAAGAGAAATATTCTGGATTTACATTTCAGAGTTGAATGACCATTCAAAATGTATTTTCCCAGTCGTAGCTCGTTTTTCCTGAGTTCTCAGTTGTCTTGAACTCAGTTACCCACTGATTCCTTCCCAAACCACAAATTGTTGAATTAGAGATTTCCAACTTGTTATGTAATGTTTATGTCCAATGGCCGATGAGCACCGAGACGTTTTATCTCTAATTTCTCTTAATTTGACAAGGATTAAAAAGGATTTGATTGTCGACTTGATTCATGGTGATATCTGCTAGCTTGCTAGCTAAGATTTTGAAAGTATGATGTTGACATGATCAGTCCAATCAAAGCTACATTAGATATTATGTGATTTGATGTCATTCTATCTGTGTCCAATGACCTTGAGCCTTCTTGGATTAGCACTTCTAAAATAACTCTATGGAAGAATCCAAGGGGCTAACATTTTAGAGCTCTACCATAGAATTGGGGATGATGTACTGTCCCATGAGTGACAGAAAACTGAGCCAATCAGGCGCAACGCTCTGTATTTTCTGCTGGCTAGCCCCACCACCACAGAAAGCACTGGGCTAGCTGAAACACCTGCATTTTGGAGCTGCCTTACTCAAGAAAGCAAAAAAGCGACCATGTTTGTATAGGCTTTATTAACTCAATTACATATATTTTTTTATATTGTTTGCAAACTGATATGTGACGTGTTTTAGGCCATTATGGTAGAGTGGCCAGACAGAAGCCACTCCTCAGTGAAAGGCACATGACAGCCCGCTTGGAGTTTGCCAAACAGGACAACGACCCTAAGAACACAGACAAGACAACGCAGGAGTGGCTTCGGGACAAGTCTCTGATTGTCCTTGAGTGGCCAAGCCAGAGCCAGGACTTGAACCCGATTGAGCATCTCTGGAGTGGACAGAAAATAGCTATGCAGTGACTCACCCTATCCAACCTGACAGAGCTTGAGAGGATCTGCAGAGTAGAATGGGAGAAACTCCCCAAATACAGGTGTGCGAAGCTTGTAGTGTCATACCCAAGAAGACTTGAGGTTGTAATCGCTGCCAAAGGTGCTTCAACAAAGTACTGAGTAAAGGGTCTGAATACTAATGTAAATGTAATATCTTTTTTTCTTTTTATACATTTGCCAACATTTCTAAAAGCCCGTTTTTTGTTTTGTCATTATGGAGTATTGTCTGTAGATTGATGAAGAGAAAAACAATTTATGATCCATTTAACTTTTTTTTACATTTTGTTACGTTAAAAAAGTAAAAGGGTCTGAAAATGTTCAGAATGTACTGTATGTACAAACGTACACTACATGACCAAAAGTATGTGGACACCTGCTCGTCGAACATCTCATTCCAAAATCATGGGAATTAATATGGAGTTGGTTCCCTGTTTGCTGCTATAACAGCCTCCACTCTTCTGGGAAGGCTTTCCACTAGATGTTGGAATATTGCTGCGGGGACTTACTTCCATTCAGCCACAAGAGCATTAGTGAGGTTGGGCACTGATGTTGGATAATTAGGCCTGGCTCGCAGTTGGCATTCCAATTAATCCCAAAGGTGTTCGATGGGGTTGAGGGAAGGCCTCTGTGCAGGTCAGTCAAGTTCTTCCACACCGATCTAGACAAAACATTTTTGTATGGACCTCGCTTTGTGCACGGGGGCATTGTCATGCTGAAACAGGAAAGGGCCTTCCCCAAACTGTTGCCACAAAGTTGACACACAGAATTGTCCAGAATGAAATTGCGTGCTGTTGCATAAAGATTTCTCTTCACTGGAACTAAGGGGCCTAGCCCGAACCATGAAAAACTGCCCAAGACCATTATTCTTCCTCCACCAAAATTTACATTTGGTACTATGCATTCAGGCAGGTACTGTGGCGTTCTCCTGGCATCCGTCAAACCCAGATTAGTTCGTCGGACTGCCAGATGGTGAAGCGTGATTCATCACTCAAGAGAATGCATTTCCACTGCTCCAGAGTCCAACGGCAGCAAGCTTCACAGCACTCCAGCCGACGCTTAGCATTGCGCATGGTGATCTTAGGCTTGTGTGCGGCTGCTTGGCCATGGATATCCATTTCATGATAATCCTGACTAGCAGTTCTTGTGCTGACGAAGTTTGGAACTCAGTTGTGAGTGTTACAACCGAGTACATATGATTTGTACACGCTATGCGCTTCAGCACTTGTATGTCCCATTCTGTGAGTTTGTTTGGCCTACTACTTGGTGGCACTGAGCCATTGTTGCACTTAGATGTTTCCACTTCACAATAACACCACTTACAGTTGACCGGGGCAGCTCTAGCAGTGCAGTGCATTTTACGTACTGACTTGTTGGAAAGGTGGCATTCTATGACAGTGCCACATTGAAAAACACTAAGCTCTTCAGAAAGGCCATTCTACTGCCAATGTTTGTCTGTGGAGATTGCATGGCTGTGCGCTCAATCTTCTACGCTTGTCAGCAACAGGTGTGGCTGAAATAGCAGAATCCACTCATTTGAAGGGGTGTCCACAAACTTCTGTATATATAGTGTATACTGTATATATTGTTATATCGTCTTTGTATCTTAAAATCATTGTAATGTGTTCTCTAATCTAAATGAGAATGATTAAAATCTAAAAGAAAAAATGTTGCACTTGACCGTTGCTCTGGAATCACACACACTATTGCAGAGACTTTGTTATTACCGGACGCAATTGATATGGTGAAAACAATGTCTGGGGAGGCAGAGGCACAGAACCTCACATTAATACCTTTCTCAGATAACACTGTTAAACAAAGAATTTATGCTATTGCTAGCAATCAAGAAGTAACTCTGACTGAACAACTCAAAAACGTCCCAGTTTATGCTCTCCAACTGGACTTTTGTTCGCTTTACATGTCCAGGGATGCTATTCACAAGAACATATTGTTCTGTCTCACGATTCCTGAGGATGAAATGTCACAGGGGTGTTCAGTGTGCGTCACACTGAACACAGATCCCATGGAATCTGACGAAAAACAGATTCCATGGGATCAAATGGTGGGCTTTTGCACAGATAGGGCTCTATCTATGGCGGGCAGGCTTCTGCACTCTAGATATGAATGTGTCTCCCTCTGCCATATGGACGCATTGTATGAAACACAGAGGGCAACTGACAACAAAAGAGCTGAGCACAGAACTCGAAGATAAACTGCAGCAGGTAACTATCTACAGATGAGTGACCGAATCAGTGAATTCAGAGGAAATATATATATAAATATATATATTTCAGTATATATATATAAATATATATATATATACAGTTGAAGTCGGAAGTTTACATACACTTAGGTTGGAGTAATTAAAACTTGTTTTTCAACCACTCCACAAATGTATTGTTAACAAACTATAGTTTTGGCAAGTCGGTTAGGACATCTACTTTGTACATGACACAAGTAATTTTTCCAACAATTGTTTACAGACAGATAATTTCACGTATAATTCACTGTATTACAATTCCAGTGGGTCAGAAGTTGACATACACTAAGTTGACTGTGCCTTTAAACAGCTTGGAAAATCCCAGAAAACGATGTCATGGCTTTAGAAGCTTCTGATAGGCTAATTGACATAATTTGAGTCAATTGGAGGTGTACCTGTGGATGTATTTCAAGGCCAACCTTCAAACTCAGTGCCTCTTTGCTTGACATCATGAGAAAATATATATATATTTTTTTATTTTACCAGGTAGGCAAGTTGAGAACAAGTTCTCATTTACAACAGCGACCTGGCCAAGATAAGGCAAAGCAGTTCGACACATACAACAACACAGAGTTACACATGGAGTAAACAAACATACAGTCAATAATACAGTAGGAAAAAAACAAATCTATATACAATGTGTGCAAATAAGGTAAGATAAGGAACGTAAAGGCAATAAATAGGCCATGGTGGCGAATTAATTACAACATAGCAATTTAACACTGGAATGGTAGATGTGCAGTAGATGAATGTGCAAAGTAGAAATACTGGGGTGCAAAAGAGCAAGATAAATAAAAGAATACGATAGGGGATGAGGTAGTTGGTTGGGCTATTAACAGATGGGCTATGTACAGGTGCAGTGATCTGTGAGCTGCTCTGACAGCTGGTGCTTAAAGCTAGTGAGGGAGATAAGTGTCTCCAGTTTCAGTGATTTTTGTAGTTCGTTCCAGTCATTGGCAGCAGAGAACTGGAAGGAAAGGCGACCAAAGGAGGAATTGGCTTTGGGGGTGACCAGTGAGATATACCTGCTGGAGCGCGTGCTACGGGTGGGTGCTGCTATGGTTACCAGCGAGCTGAGATAAGGCGGGGCTTTACCTAGCAGGGACTTGTAGATGACCTGGAGCCAGTGGGTCTGGCGACGAGTATGTAGCGAGGGCCAGCCGGCTAGAGCATACAGGTCGCAGTGGTGGGTGGTATAAGGGGCTTTGGTGACAAAGCGGATGGCACTGTGATAGACTGCATCCAGTTTGCTGAGTAGAGTATTGGAAGCTGTTTTGTAGATGACATCGCCGAAGTCGAGGATCGGAAGGATAGTCTGTTTTACTAGGGCAAGTTTGGCGGCGTGAGTGAAGGAGGCTTTGTTGCGAAATAGAAAGCCGATTCTAGATTTGATTTTGGATTGGAGATGTTTAATGTGAGTCTGGAAGGAGAGTTTACAGTCTAACCAGACACCTAGGTATTTGTAGTTGTCCACATATTCTAGGTCAGAGCCGTCCAGGGTAGTGATGCTAGTCGGGCGGGCGGGTGCAGGCAGCGAACGGTTGAAAAGCATGCATTTGGTTTTACTAGCGTTTAAGAGCAGTTGGAGGCGACGGAAGGAGTGTTGTATGGCATTGAAGCTCGTTTGGAGGTTAGTTAACTACTTAGGGAGCAGTGGGGCGCTACCCGGTGAAATGCAAGGCGCCAAATTCAAAATCCAAAAATTTAATTATTAAACCTTCATCAATATACAAGTGTTGCATAGTCATCAAAAGCTCTGCTTCTTGGCAATATCACAGCGCTGTCAGATTTTGTCACGTTCAGGCCTGATTTTGACAGGCTGGCGTGTTTAGTTTTGTTTTGGTGTAGGGTTTTCTGTTCTAGGTGTTGTATATCTATGTTGGGGTAATGGTTCCCAATTAGAGGCAGCTGAGTGTCGTTACCTCTAATTGGGAACCATATATATGTTTGTAGTTTTCACTAAGGGTTTGTGGGTTATTGTTTGGTCATAGCTTGTTGTATGTTTAGTTGTGTTCAGCTTCACGATCTTCGTTACGTTTGTTTTGTTATTTTCCCAGTTACGTTCGTATTTAATAAAATGTATACTGGAAGCATCGCTGCGTCTTGGTCTGTCCCTTCTGAAGATCGTGACAGAATAACCCACCACAAGAAGACCAAGCAGCGAGAGACCCGGGAGTTCAGGACTTGGGAGGAGGAATTGTTTAGAGGGGGACCCTGGGCCCAGCCTGGAGAGTATCGTCGTCCTAGAGAGGAGCTGGAAGCAGCGGCGGCGGAGCGGCGATACTATGAGGATGTATATGGAGCGTGGAACCCGGAGAGGGAGAGATATGTTGAGACTCGCCTGGCGCGGAAACCCGAGAGGCAGCCCCCAAAAAAATTTTGGTGGGGGCACACGGGGAGTTTGGCTGGTTCAGGATGGACTCCTGAGCCAACTCCTCATGCTCTCTGGAGGAAGCATTGGGGAGAGCGTCGCACTGAGCAGACACAGTGCTATGCAGTTTTGCGCACGGTGTCTCCAGTGCGCATGCATAGGCCGGTGCGCGAAATTCCAGCGCCACTCATCTGTCGGGCTAGGGTGAGTGTGCAACCTGGAGGAGTGGTGCCGGCTCTGCGAGCGAGGTCTCCAGTACACCTTCTGGGACCGAGATATCCTGCACCAGTTCTGCGTGCGGCGTCTCCGGTTCGCATCCACAGCCCAGCACGTCCTGTTCCGGCTCCGCGCACCAGG